>CM055817.1:33061430-33181461 GCA_029582265.1 Zoroaster sp. YZ-2022 | reverse complement strand
CTGCAACTATGTTTTGTCGTGGATAATTCTTTTCGGAAGAAAAAAAGAAGAAAAAACCCCAAAAATTCAAAGGGTGTTTGGACCAACCCAAACACCTAAAAAAAAACCGAACAAAAAAAAAAGGGTGTTCGCGCTGTTATAAACCCCTAAAAAAAAAACTAAAACAATAGGTGTTTCGGGCACTGAACCCCTAAAAAAAAAAAAAAAAAATGGGTTTTTCGGTTACATGAACACCTAAAAACCGAAAAAAAACAAGATTTTTCGGGCACACCCCGAACACCAAAAAAAAAAATCTATAGTATGAAAAAGAGATGACTAACTATTTATCTAAGGGGACATTGGTAGTTGAAAATTTTGCGCGCGGAAAAAAAGCTTTTTTTGGTGCGGGAAAAGGAACAAACAGAGTTAATAAACGGTTTTGGTACAACCAGTTAAAAATATATAAAACGTCGAGACCAACGCCATTGTATAAATTACAATTGAATGAACTAAAACGTTTAGAAGCTGAAAATTTCCCCTACCCGAACGGCAGCGGAAGGGCCATCAAAAGGACACGTCGCTGCCTTTAAAAGGGTTTTTACGAAGAAAAAGGTTGTCCTTTGTAACCACCTATTGATGGTGGAAGGTTTTGCTCGAAATAGACCTACCGGACGGTCATATAAGAAAAAAATCAATCTATTTTAAACGCGGTCAAAAAATTGGGGAAAAGAACTTTAGACTTGCTCGAATTTAGAGGATAAAGTTTATGTTTAAATTTTAAAAATTCTTTTTAAAAAGAAACCCAAATTTTCATCAATATAACCGTCCAACGTTTAAAATAAACACTCCATCTTTTACTCGATCAGTGATATTGAAGATCTAATTACAGTTTTTCAAGAATACAAAAGGGGTTTTGAAAAGTGGACCCCCGGGTTTTGGATAGATCATAGATCATGTTGAAACTATATATTGATATCTCGAGATATCAACCTTTGAAAAAGTTTTTAAATTTTTACCAAAAAAAAATAAGAGACAAAAAAAAATCATCAACGTTAAAAAAAAGGATGATGATTGTCTGATGGGCGCTGCATGGCATGACATAAAAATTCTTAAACTGGGAAAATTTGTTTATTATCTGTTTTTGAAAAAAATTATTAAGTTAACTTTATTCGAGAATAATTTTGAATACAAACTTTACACTTAAAAAATGGAACTCAAATTTTTCTATTTTTATTATAATTATTTTTTGGGGGGTGGGGAAAATTTTCCCAAATGGTGAGAATAAAGGAAAATAACTTTGATACGTTTACAACCCCCCCCCACCCCCCTTGTAAAATAGTTTCCCTTAAGGATCCATATTCAGAAAAAAAAAATGGAAAGGGCATAAAAATTTAATTAAAAAAACAATGAAATTTTTTGGATCCAAACAAAATTTTACTTGGGTATCATGCTGGCTAAGGTGTTTTTTGGTAATCAATAAATAAGGATATGGAACCCCCTTTGAGCTTGGATAAATGGTAAGTCAAGGCCTCGCCCAACAACCTATCTTTGTTCAACTGTGTTTTTATATTTTGATCGATCCGTTTCCCCTCCCACCAAATAAAGAACCCTATCACCGAACCACTACAATGAGAATACGTCTTGGTTTTGAATTTGGTATATTAACATTTTATAGGACTCCGCCTGTAAATTTTGGCATGTGCAGAAGCATCAAGGCGCGGTGACGAATGGTCACATATACATGTTATATGAACAGTCATGTACAGTGTACTACATACATGATGTGAATGTATGAATCTTAGGAGAGAGAGAGAGAGGACTTTTTTGACTTTTCCGAAGAAACTTTATTAATAAAAACAAATATACAGAGGAATTTACAATAAAAAGGGTGGTGAAATCAGTTTACAATAATTTTGTAAAGATATAGAACAATATTACTTATAGACAACAAAGTAATATGAATAATCAAGATATACAATGAATTTGTCAATAAAGGGTGGTAATCAGTAAAAGCAAAGTTTGTCAATAATATTGTAACATTAATGACATAATGTCGTGCAAAAAGATAACAAAGTTATCTATGTTCAGTGAATCTTTA
This sequence comes from Zoroaster sp. YZ-2022, assembly GCA_029582265.1. Taxonomy (NCBI): domain Eukaryota; kingdom Metazoa; phylum Echinodermata; class Asteroidea; order Forcipulatida; family Zoroasteridae; genus Zoroaster; species Zoroaster sp. YZ-2022. The sequence continues at coordinate 33,179,384 of CM055817.1, read as the reverse complement.
AATAAAGTATCTTTAAACAAAAGTATCAAAAATAACAAAAGTGGAGAAAAATGAAATGGTTGAAAGAAAAAGGGGAAGGAAGGAAAGGAAGGAAAAAGGTTCTTATACGGAACCCTGGGGAAATTTGGGAGCCACTGGGTAAATGGATGTGGGCCTTTTGGCCCACCAGAAATGGCTCCCAAAGGGACAGGAAAAAGAAAGAAAAGGGGAGGGGGATCAAAAGTTATATCAACCATGTCAAAATGTTGTTATCATAAATAAAGAGACAATTATTGTGGGACCATTTGGCGAAATTTTATTAACATTAGCCCATTATTTTAAAATACGGCGATTTTAAAGGAGAATTTTTGTTTTTAGGAATGATGGTTCCAAATTGTAAGAGTTCAGAAATACAAGAAGTGCAGTAGAGATAATAAATTACGTTTGCCCAAACTGACGATCAGGTAGTTGGCAATGCGCACTACCTCCTTCCACAGTTCTTGGCGTGCGGAATCAAAAGCCAGTAGGAGTCCAAAAGTTCAAATGAAGGAGACGGTGAAAAGAAGACGATTGGGCAATAGTGTGTGTAGAAGATTTGGGGCTGGCTACAATACTTCCAGGAGCATGATGAAGAGATGTTGGATTGATCCCCTCTCTCCGCACCATCCGCAGAAAAGAAGAGATGTCCAGGTGAGATGATGAAGAACTGGAGAGTGAGGCAGAAAGATTGTGAAGAGAGTTTAAATTGCATGTCGCCTTCCTTTTTAGAGATGGGTAGTTCGTAGATCTGTTTCCATTGAATGTGAGGAAGAAGTGTCAAGAAATCCATTGTTGTGCCAGTGTGTCGTTACACGGTTTCGTGAAGAAGAGTTAGACTTCGTTGTTGAAGATGGCGTAGAGAGCTTTAGATGGTGCCGGAGGATCCGTCTTTAATGGATGGTAAGTTAAAGATGACGGGAGAATTCGGGAAAGGAGAGACAGCTTGAAGTTCCTGAAGCAGGAAGACGGACAGCCCTCTACTTTGAAGAGGTCAGGAAAAAGTTCTTGTAAGCGAAGATGAAAGCATTGAAAATCTTGCTGGAGTAGACGAAGAGAGGAGGCAGAGTCCTCGAAATGAAGATTTGAAGTGTGCAGGGATCAAATCAATAGGGCCAGTGTTGAAGTCGAGTAGGTGACGAACGAGTTGGACTCCGCACGCCTTGAGCCGCACGGGAGGGGGAACCTGATCGTCAGCAGGAGTGCTAAAAACAAGACTATTAATGGATAAGTTAATTACATGGTTGGTAGAAAGGGGGAAGACTGGTGTAAAATTTGGGATTGGTTTTGAGTTGAAAAAGTTGAAAATCAAGATCGAGTCTGGCATATTGTCGGAGATAGTGAGCGACAAGAAAATAGGCCGGATGAGAAAAAAGATTTAGAAAAGCGTTGGATGAAAGTAAATCTATAGGTGAAGATGCGTGTGCAGAGGTTCACGCTAGGCTAGTCCTCCTTTGTCGAGTTTTGTATACAAAGTTTGTTTTTAAGGTGAGTGCCGTTTGTTTGACCAGACAAGTCGTAAAGCATGTTCTGGAGTTCACTAAGGATAATTTCCGGAGGAGAAAACAGCGAGGCGTGGAAGATTTTGAAAGCAGCCAGCTGATTTACTATAATTTTGCGCTTTAAATGAGAGAGAGGTCGAGATTCGAGTCCAGGAAAGAAAAGAGTTTTGTTGAGTTTTTCTTTACATTGAAGATTCAGTTTTTGTTTTATGTAATTATTAGTATTTCCTAAGTGAACTCAGGAAAGGAGGACCTTGGCTAATATTCAAGGTGAAATTGTGCGGCTTGTCGATCACGTCCGGTCCACAGGCAATGACCCTGGGCACATTTTTTGATGTTCGACGATGCAGCAGAGGCTCGGCCGAAGAGGACTGTACGCCTCTTCGACCTTACTGAAACCCGATTCCGGAGGTGATAAACACTGGACACGTCGTCTGCGTACGCCGAAACCCGCGCACGTAAAATCCGTGCCGAGGGATGTGAAAATCATGGATTTATTAATTTGTTTCTAAGAGTGTTTAGAAGAGGTTCTATAGCAATAGAATAAAAGAAGGCCATGAAAGCGGACATCTAATGACGTATCACTTTCTCAAAAGAAAAGGATTGCAGATCAGGGAACAGTTCACCCCAACAAAGCTCTGGCGTCACCATATAAATTTGTAAATAAGTAATGAAACACTTGAACCAGCCGTAAACTCTCATGGTGATAAAAGATGTAGCCATGATCAACATTGTCGAAGGCTTTCTTCTGATCAGACGTTGACCACAGCCAGAGGGTGTCATTAGAGTTAGAAAAAAATGAATGATGTCTGGAGCCAGATTAATATTGTCGTGTATTGCGCGTCCAGGAACGCTGTAACTGATCCTTCGTTAATAGCACTGCCAATGCCATTGTTTTGAGCCTGTTGGCAAAGCAACAGCAAAGATTTTTTATAGTCCTGTGTTGAGAAAGAGACGGGTCGCCAATTGGAAATATCTGCTAGATCCTTTCTTAGGAAGTATTGTTACTGACAGCCCTGCAACGAAGGGAGCGAGGTGAAACCGTTTTTCTACAGAAGAATGAGAAGGGACAGATAGGAAGTCGTTTTTTCAAAATGGGCCAGAAGGAAGAACAAATTCAGAGGTGAGGCCGTCGAGGCCTGGTGTTTTCATGTTTGCCAAGGTTAGCAACACCGAGGTCTAATTCTTCCTGAGGACAGAGACAATCGAGGTCCTCTGAGTCAGAAATTTCAGGTTATTAAGGTTGATAAATAATTCATCGAGGTGCTCTCATCAGTGGGGACTTGGCTATATAGAGTTTTGTAAAATGGTGAATGTGTGCTTTAATTTCAAGGGGGTCTTCGGAAGTCAGTCCAGATTCTAGACGAATTTGAGAAATGTTTTTGGAATAAAGAATTAGATTTTTCCAAGATTAAAAGTAAGTGGAACACAGAGTCAGTCTCGTTAATGTGTTTGAAGCGAGAAGGTTCTGACGAGGCACCCTGAAACTTCGATTTTAAGTAAATAGTTTAAGTTTTGTCTCTGTTCGTGCAGAAACATCCCTAGTCTTTTGATTAAAGGTCTGGCGCCAGACTGAATTTCGTCGATTTTTATTGATTTCAAGAAAAGCTTTCCCGCTTTTCTTGAGGCTTTAGACCATACATTTGGCTGATAGATTTGGTGATTTTTGAAATCACACCAGGGCGAGATTTGGAAAATCACACTTTCTCTCTCAATCAGCCCAAAAATGATTTATAATTTCTAATAATTAAAAATCTTCGAGGTAGAGAGTTATTGAAAAATGCCAATAGGGACTGCCCTTGGAATACTGGAAGGAAGTTTAATAATGAAGACTGACCGCCGAGTGGTCAGACAAAAAAATTTCAAGGAAAGATTTCGGACGTTTGAATAGAAGACATAAAACAAGTGTTAACATAAAAACGATCTTAATCTTGCTTTTGAAACGCTTGAACAATATGGAAGGGTTGTTTCTATACCAGGTAAATTTTGTTTTAGAGGATTCAGTCTGCGCCAGGCATCACAAAAGAGACAATGCATTGACAGCGTCTTTGAGAGCCATGGAAATTTTTGTTTCTGCGTTCCAAAGGCGTACACACAGACGATCAATAGCCGGATTATCGGTACAATTAAAATCACCTCCGAATAGGATAACTTCGTCCTGCGACTGGAACACTGGTCCCTAAAAATTGATAGCACAAATGGCAGATTTGGTCATTTTAGGATGAGGAGTATTGTAAATATGATACAGTGGTATTGTTGAAGTTGATTTCAGTATAAAGAATATAACTTCTGTCAAAAATGGTGGCCGAAGAAATGATGTCTATTTTATTATTTTTAATTAGGTGGTGACTCCGCGCCACAAGAGGGGCTGGGGGGAGCACTGAAGTTGATAGGTTCTGGGTTCCAGCAAGGACTTTTCAGTTAATTTATGCGTTTCTTGTAAAAAGAACAATGTCAGGGTTATAGTTGTATGTACAGATGTATACTTGGAGGGAGGCATTTAAAATAGAATTTGAATTTCAACCTCAGTGTTAAGGGTAAAAGCAGTGACAATGTCATCCCTAGCGTAAAAAATACAAAAATGAGAAGAATTCATGACAAGAGAAAATAGAAAACGAAAAGAAAGTTATTTTATCTAAGGTTTTGACGAGGTTTCAGTATCCTCTGCTGCAGGCTTCGTTTAATTTGCAGGTGATTGCGGAGGGTTTGAGTTGTTATTTGACCAGCCAGGATGTCAGACGTAAAGTTTCTTATTAATATGAATACCAGTGTTGGATTTAAAGGGATTGGAGAATGGGTGGTTAGTGTCGTCGTTTTGTTTGTCACTGTGTTCATCGTTTTTTCTTGTGTGTTTTGCGCTTGAGCGGCTAATATGTCAAACTCACAATTGAAACACCGAACTGACTCCGTAGAAAGAAAAACTCTATGATGACGCCCGAAAAAAAGAAATTTATGTGGTCAGGGAGGGGGTTATATTAGGGTTAGTAAGAACTTGTACCTGTCTTCGGAAACTCTCATTATGTGGGAGAGGTTTTTTTGTTTTATTCCCAGAGAATGGGCCGGATCTGCGATACTACCTTACAGAAGAAAGAAGATGGAGTTGCTGACCAGTACCGTGGAGTTTCTGGATAAACGTTGGACAGTATTGAGATGGGTAGTGGGACGGACAAGAGGGATCAACTCGAGAAAGAGTCGCCATATTCAAGACCGCGTTCCACGGTATCGACGATTGCCTCTCGAGCTGAGATGAATGGCAATTCGACCATTAGAAATTCGTGATGCTGAAAAAGGACGTTTTGTGCAGGGAAATTGTTGGTGAAAGCATCAATGTATGCTTGGACAGAGACATTGTCATGCAGCCTTAAAAGCACTCCATTGTTCCTGGTGACGTTCTTAAAGGGCTCGTCTGGGAACAATGCGTGTGTTCAGGTCAACACTACTAACAGCTTGGCTGACCCTGAGATGGATGGTTCGCTTGACTGGCCATAGTGGCCAGCCAGGCATAAAAATACGTACAAAATTAAGGAAGAAATGATCAAAAATTACACAAAAATAACAAAACCCTGACAAAAGAGGATAGTCTAATTGTAATGATATAAAGTATGCCGAGACAGACAGTATAAAAACTGTGACCGTCAAGATCTAAAATCTCTAAAATTCACTACTTTTCCGGAGCTCGAGAAATGAAACACAACCTGAGAGAGAGAGAGAGAGAGAGAGAGAGAGAGAGAGAGAGAGAGAGAGAGAGAGAGAGAGAGAGAGAGAACTTTTTGACTTTTCAAATGGAACTTTATTCACATCAATAAAATTAAATATTACAATTCCATTTGGGAGAAATAAACTTATATATAATATGTCTGAGAAAGCAGTCCTGCTTTGCTGAAGCAGAAAGCAATTTTATATCCGAATAGTTGGTTTTGTTTTACTTGAAGAAAGAACAATAAAGTAGTATTACGCATAGATAAACAATTGTAAAGCGCAGAATACAAAGTAACATTCGAAGTACAACAAGTCAATGAAGCTTAGTAAAAATTAAAGCATTGAAACACATAAGGTACAAAAAGCTTTTGAAGTTTCAGAAACAGGAACAAAGAGTTTACAAAAGAATGTATCAGAAATATTTAGACAAAAAGTGGTATTTCGTTTTGGACGAACATTTCTAAGACAGATTACACTAATTTAACAATTGTAAACAATAACAGAGAAAAACATTATATAAAGGTGTTAGCAAGGGAGTCAGTGAAGTTTGTTTAGAAGAAATAATAACAAATAAGCACAGAGGCTTACAAAAAAAAAGTTCCAAATATGAGCAAATTAAACAAAGGGCGAACCTTAAAATATTAATACAAAAATTGTTGCTTAAGAGAATAGGGCGGTTAGAATAGCCATGTGAATTCCCCATTAACGATGGTGAAAGAGCATTGTTTATTGACCATTTGTTTTCAAGCATAACATTGTTATGAGAAAGTTATAGAAATTGTTATTCAAGAAGGATTACTGTTTTGTGGGAGAAAACGCCAGATTATTAAAGGATCAGTGTAACGAGAGGTGCGATAAAGGTTATATATGTATACTTACCAGCTGACGATAGAGGAAATTAGCCAGCCTTACAACCTCCTTACTGCAAAGCGCCTAGCGTGGTAGGGAATTGAGTGCCCAGTAGATGTTAAAGATTCAGCTGAAGATCAGGAAGGAGTAGACAGATGAGGCTATGAAGTAAGTTGAGGGCTGGTTGAATAGAGAAGGACAGGTATTGAACATGTGCCAGATCGTGCCCCTCACCGCACCATCCACAAAAGAGGAAGAGATATCGGGGTTGGTGTTGAAGGACTGCTTGGTAGAGATGAGGATGATGTTGTGCGACTAGTTTAAACTGCATATCCCTATTTCTTTGTGGTGGGAAGTTCATAAATTTGTTGTTTCCATTGTATTTCATTGTTTTTTTGTCGAGAGCCTTACTTGGGTGCCAGAAAGTGATGGTGTGGTCTGGCGGAAGTGATTCACGGTGGAGTTGATGAGAGCGTAGATTAGTTTGGATGGTGCAGAGGTCGCTGATGTTAGACGAAAACTTGATGTTTAGGGGCAGATCTGGCTGGTGACAGATGTGAATAAGAAGAGCTGGAGCGTGAGAAGAAGGCAACCTTTGGGTTAAGAATTGAGAGGAAACATGCGGACGGAGCAGAAGTGCAGACGTTGAAGATCGGAGTTGAGAGACGACAGGAGAGTGGGCGTGCTCTGGGTATTACTTATTGAAGGTCGTTGACCGCGATCCATTTTCCGGTGGTGGGGTTGATGACGTAGCGCACTAATACATTCCACACGCCAAAGCCGAGCAGAGAACGGCACGTACTCAGCAAACGCCTCATCGTCAATGCAAGACTAAGAATAAGAACGCTGTTAATGGGGAGGTTGAACACATGGCTAAGACAGTCGTGTGTTATTTGAGGATGAGCTCCGGTAGCCATCAAGCACACATTATTTCAAGTATAATATTCAAGGAGAACAGAAAAACAATTTGGATTAAGTTTGGTAAAGAAAAGATGATAGTCAAAGATTTAACTTTTGATAATTATGGAATAGTGTTTTATGAAAAAAAAAGGCAGGGATGCGAGGAGATTTTGTAAGGAAGGCGTTGGGTTGGGTAAAACAGAAAGGTGAGTACTAGCGTGCTTGGAGGTGAGGCAAGGCCGAGGAATCCCCTCTGTCAGTTTTTGAAAGAAATTTCTTTTTAAGGTGGTGTTTTTGTGGGCCAGACGAAACCGATGAGCATTTCCTGGAGTTCACTTAGTACAGAAGGAGGAGGTGCAATTGTGGCCAAGCAGTGGAAAATTTTGGAAGCGGCAGCTGATTAGCCCTGAAGTATGCCGACCTTTAAAGGAGAGGGAAGCTAGAAGAGAGTTTTCAAGGTTTGGGTTTAGAGAGTTTTTCTTTACATTTGGTCCAGTTTTGTTTTTCACTTGTAAATGCTATTTCCTAAGTGAACTCCAAGAAATGGTAGCCCCTCAGCTGTTCCATTGGAAACCGAGGGGCCTGTCATTCGTCCGACCCGATCAACCCGCAACCTGGGACTTTTATGGTTAAGGACGAGCAGCAGGAGGCGCGACTGAGAAAAGGCTATACGCCTTTTCGATCGCGCTGAAACCCCATCCGGAGGCGACAAAGCTGTTACATCGATCCGCATACGCCGACACGCAGCAAAGAGTACTCCGTTTCGGGGGAGCAGGGAACTATTTTTATTTAATTTAGAACGTAAATTATTGAGGGAAAGGTTCAATAGCGATAGAGATATAGCGGTCCAGGCAGGCATCCCCTGACCGAATTCAGCTACTTCTCGAAGGAGAGGGGAGCAGTCAGGGGAACCCTGAACTTGATGAGGGCTCTCAGACCGCTGTACAGTAAGAAGAATATAAGCGTGAAAAATGTCCCCAAAAGCCACTGGCCTCATTGTTCCGAAAAAGGTAGTCGTGGTCAACGTTGTCGAAAGCTTTTCTTGGTCTAAGTTGACCACGGCTAAGATATTAAATTAGAATAGGAAATAATGTCTGAGATAAGGTGAAATGTTGTCAAAATGGATCTTCCGGAACACAGTAAGGTTTGATCTTGTTTAATGATGCCGTGAACACTGCTTTAACCATGACGAGCAACGGCAATGGCGTGGAATTTGTAGTCGGAGTTGAGAAGCGAGATCGGACATGAGTTCACCAATATTGGACAGGTCTCCCTTTTCAGGATAAGAGGTGATGACAGCACTGGGAGAAAAAGAACGAGGAAGAGAACCGGAAATAAATGAAGAATTTAAAACGTCGAGATGATCATGTTTTAGGATGGGCCAGAAAGCTTGGAAAAATTCGGAGGTGATCCGTCTAGACCGGGGTTTGTTTTGCCAAAGCTGCTCGACAGCAAGATCTAGTTCCTCAAGAGAAAGAAAGGGACAATCGTCGAGTTCCTCCGCCTCTTGAGTTCAAATCAAGTCAGGGCCTCAGTAATTTCATTAAATGCGCTCTCGTGGTGGGACACGTGCATAAGTTTTTTTATAAAAAGTTTTTTGTATGTGTGTTTTGGTTCAGGTGGGGTTTCTGTAATTTGGCCGGATTCCCGGACGTATGTGAAAGAGGATTTTAGAAATAGAGGTGCGATTTTCGAGATTGTGAAGAAATAAAGAAGGGCGTGTCCTACTTCATTGAGGTGTTGAAATCGCGATCTGACGAGAGCGCCCTGGGCCGATTTTTTTAAAAGTAAGTGCAGTTCATTTTCTTTGTTCTTTGAGGGACCTCTCTAGCTTAAAGAGGCGTGAGGGTCTGGCGCGCGGACTGTAAATCGTCAATGAATAAGTTGTAATTTTGAAGAGTCTCATGATTTTCTTGCACAGTTTACGACTATCGATTTGTGAGGATGGATTTGATGTGGTTTGCCAAAATCCCACCACGAATAGAAGGAAAAAGAGTTTTGGGTTTGCCAATTAGAACCAGAAGGAACGTATAATTTCAAAATAATTTTGTCAGAGAAGGAGTGTATTATTGAAGTGCCAATAGGCGCTACTTTTCTATTGAGCGGAGGAGTTTGATGAAGAGAAACGGCAGCAAGGTGATCGGAGAGAGACAGGGTGTAATTTTACAGTGTGTGATAGAAGGAAGAAAGATCCCGAATGAAGGTAAAAGCAGTCGAGTCTAGCTTTTAGATGAGCCAGACTCGGAAGACCGGATTGTTACGATGCCAAATAAATTTTGCTTTCCAGTGGGGTTGGGTTCGCGCCAGACATCACACAAGGACAGCGCGTTCACGACATGCTTTGAGGGGCCACGATTTTTAACATTCCACGTTCGATCAGCGCACGCCAGACGATCTAGAAGGGGTTATCTGTACAGTTGAAGTCGCCTCCGATGACGATGAAACGCAAATCACTGTCACGCTGATCGCAATGATTGCGGAAAGAAAGTATTGATTTTAGAGCAGAGTTTATCATCTTGCAGGGGTTAAGGCCTTGCTGGAGAGTGAAAAAAAGTGTTATTGTGGGAAATTTTTTGTATACAGGATGTGACCATCGGATATAATTTCAGAAAGTAAAAATATCAATCGTTTTGTTTTTTATAAAATTGATGATTCCGGATCCAAGGTATATGGGGTTGGGGCGCAGATGGGTGTGGGAATAAGTACCGCCTGTTCCAAAAGTGGACTATTTTCAGATTAAATTAAAAGTTTCTTGAAGAAAAATAATATCAGTTGTGCATGTAAATCAAGAGATATAAAGTATGAATCAGTAATTTTTTATAGCTTAGAACTGCAGCCTCAGTATTTAGGGAGGGTGACAGTGTCATCGCGAAGAAAAAAAAGAAGCAAAAGTATCCATTGAGAAAGTTGAAATAAAATAGTTGAAAATTGTCTAAAGTTCTTACAGAGTTTCGTGAGTCTCTGCTGCAATCGTTTAGTGAGGTTGGGGGTGGTTCGTAGTTGTTTGAGTTGTTTGACAAGGCTAGGGATATTGGACGTGAACGTTTTTTTTGCTATCATGGCGGGTTTCTTTTTTTTTTTTTTGTTTTACGGCAGATAAAGGAAAAAGCTGCAGTTCAACGCTGAGGAAGTGCCTTATTAGACGGTACAAGATATCCCTCGAGGGGCGAGGTCGTCGCCCTGAGGTCTTCACATGTCTGTGTCAAGTGTCCTGGGGTGAGTAGTCTGGGATAAAGGTGTGGAGGTGCGGAGGATATCTCTTGGTTGTGTTAGAGGTGGAAGTCGTAGGTATGGAAGGTGTAGGATTAGATTTTAAGGGATTGGATGGGAGTGAATCATTTTGGTTGTGGGGTGTCGAGGATGGAGGGTGGGGTGTGGTGCGGGGTGTGGCAGGGGTTTCGGGTAGGGGTGGCGGGGTAGGGGTGGCGGGGATTTGGGCAGGGGTGAAAGCGGGATTTGAGGCAGGGGTGGCAAGGATTCAGGAGAAGGGTGGCGGGTATACAGTCAGGAAGCGGAGGTACAGGCAGGGAGGCAGGGGTTCAGGGCAGAAGTGAGTGGGTTGGGGTCCAGTGGGTTTGGGGTCCCAGGTGAGGTTTGGGGTCCAGTGGGTTTAGGGTCAGAATGGGCTTGGTCAATTGGGCTTAGGGTCAGTGGGCTTAGGGTCAGTGGGCTTGGGGTCCAGTGGGCTTGAGGTCAGTGGGCTTGGGGTCAGTGGGCTTAGGGTGGTGGGCTTCGGGTCAGTGGGCTTAGGGGTCAGGTGGGCTTCCAGGGTCAGTGGGAGAAAAACTTGGGGTCGGAGGGTTTGGGGTCGGAGGGTTTGGGGTCAGGAGGGGTTTGGGGTCGGAGGTTTGGGGATCCAGGAGGAGTTTGGGGTCAGAGGTTTAGGGTCGGAGGTTTTAGGAGGTGGGAGGAGTTTAGGGGTGGGAAGGGTTTAGGGTTAGAGGAGGGTTTGGGGTCGGAGGGTTTGGGGTGGGAGGGTTTGGGGTGGGAGGGTTTGGGGTGGGAGGGTTTGGGGTTGGGATTGGAAGGCGTTTGGGTGTTAGGAGCAGGAGGGTCCAGCCGACGCAGGTTTTGTGACTCTTGGTTTCCTTGGGGAAGGGGATTGGAGGAGAGTGTAGATTTGTTGGAGAGGGTCAGAGGTGTTGGGGAGGTGTTAATTTCCTTTTAGGACTGCATCAGAGAAGGTGCAGCAGGCGGGACGAGGAGCGTACCCCAGATATGATTAGAGGTTGATGGGCGGTGAGAGGGGTTACACATCTCTCCGCAGGGGAGACGCCTCAAGCGAGGATCCTCAAGGGGTTGCGGTCGGGGTTCGAGGTCGGTGATGCCACAGGATCCGCCGTCTCCAGTAGCTCGACCAGGCAACCTTTTCCCTACTACCAAGGGTCGCTCCCGAGGAAGCGTTATCGGTATCGAACAGGGCAGTCAAATTAGTGAGGACAAGTTTGGATTGGGCTTTGGGAGGTGTTTGGATCATTTCCTGCAGACGTGAGGTGGGTGCAGCCATCAGCCGTAATATTTTCAAAGCTTTATTTACAAAGCAGAACAATACAACATTACAGAATAGAAACAATGTTTAACAAAAATTGTGGTTTTCCAATATTACTGTAAAAGTAACAAAACTCTGTAAACTTTGTTTAACAAAGGTAATAACAACAATACATTATATAAAGAAAGACAAAAACATTAAAAGATCAAAAGCAAAACAGAAATAAACAAAGGTAGAGTGGAAGAAAGGATGAAAGGAAAGGAAAGGAAGGGATCCTCTAAAAGGGAGACTGCAAGCACCATGGTGTAAGCAGACTCCCCTAAAGCTTCAGGGTGGGGAGCCACTGGCATTACTGGTGTGGGTCTTAAACCCACTCCAGCGGCTCCCAAAGAGAAAAAGAAGGAAAAGGAAAGGAAAGGAAGAGAGGACCCCACTCGTGAACAGTGGTAGAGACCTTGCCTCCAATCAGAGAGAGATAGGGAGTAGCTGTTCACAAAGGTGGGTCGAAGAGAGGAAAAGGTGGACCGAGAGGGGTCAGACAGAGAGAGAAGAGAGACATTTCAAATATAATCTTCATTTCGAAACATTTTTAAAAACCAAACATTTTTAAAAACCAAACATTACAGAAAATGACATTGTATAAATTGTGATAAAAATTAAAACTATGAAAGGCACATTCTTTTTAAAAAATTCCAGCGAAGTAATATGAACAATAATTATTATATAGATGAAAAAGGATTTTTGTTAGAAAGGAAAGCTGGTGTATTATAACAAAAACAATGTTTGAGTAAAATGTACATGATCGAGGTATAAAAATACAAATGGTTTTAGATAAGAAATATTGAATAAAAGCAAATATGACTTTTGTTTAAAACGATGGAGATATAAAATGTTTGGTTTAAAATAAAGGTACATTGAATAGATGAAGGGCACAGTCAAAAACAATAATACACAAGAAGCGCTTTGTGATTTTTACATTTTTGGAATAATTTTGTTTGGTTTTTGGTTTGTTTAATACGAAAAAGCGTATAAAAAGGCACGTCAATAAATATAGGTAAACATAAAAAACAAACATACAACAGTATATTTATTTTATAAATTTTTAGAAAAGCCACGTTAATTCCCCATTAACAGTTTTAACAAGTGCGTTTTTGGGGACCATTTCTTTTCGAAGTCATTAAGATTGTTGTTAAGTTTAAAGAAATAAAAATCAAGTAGAATTTTGTTTTCAACCGTTGTTTCCAAATTAAAATGGGATTTAAAAGTGGCAAGTTCTATACAGGTAATATATAACGTTCTTGCAGCTGACGATGAGATAGTTTGCGATTCGCACGGCTTGTTTGTCGCGTCTTCTGGCATGCGGAATCAGAGACCAGTAGGTATTGAAGTTGAGAGGAAGGCTTGGAAGGAGACGGCTGATGAGGGGTGTGAAGGAGCGTTAGAGAGCTGGTTGTACGGACGGACACAGGATGAAAAGATGCCAGATCGTTCCCCTCTCTCCGCACCATCCGCATGAAGGTGGAATGTTCTTGTTGAGATGATGAAGCACTGGCAACGACGGCAAAATGTTATGGAACAATTTATATTGAACATCACCCTCCTTCTTCGAGGAGGGCAGTTCATAAGCTTCCTTCCAGTTTATCTCATTGGGATGGTTCAGGAAGCCGACGTCGTGCCAGTGCGTTCGTGTGTATTCTGGGAGCTCGTTGATATGTTTGTTGATTTGTTCATATATAGCTTTGGATGGTGCGGAGATTCCGTTAATGTTGGAAGACAAACTGATTCCGAGGGGCAGATCTGGTTTTAAGTTGAAACTTACGGGAGGAGAAGACTGGACGAGACCGTGAAGATTGAAGACATTTGGGAAGAGACGGATGACAATAGAACGAAGACGAAGGAGTTGACGTTGGAGAAGACGAGATGAGAGTGGGCGTGGTCCGCACGTAGATTGGATGACGTCGCTGGCATCGGACCAACGCCCACTGGATGGATGGAGGAGATGACGAACTTGTTTGAATCCGCATGCCAGGGAGGCGATCAGTATCTAGATCATCGTCAGCTGCAAGAGAAGCTAGGATAGAACTGTTAATGGGGAGATTTATGACGTGACTTGTGTTGTCGTATGCAATTATAATTTGAGCTCCGGAGGCCGTCCAAGCACGCAACACATCGCTGTAGAAACTGGGAAGGGTAACATTGTATTCAATGTTTGTTTTTAGAAAAAATAATTGAAAATCGAATTTTAAGTTTTGATAGTTCTGGAGAAAATGAGCGAAGAGGGAAAGAGAGGGTGTGAGCGATTATTAAGAAAAAGCATGTATGCGATTAAATCTATATGTGAGGTGCGTGCTTGGAGGCAGGTTAAACCAAGTCCCCTTGTCGGGTTTTGAAGTACAAGTCGTCTCTTTAGCAGGTGTTTTGGATTGGGCCAGACAAAGTCGAAAAGCATTCCTTGGAGTTCGTCAAGGATGTAGGCAGGGGAGAAAGGACAGCGGGTGTGAAAAGTTTTGGAAGCAACAAGTTGATTACAAATAAGGACTCTGCCTTTGAAGAGAGGGACAGGGATAGTTTTTCCAAGAAGTCAACGTTTTTGAGTTTTCTTTACATTTTTCCAATTAAGTTGTTCATAACTAGAGTTGTTTCCTAGATGAACTCCAAGGAACTCTAACCCCTCGCTGTTCCACAAGAAACCGAGGGCCTATCAACCCGTCTGACCCACGATCCGGCCATAGCCCCTGGGATTTTTAACATTTAAACAAGCAGCAGAGGCGCGGCCGAAAAGGTCGTAAGTTTCCTCGACCGCAGCGAAACCCGCATCGGAGGTGACAAACACAGACACGTCGTCTGCGTATGCCGAAACCGAGCAGTATTTCTCCGTATCAGGAAGTTTGAAGCCACTCTTATTGATGTTAGAACGAAGTTTGTTCAAGGTGGCTCTATAGTGATCGAGTACAGCAGTCGAGAGCGGGCACCCTGACGTATGCCCTTCTCAAAGGAGAAGGGCGACGTCAGGAGCCACACCTGTGATCAGGCTCTCGGAACCACTGTACAGGAGCCGTAAATGACGGAGAAACAACTCCCCAAAAGCCCATGGCCCTCATTGTGTTGAAAAGATAGCAGTGGTCAACGTTGTCAAGGCTTTTTGGTCGAGGTTGACCACTGCTAACGGGGCGTCGTTGAGATCAGAGTACAAAATAATGTCTCGGATCAGATTGATGTTATCAAAAATCGACCGCCCCGGTACACAATAGTTTGATCTTCGTTAACAACGCTGTGAATGCACTGTTTGAGCCTGCTGGCGAGCAACCTGGCATAAATTTTATAGTCCGTGTTAAGAAGGGAGACCGGGCGCCAATTTGCAATGTCTGAGAGGTCTCCTTCTTCGGAATTAAAGTAATAATAGCACGAGAGAAAGAACATGGAAGTGAGCCGGAAGTAAAGGAAAAGTTGAGGACAGAAAGAAAGTCATTTTAAGAATTGGCCAAAAGCACTGAAAAAATTCAGAACTAAGGCCATCGAGACCGGGTGATATATTTTTCCAAGTTGCTCGACAGCAAGGTCAAGTTCCTCAAGAGAAAGAGGGCAGTCAAGGTCCTCCGCATCTTGAGGTTCAAGCCTATTGAGGTCCTCAGTGATTTCATCAAAAGCGCTCTCGTCAGTCGGTACCCGACTATGAGAGATTTTTGTAAAAGGTGTGTATGTGGGTTTTTATTTCAATTGGGTTTCGGGTGATATTGCCAGAGGGAGACGTATTTTACTGATAGATTTAGATATTGAGTTGTTTTTCAAGGTTAAAGAAGTAGGATGTGGAAGAGTCGGTTTCATTTAAGTGTTTAAAGCGCGATCTGACGAGAGCGCCTTGAGCTTTATTTTTAAAATGTTCGTTAATATATTCCTTTGTTCCCGGAGGACCTCTTTGGCTTGAGACGTGAGATCTGGCGCAGTTTGTAACTTTTCAATTTTTTGGTTCAGTTCAGAAATAATCCTCGTCTTTCTTTTGCAATTTTTGACTATATTTTAAAGTAATAGATTTAATGTGGGACTTACCGAAGTCCCACCACAAGAAAAGGTTTGGAAAATTATTTTTCATGTTGCCAATTGGCCCAAAAGTTACAGATAATATCGTTATAAGCATTGTCGGAAAGAAGGGAGTTGTTAAATTTCCAATAGGCGCTACCCTCTGGGTAGCAGAGGGCAACAATTTGAAGAGAGATAGCAGAATGGTCAGAAGAGTGCAAGGAATGATTTTGGAAGAAAGGACAGAGGAAAAAATAGTTTGTGGGCCGTAAAACGGTCCAGTCTGGCTCTGGATGAGCCAGACTGAGACGAGGATTATTTCTGAACCATGTAAATGTTTGAACATTCGGATTGAGACTGCGCCAGATATCACGCAACGACAGTGCACTCACCGCGTCGCTGAGGGCACATGCAACTTTGGGTCGATGCTCGACTGGCATACACAGACGGTCGACGACAGGGTCTTCCGTGCAGTTAAAGTCACCTCCGATGACGATGACGCCGTCGTTAGCAAGTTGAGCACAATGCTCGCGGAAGGACTGGATGGAATCTAAAAGCGAGTTTGTCGTTTTGAGGAATTAAAAAGTTGTAAAGATAGAAAAAGGTGTTATTAGTCTTGATTTTGTAAAAGAATGTGCCCATTAGAAATAATTTGTGAAGTAACAATAACTGTGTTTGTGTTTTTAATCAGGGTTGTCACTCCCGACCCACGGGTGGGGCTTGGGGCACACTGAGGGGTGTATGGCCACAGTTTCAAGAGGGACTATGTGAAGTTAGGAAATGTGTTTCCTGAAGGAATATTATTTGTGGATAATTACAAATATTGTCAACATATGTTTTAATGGAGGCATTTTTTAAAGTGGCCGTACACCCTCCTGTGTTGAGGCTGAGTAACGACAGCGTCATCGCAAAGTGGTGAAAAAAACATGTAGAAAGGAATGTTTATTTCTGTAGAGACTTTACGAGTTTCACTAGTCTCTGCTGCATGCTTTTAGACACACTTGGGTGGGTTCTGAGGGGTTTTAATTGTTTGGCTAACCCCGGCAGATTGCTCGTAAATTTACGAGCAATCGGCAGGGGTTTTCTTTTGCCCTTGACAGAAGACAGGAAATGTACAAGCTCGCTGTGAGAGAGCGGGCCCTTTTCTGTGAGAACACTCAGAGAACGGCTCGTCGCCGTCCGTCTGAGAGTCTTCCCACATTGTCGAGTCGGTGTCGGGGTAGTTGGAGGGTGAAGTGGACATAGGTGTAGGAGGGGTCTGGCTGGGTTTTGAAGTGGGCGTTGGGGCGGGTTCGGATGGGAGTGGGGATGGTTTGCTACAGCGGGTGGGTTTCGGAGGGGATTTGACTGTGAGACCAGGGGTTTAGGGTGGGTGGTGGGGAGTGGATTTAGGAGCGGGTGGTGGGGAGGGATTTAGGAGCGGGTGGTGGAGGAAGGGATTTGGGAGCGGGTGGCGGGAGGGATTTGGGCGCAGGTTGTAGGGGAGGATTTGGGTGCAGGTGGTGGGAGGATTTAGGAGTGATGGGGTAAGGGTGTGGTGTTGGGGAGAGGAGAGATAGTATGGTCGACGTGCATGGGTGAAGCAATGCGAACTTTCATTATTTTTGGGGGAGAGGGTGCTTTGGGGGAATTAGGAGGGGTGTTTGGCGGGTGGCAGGAGTTGGAGGGTAATTTACGTTTAGAAACAACATCTGAGAAAAGACAGGGGGCAGGTGGTGGAGTTCCCAGATGTTGACGGAAGTTGAAGGGTGGGGGCGAAGGGATATGGGAGGGCGAGGGGATATGGGAGGGAGTGGGGATATGGGAGGAGTGGGGATATGGGAGGGTGGGGATGGATATGGGAGGTAGAGGGATATGGGAGGTAGAGGGATATGGGAGGTAGAGGGATATGGGAGGGAGAAGGAATGTGGGAGGTGGGGGGATATGGGAGGGAGAAGGAACATGGGAGGTAGGATGGTCTTGAGGTGGGGAGAGGGTTGGGCTGGTGAGGGAGGGTGGACAGTGGTAGAAGAGTGGGTAGGTTTGGTTATGAGTGCAGGTTTGGCGGTGGGATTGTGCGTTTGTGCGTTTTAGCAGGGTGTTTAGGATCGGATTTTTATTTGCAAAGACTGGGGTGGGTCGAGAGGATTTGAGTCATTTGTTTTGTTAGGGCCCTACTCTTCTCACAGAAGCGAGAAATGCTGAGTCCGCCACAATTAAAACATTTTACAGTAAATTCAGTGGTGATGTAAACATGGTGGTTTCTCCCCGAGTGCTGAAAGGTTATGGCACTCAGGGGTGTAATGTTCTGGGGCATAATCACATGAACCTGCCTTCTGAAAGAAAGGATGTGGGAATTTCTTTTTTTTTACAACCCAGGGGGTGAGGCTTTACCTGAGAGACGACTTTGCAGAAAGGTGATAGCTGGTGTGCGAGAACATAGTCGGGTATTTCTGAGTAAACGTTGCTTAGTGTTAGGCGTACGGTAGGCTGGACCAGGGTGTCAACTCAAGGTGGGAGCCCTTGTATGATGAAAACCAGTTTGTACAGCGTTAAGGGCTACCTGCCTCGAGTCAAAGTAGACTGCAACCCGGCCATGGGAGATTCGTGATGCTGGTGGATGTATGCCGAAGCCAGTGTATCCGTCATGGCGTCGATGTATGCATTGACGGACACACTGGCATCGGCGGAATGTAACTCACACTGTTCCTATCGGGACGCAGCCCGATAGGAACAATGGGATCAATAGGTACATTGGGGCCGGGTGCAGTCATCCCTGACCCAGCCTTTTGTGTTTGTTGTGCTTGGCTGGCCATGGTGGCCAACCAAGGTCCTAAAACTATATAGAAAACGAAATGATTTTACCTAAATAAATACGAAATTGATAATAAACCCGACAATATGAGGGGACTTATAGTAATCTATGAGTACTAAATAAACAAATGGTATAAAAACTGTTACCATTGGGTGTTTAAAATTAACGAAAATACCAAATTCTCCGGAGCTCAAATGCACGTCCTATCGCTGTGAAAGAGAAGAGAGAGAGAGAGAGAGAGAGAGAGAGAGAGAGAGAGAGAGAGAGAGAGAGAGAGAGAGACTTTTTCAATGAGATTCTTTATTTACAATTCAAAAAACAAAGTCAAATTTTACAATAAAAGAATAGTAAATTAATACAGAACATTTTGCAATTTGGAAAACATTAGTACAGTTTTTAAGTAAACAGAAAAGACCAAATATTCGGTACATGTAAACATGTAATAGAAACAATAATATTTTAGTATACAGATACAATACATATTTTAAATACAAATGAATAAAGTAAATACTTTAACCAATACAAGTATAAAGCTCCTCAGAAAAAGAGAAATACAAAGAAAAGAAAGAAGAGGAAAGGGGTTCCAGTGCGGAGGGTGCGGCAAACACGTTTTTTGGCGTGAGCCGAACCCACCGTGGTTCCCCTGAGGTGGGGAAGCCACTGGCGTTACTGGTGTGGGCCTTATATCCCACTCCTGTGGATTCAAAGGATAAGAGAAAGAAAAGAAGAGAGGAAATCGGAAAGGAGGAGCAAATTTAGTAATTCTACCGGGTTTAAATCAGCCATGTCAGCTTGTCATTAATGATGATGAACAAAGTATTATTTATATTCCATTTTTTAAGAAATTCATCATCATTATTGACAAGCTTAAAGTAGTTGTATTCAAAAATAATTTTGTTTTTGATGCGATGTACGAAAATTAACAGGGGGTCGACGAAATTAGATGTTCTATAAAGATTGTAAATGACAAATTTGCAACTGACGATAAGGTAGTTTGACAGGAGCACCGCCTCTCTATTGCGGCCCTTAGCACATGGGATCAAGGCCCAGTAGAGGTCAAAGTTCAAATAGGGTCAGGAAGAAGCCGGTGAAGAAGACTGTGGAGACAGTTGAGAAGAGGTTGAACAGAGGGACACGTGATGAATAGATGGCAGATCGTCCCCTTGTCTCCGCACCATCCACATGTTGAAGAGATGGCCGGGTTGAGATGATGTAGAACTTGGAGTGACGGTAGGATGTTGTGTAGTAGTTTATATTGTAGGTCCCCCTCTTTTTTGGAAGTTGGGGGACTGTAGATGCTATTCCATTGTATGTTTGTGTTGCTGTCCAGGACTCCGTTTTGATGCCAGTGTGATGTTTCTGTTGAAGGATGCGAGTTGAGATTTGTGTTGATGACATTGTAGATCGCTTTGGATGGTGCGGAGATGGCATTGTCCAAGTTGTTGATGATGACGTTGAGGGGACGATCTGGTTTAGATGGAACATTTTGTAGCGCAGAGACAGGTAGGTGAAACCCCTCTCGTCGAATAGAGAGGAACAGTCTGATGAGTATCGTGTGCATCGAAGAAGCTGGTTTTGAAGAAGTCGAGAAGATGGAGGACGAGATGTACTAGAAGAGGAGATGATGTCATTGGGCTGGTGCCACGATCCGGAAGTGAAGTTGAGAAGATCCCTCACCAGGCCGACCCCACGTGTCGAGAGCCGCTCAGAGAGGGATACGCCATCGTCAGTAGCATTTTGAATTAAAGGAATATTTATGGGTAAATTAATGACATGGCTGACTGAGTCGTGTATTATTTTTAACCGAGCTCCAGACAACCTCCAGGCACGCATGATCTCACCATAAAAAGAAGGTAATCCAATGTCAAAAAGGGTCTGTCTTCAAATAGAAGAGATGGAAGTCATAATTTAGTTTTTGTAGCGACGGAGGTGATTTTGAAGAAAAACAAAAGAGGAATGAGAATTACCTTTAAGGTAACGAAAAAGACGCGTTAATCTAAAGGTGAGAACTCGTGCCTGGAGGTTAACAAGGCCGAACCCCCCTTTGTCAGGTTTCTGATACACAATTTGCTCTTTAAGGCGGTGTCTCTTGTTGGACCAGACGAAATCAACCAGCCGCCGTTGGAGTTCACTTAGGAAATCGTCTGGCGGAGCGAGTGCCGCCAGACAATGAAAGGTTTTTGATGCGGCTAGCTGGTTGGCAATCAAGACTCTCCCTTTAAAAGGGGAGGTCGAGATGCCAGACCAGCTAGCGAGGGTTTCAGATAATCGGTTTTTACAAATAGTCCAGTTTTTGTCAGTGTATGTTTTGGTGTTTCCTAAGTGAACTCCGAGGAAAGACAGGCCATCGTCATTCCACGAAAAATTAAGCGGCCGGTCGCCTCGTCCGATCCAAGATCCCGCCCACAACCCCTGGGATTTTTCTCGTATTTCGGCGCGCGGCAGAGGCGCGAGCAAAGAGATCGTAAGTGTCTTTGATCGCGTCAAAGCCGCGCTCGGAGGTGACAAAAACGGAGACATCATCTGCATACGCAGACACCGAGCAAGAGACGTCAGCGCCGGGTATTCGGAAACCGTCGTCCCCGACTTCGCCCCTTAGGCGATTTAGAAAGGTTCAATAGCAATCGGTACAGCAGTCGAGGTGGGCAGCCTGACGGATGCCCTTCTCAACGGAGAAGGGCCGTCAGAGAACCGCAGAATTTTGACCAAACTCTCGGAACCGCTGTACAGGATTTTTATGTAGTCGAGGAAACGGTCTCCAGAGCCCATAGCTCTCATGGTGTCGAAGAGGTAGTCGCGATCAACTTTATCGAACGCTTTTGCTGATCGAGGTTGACCACGGCTAAAGGGACATCATTTTCATTGGCATATTCGATGATGTCCCTTATCAGACCTACGTTGTCATGGATTGAACGTCCAGGGACGCAGTAGGTCTGATCCTCTACGACGCTGCTGATGCACTCTTTCAGTCTGTTAGCGAGCAACCTTGCAAGGATTTTGTAATCATTGTTTAGAAGGGAGATTGGCCGCCAATTGACTATGTCGGCCAGATCTCCCTTCTTGGGTAAAAGAGTAATTACCGCCCTCCTGAACGAACGAGGAAGCCCGCCGGTGAGAAAAGAATAATTTAAAACAGAAAGTAGGTCGTTTTTTAGAATATTCCAAACAGTTTGATAGAATTCACCGGACAGGCCGTCCAGGCCAGGCGTTTTATCCTTGCTTAGTTGGCCAACAGCTATTTCTAATTCCTCTAGAGACAGAGGACGCTCCAGGTCCTCTGCCTCTACAGGATCAAGACGAGGCAGGTCCCTTAAAATGTTTTCGCGGGCGCCCTCATCGGTCGAGTTTTTAGAATAGAGGTTTTTGTAGAAATTAGATACATGATTTTTTATGACAGAAATATTTTGAGTAATTTCTCCAGAATCCAAACGGATTCTGGAGATAGTTTTAGAACGGGATTTAGATTTTTCAAGATTAAAAAAGTAAGAAGAGGAGGTATCGACCTCGCTGACATGTTTGAATCTCGACCTGATGAGGGCGCCCTGCGCTCGATTTTTTAAGATAGAATTAAGTTTTTCTTTTTGTTCTAAGAGGACCTGCCTGGTCTCCGGTGTGATTTCAGGCGCAGACTGAAGGTCGTCAATAGTCCGATTTATTTTAAAAAGAGCTTCGCGTTTCTCGGAAGCAATTTTTTTAGAAAATGTTTGAGTAATTATTTTGATGTGGGACTTGCCAAAGTCCCACCAAGAATTTAAATTGGGGAAATCGGACTGTTTTTGACGCCATTCTCCCCAGAAACAAGTTATAATTTGTTTGTATGCTTCATCCTGAAGAAGTGAATTATTAAAATGCCAGTAGGCGCTACCCGGAAATTAGCCGAGGGTAGTTGAATTTTTAAGAAATAGCGGAGTGATCAGAAAGAGAACAGGGTGTTATTTTGCACGAATGAATAGAGGATAACATATCAGGATGAAGATACAAACGATCTAACCTGGCTTTGGAAACACCACAATCCCTGGAAGGGTTATTCCGCAGCCAGGTAAATTGTTGTTCTGGGGATTCAGTCTACGCCAAACATCACACAGAGAGTGCACCAACAGTTTCCTTGAGAGCTGCTGCGACTCTGGATCTACGCTCGGTGGGCGCATGCAGACGGTCCAATGCAGGATTTTCCGTGCAGTTAAAGTCACCTCCGACCACAACGACACCGTCACTGTCACAAGAGGATAAATGTTTAGAGAAAGAATTAAAGACTTTAAAAGCAAGAGAGTCGCTCTGGGGTACTAAAAATTATAAATGTGGAAAAGAGTTTCATTGGATTTAGTTTTGTATAAAGAAGATGTCCTGGAAAAATGTTAAGATTTGAAATAATTTCTAAATTTTTATTATTAACGAGTGTAGTTACCCCAGAGCCATAAGAGTTGGAAGGGAAGAGATAGGAGTAAAGGGGCCATAGGCTCCAGCAGGAGCTCATTTCCGTAAGGTTATAAGTCTCCTGCAGGAGCACTATGTCTGAAAAGGGAAAGAAATTTTCAAAATAAGCATGTATGGCGGCATTTTTGGTTGGCATTGAACAGCCGCCTGTGTTCAGGGAAATCAGTGACAGTGTCATTGCGACCAAACTAATCAAGACTCTCATAAAAGAAAAGCAAAAAAACAAATTACTTATCTAAAGTCTTGATCAACTTGGTTACGCGTTGTTGTAGGCCTCTGTTGAGGAGTGGGTTGCTGCGTAGCGGTTTGAGTTGTTTCACAAGTCCGGGCACATTAGCAGTGAATCTCTTGGCCACCTCGATAGGTTTTTTTCGATGTTTTATGGAGGCCAAGAAATTCATGAGCTCTTTAGAAGACAGAGGACCTTTTGTGTTGGAAAGGCAATCAGGCACCGCCTCGTCTTCGGTAGTCTGACTGTCTTCCCACATGTCATCTTGGTCGTTCGTCGACGAGGCCGGGGTGGAGACAAGGGAGGATTGTGAGTTAAGGACTTGGTTAAGGACTTGGGTGATGGAAGGGAGTCGACTGTCATGGGCATCGCCACCTTATTCACAAGTTTTCGTGGAGGAGAGGGTGTCTTTAGAGGCGTGATAACTGAAGTATTTGTAGGAGGTGATTGAGTGGAAGATTTTCTTTTCGATACGACATCAGAAAAGAGTCTAGATGGTGGAGGTGGCGATCCCCAGACAGAGCAACCGGGTTTGGATGGGGTGTGGATAGGTTGAAGGGCGGATGAAGGTTGGGAGGAAAGGGGTGGTGGGAGGGGAAGGGAGGATGGGGCCGCGGATGACGCAGGGCCCACGGACGGCGCAGGAGCCTCAGACGCCGGAGAAACCGCGGCAAAGAAGGCCCCACAGACCCCGCCGTGCCTCGCACGAGCCGAGCCTCCCGCCCGGACGAGGGCCCAACCCCTGTTGGGCTCCCGCCGGAACGAGAGACCGACGCGCTGGACCCCGCACCAGCACGTGAGGCACTTCCAGTTGAAGCACCCCCCGACACCGGCGCGGCATGTCCAGCCTTCGCACAGGCGGCCCCGACAGGGCCCGAGGGCCCCCCAGAACCCGCAGCGGTCCGAACACCCGAGGGCCCCGCACGATCCGCATCCCCTACGGAATCCAGCGGACCAGGTTGTTTGGAGACTTTAGGTGGGTGCTTAGGATCGGATTTTTTTTCGGTTAGTGGGGTTATGGACGAAGGTGGGTGTTGGGTTTAAAGGGATTGGTCTCGTTTTTGTCAATGTCATCGGTCCCTGTTTCTTGCAAGCTCGACTAATGTGGCCGTACTCACCGCAGGAGAAGCAGCGTACCGACTCAGTCGAGAGAAATACACGGTAGTTAGTGCCTAAATACGAGAAGTTTATGTGTTCAGGCGGAGTGACGTTCGGTTTAAGAAGAACATGCACTTGACGCCTGAACGACATGATATGTGACAAATGTTTTTCCTTGAAACCCAGGGGAATTGATCTTACCTGAGACACCACTTTACAGAAGGATGACAGATTGTGTATCAGTACCGTGTTCGGGATCTCTGGGTAAACATTGGAAAGCGTGAACCGGGTGGTTGGCTGGACCAGTGGCGTGAGCTCGATGAAGCTGCCGTCGTAGGTCAGTCCGTTTTCGATGGCCTCGACGACAGCCTCCCTCGAGCTCAAATATAGTGCTATACGACCGTTAGAAATTCTGGAAGCAGATAGAACCTGTGCGTTTGAAATTTCGTTAACCAGTGAGATGAGATATTGACGAACTGATATTGTGTCCAGCGCTCTGAACACAAATCCATTGTCCCTGGTAAGTGGGCTGTTACCAGGAACAATGGAATCGCGTTCACCACCCTTGTTCACGCTTGAGTTAAGCTGAATAGGCCGCTGCGCCTGACTGGTCATGGTGGCCAGCCAAAGCACAAAAAACGACCAAAAAAATGGAGAAAAATAACCCAGAAATACTCGAAAACAGTTAAACCTAACAAACAGAAATTCGCCCTGTGGGCGGTCCACTTATGCCAATTATCTAGCTATTGCTCTATGGGGCCAGGTCAGAGGCCAAACCATATCTGCCGATTAGCCAGGGATCAAGCCCCGGTCAGATGCAAACAACCCGGGTAACGGCAGTAGCGGGGATCACACAAACGGGACACAAGCCTTTTATGTGGTTCTACACAAAGTAGATTTATATGGAGAAACTGACCTGAAATATTATATAAACGGTTCGCGAGCAAAGAAAATTATCGTCACAAAGTATTTTAGAACTAGTGTGACATTGACTGCTAATGAAATTCAAATCTGGTATTATTATGAATAAACCGTAGACGTCATCAGGATTTAAATGGAGTTCGTATTATAACAGTAATAATTATAATCATCAAAAACACAACTTCTTTCTCAAAAGTAAATCCATAAAAGGACGTTCACTCACATGTATTCCAAATTATTGAGTTCGGAGAAAGAGTTCGCTTCAAGATCCGTTATTTGGTTCCTGGAGATGTCCCTTTAAGTACAAAAATCAAAGTAAGTAGAATATGAACCTTTGTATATGATGTAAGATCAGTAAGAGGAAGGTTTGTATATGGTGTAAGATCAGTAAGAGGAAGGTTTGTATATGGTGTAAGATCAGTAAGAGGAAGGTTTGTATGTGGTGTAAGATCAGTAAGAGGAAGGATTGTATATGGTTTAAGATCAGTAAGAGGAAGGTTTGTATATGGTGTAAGATCAGTAAGAGGAAGGTTTGTATATCCCTTTCAACCCCATTGTGCCATATTGGCTCACTATTGCATATCGCTTGGGTACAGTGGTGTTCTTTTGGCACGCGAAAACAATTCTTTTTTGTTCCCGGTGAGCCCCTGTGGCACGTCGGTAACACCTGTTTTAGGAAAATGTCAATAGCGCCCTCAATTGACCAGTGCTTTCTGATTGGCTGAAAAAGGACGCCTGTGAACTTTTGCGTGCTCGTGCTAGCTATATATTGTCATGGACGCCGATCGAAGTGCACACATTTTGGAAGAAATATTCGCAGATAGTGGGTCAGACATGTCTTCTGACGAGGATTCTACGCCGGAGTCGGAAGATAGTGAAGAGGAATGCGTCCCTACATCATCATCTTCATCGGAAAAGCCAAACTACCGGTCTGGTTGGTGTGAAAATAACGCATACACGAGGAAACACACAGTGCAATTCAGTGGAAACTGGGGAACTACTGAAGATTTGAGTAACTATACACCTTTCCAAATTTTTCAACTGTACTTCTGTCAAGCGACCTGGGAGCTGATGGTGACGGAGACAAATCAATATGCTGAGCAAACTTTGCCTGCAAACCCAACCAATCGTCAGCCTGCTTGGACTCCAACAAATGTTCTCGAAAGTATGGCATTAGTGGCATTATTACTTTGCATGGGCATCAACAAAAGGCCTCGATACAGCATGCACTGGTCCATGTCAGATGTCCTTCGAAGTCCGGTATATCCATCATCTATGTCCCACAACAGATTCACCGCAATCCTTAGATTTTTTCACCTAGCCAACAACAGCGCTCAAGTCGACAGCCCTTCCGACAAACTGGCAAAACTTCACCCTTTACTCGACATTGTACTGCCAACCTTTCTCAAAATATACAGCCCTGGACGAAACCTCTCACCAGACGAGAGTATGGTGAAGTTTAAAGGACGACTGAGCTTTAAGCAGTACTTACCGCGAAAGGCCAACAAGTGGGGACTGAAATGCTTCTCTTTAAATGAGTCCGAATCCGGGTATACGTGTGCTTGGAAGATGTTCACAGGGTCTCAACCAAGCCATCAACACTTCAACCCTCCACTATGCAAGCTGCAACCATGGCAACACACCATCCATCCCTTCTTCATGCACCAGGCCAGGTTGTCTTGGATCTACTGAAAGGACTGGAACACAAGGGGCATGTCATCTTCATGGATAATTGGTACAATAGCCCACCTCTGGTCTCCAAGTTATCACAGCTATAGGATTTGGAGTTTGTGGAACTGTGCGCTACACCACACAAGGAGTTCCTGATTTTGCTCATACCAAAAAGTTCCTAATGAAAAAACAGAAGACCACCGGTTTTATACAAAGGCAGGCCAACTTTGCGTCGTCTGGCAAGACACAAAGCGTGTAACTCTGGTGACAAATTACGGGGATTGCAGTGTCACCACTAAGCAGATTCGTAATAAAAACAGTTTAACCGGACATCGCGAAATTAAAAAGCCTATATAGTTTGTGATTACAATAAATACATGTGAGGAACAGATCTGGTAGCACAAATTGTGCAGTATTACTCGCATCCGCACAGAATGCCACTGTGGTATACAACAGCATACCTACAAACCACCACCTTTCCAATTTGGATTTTAAGGTAAAGGTCATCGAAGGACCTTTATCCACGTGGAAGTACAACCCCGTACAGCATGCAAGCCAACTTTCATGTGGTTCCAGGCCATTTTCACATCAACCACTATCCTGGAAAAATTTTTCGCCAGAGGAAGGTTTGTATAATGGTGTAACATCAGTAAGAGGAAGCTTAGTATATGGTGTAAGATCAGTGGGTTTGTATATGGTGTGAGATGAGTAAGTGGAAGGTTTGTATATGGTGTAAGATCAGTAAGGGGAAGGTTTGTATATGGTGTAAGATCAGTAAGAGGAAGGTTTGTAAATGGTGTAAGATCAGTAAGAGGAAGGTTTGTATATGGTGTAAGATCAGTAAGAGGAAGGTTTGTATATGATGTAAGATCAGTAAGAGGAAGGTTTGTATGTGGTATAAGATCAGTAAGAGGAAAGTTTGTAAATGGTGTAAGATCAGTAAGAGGAAGGTTTGTATATGATGTAAGATCAGAAAGAGGAAGGTTTGTATGTGGTGTAAGATCAGTAAGAGGAAGGTTTGTATGGTGTACGATCAGTAAGAGGAAGGTTTGTATATGGTGTAAGATCAGTAAGAGGAAGGTTTGTATATGGTGTAAGATCAGTAAGAGGAAGGTTTGTAAATGGTGTAAGATCAGTAAGAGGAAGGTTTGTATATGGTGTAAGATCAGTAAGAGGAAAGGTTTGTATATGATGTAAGATCAGTAAGAGGAAGGTTTGTATGTGGTGTAAGATCAGTAAGAGGAAAGTTTGTAAATGGTGTAAGATCAGTAAGAGGAAGGTTTGTATATGATGTAAGATCAGAAAGAGGAATGTTTGTATGTGGTGTAAGATCAGTAAGAGGAAGGTTTGTATATGATGTAAGATCAGAAAGAGGAAGGTTTGTATGTGGTGTAAGATCAGTAAGAGGAAGGTTTGTATGGTGTACGATCAGTAAGAGGAAGGTTTGTATATGGTGTAAGATCAGTAAGAGGAAGGTTTGTATATGGTGTAAGATCAATAAGAGGAAGGTTTGTATTATGGTAATAATGGTAATAATGTGTGTTGGTTTTGAGAAGAACCGACATTTCGATCAATATAATACCGAGATTGTCTTAAGGATCACATATTTAATTCTCCTCCAGCAACAAAAATCTAAGTATATTTTAAGATGGTGTGCATTTTAAGATGAAATGCAATAAATAGTATTATTTTGGTGCAGCATCATTTTGAATGTTACATTTATTAAATTGGCTCTTATTGTAATCATGACCATAACGTATTATAATGTAATCCGTGACCTTTTGGATTTGTATTACTTACAGCCATCTTAGGTTGCTAAGACCGACGAAGGTCCCAGGATGTAGTTGATTGATTTCATTACCAGCCAAAGACCTATGTTAAATAAGCAGGGAAAGTAAGCAAAAATAGATGCGTAGATATCTGAAACTTTATGTATTATTATCAAAGTAAAAATACACTGTACCTTTAGTGATAACAATGTATACATCGCTTTAATTATAAAACAGTTAGCAAGTGCCACCATGCAGTATATTTAAAATTGTTGTAAAATGAAAAACATTGTCAGATCTAGAGGGGGACATTGCCCGCTTTATGTTATCATATCCCTCAGAAATTTACTTCAGGTTTAAACCATTTGTAAAATGATGTAATTAACTGTACTAACATAATAATTTAATTCAACAATTCCCGTCAGCTATCTACACCTACACACCAACTCCTCAATTTGTAAGGTGTAAAACCCCCTTTTTCGTTGTCGTATCCCTTTGTGTATTATCCTATGTTTATGCCAGCTTTATTACAAGCTGCCACCTCTACCTATTGTGTGGCTCAATAATCCCTCCTTTACCCGAGCTTCACCATAAACTGCCACAACCACTTATTGTGTGGCCCAATAATCCCTCCTTTGTTCACTTCTGATACTCCTATTGGCTTTTTCTAGACTGATGCTTATCTTTAATTGGCCACTATTTTCCCGCCTTTTTTGGATCCCGCCCCATGATCCTTTGCTTTCCCTTTCCCTATAATTGGATGAGTTTTTATGTTGTACTTTGTCAAAGCCTCTGTCAAGCGACCTGGGAGGTGATAGTGACGGAGACAAATCGATATGTAAGAGGAAGGTTTGTATTATGGTAATAATGGTAATAATGTGTGTTGTTTTGAGAAGAACCGATAGTTTGACAACTCGACATTTCGATCAATATAATACCGAGATTGTCTTATGGATCACATATTTAATTCTTCTCCAGCAACAAAAATCTAAGTATATTTTAAGATGGTGTGCATTTTCAGATGAAATGCAATAAATAGTATTATTTTTTCGTGCAGCATCATTTTGAATGTTACATTTATTAAATTGGCTCTTATTGTAATCATGACCATAACGTATTATAATGTAATCCGTGCCCTTTTGGATTTGTATTACTTACAAAAATGGTAGGTTGCTAAGACCGACGAAGGTCCCAGGATGTAGTTGATTTATTTCATTGTCAGCCAAAAACCTATGTTAAATAAGCAGGGAAAGTAAGCAAAAATAGGTGCGTAGATATCTGAAACTTTATGTATTATTATCAAAGTAAAAATACACAGTACCTGGAGTGACAACAATGTATACATCGCTTTAATTATAAACCGGTTAGCAAGTGCCACCATGCAGTATATTTAAAATTGTTGTAAAATGAAAAACATTGTCAGATCTAGAGGGGGACATTGCCCGCTTTATGTTATCATATCCCTCATGAAATTCACTTCAGGTTTAAACCATTTGTAAAATGATCTAATTAACTGTACTAACATAATTATTTAATTCAACAATTCCCGTCAGCTATCTACACCTACACACCAACTCCTCAATTTGTAAGGTGTAAAACCTCCTTTTTCGTTGTCGTATCCCTTTGTGTATTATCCTATGTTTATGCCAGCTTTATTACAAGCTGCCACCTCTACCTTGTGTGTGGCTCAATAATCCCTCCTTTACCCGAGCTTCACCATAAACTGCCACATTTACTTATTGTGTGGCCCAATAATCCCTCCTTTGTTCACTTCTGATACTCCTATTGGCTTTTTCTACACTGATGCTTAAATAGGTCACTAGTGCGTTCCTGTCGGTTAACCGATTGATAGCCTGAGAAATTCAGAACACACTCACGGTGCGTCGTCCCCAGCCCCGCACATGTACAGCGAGATTAATAACTAAGTCGTGGATACGGTGTGCATTGCGACCTTCTACGCGTTCGAACTCAAACAACACCCTTGATCCTTCTGTAACCGAAAGTTTCTTTATTTTGCCATTGGAATTCCAATGGAAAGTTGTATACAAGATGTGGGCGGTTCATTTTAAATGATGGCCAATCACAGGCCCCTAGCTTTGACCCCGTTTGATCCCACACACATAGCACAATGCATACAAACACGTCTTACATTAGCCCAAATATGGACTCTGTCTATGTCATAGAGTTATGTATAAGAACTAACTCTATGGTCTCTGTATACATGTGAAACGAAGTACACAAAGGTCAAAGTTCAACCTAGGCTCGTTGCACATGTACAGTACAATCATGCATATCGCCCACAACGAGCATGCAGTTTCTATGCCAACCAGTATAACCAATGAGAATACGTCTTGTTTTTTGAATTTGGTATATTAACATTTATGAGCTCCGCCTTAAATTTTGGCATGTGCAGAAGCATCAAGGCGCGACGACGAATGGTCACATATACATGTATATGAACATTCATGTACAGTGTACTACATACATGATATAGATGTGCAGAGAGAGAGAGAGAGAGAGAGAGAGAGAGAGAGAGAGAGAGAGAGAGAGAGAGAGAGAGAGAGAGAGAGAGAGAGAGAGAGAGAGAGAGAGAGAGAGAGAGAGAGAGAGAGAGAGAGAGAGAGAGAGAGAGACTTTTCAAATGGATACTTTATTCACATCAATTAAAAATTATTACAATTCCATTTGATAAATAAATATATATATACAAAAAGCAGTCATAACTGCCATGGAATAAGTACATAAACAATTTCAATACAATTACAGTGGTATTACCTTTGGAAGGAAATGTAATTAAGCAATAGAACATTAATTAAACAGTTGTATAAACACAAAGCAGAAAAAAATTCTCTAGGGATATTTAGAAAAAGGTGGTGTTTCCTTTTGAGGAAAATAACTAGTAATAAAACGTTAATTTAACAAAAAAAGACATTAAACAAAACATTATACACAAGTTGTACAAAGAGTTAATGAAGCTTATTTTGAAAAAAATTAATAATCAAAAAAGCAAAGAATGTATTTGCAAACATTAATACAAAATTTGTTTTGATAAGAAACAGAAACGAGGCGGTTAGAAAAGCCATGTGAACTCCCCATTAACGACGGTGAAAAGAGCATTGTTTATAGACCATTTGTTGTTGAAGGTAACAGTATTATGAGAAGATTTATAGAAATTGTATTCAAGAAGGATTCTGTATTGTAGTTGAAAACGCCAGATTATTAAAGGATCGGTGTAACGAGAGGTGCGATAAAGGGTATATATTACATACTTGCAGTTGACGATGAGGAAATTGGCCAGTCTCACAGCCTCCCTACTGCGGCGCCTAGCGTGTGGAATTAGTGCCCAATAGATGTTGAAGTTTAGCTGAAGATCAGGAAGCAGGAGACAGATGAGGCGATGAAGTAGGTTGAGGGTTGGTTGAATAGAAGGACAGGTGATGAACATGTGCCAGATCGTGCCCCTCTCACCGCACCATCCACAAAAAGAAGAGATGTCGGGGTTGAGGTGTTGAAGAACTGGGAGAGAAGGAATGACGTTGTGTAGAAGTTTAAATTGCATGTCCCCCTGTTTTTTTCTTGTGGGAAGTTCATAGATTTGTTTCCATTGTATTTCATTTTCTTTGTCGAGGAAACCTTGCAGGTGCCAGAAAGTGATGGTGTATTCTGGCAGATGGTTCACAGTGGAGTTGATGATAGCGTAGATTAGTTTGGATGGTGCGGAGAGTCCTTTGATGTTAGACGAAATCTTGATGTTTAGGGGCAGATCTGGCTGGTGACAGATGCGAATAAGAAGAGCTGGAGCGTGAAGAAAACCTTTGGAGTTAAAGAACGAAGGAAACATGCGGACGAGAACAGAGTGCAGACGTTGAAGATCGGAGTTGAGAAGACGATGGGAGAGTGGGCGTGCTCTGGGTATTACTTGTGAAAGGTCGTTGACCGCGATCCATTCTCCGGTGGTGGGGTTGATGACGTGGCGCACTAATTTTATTCCACACGCCAGGAGCCGAGCAGAGAACGGCACGACCTCAGCAAACGCCTCATCGTCAGCTGCAAGACTAAGAATAGAACTGTTAATGGGGAGGTTGAACACATGGCTAAGACAGTCGTGTGTTATTTGAAGTTGAGCTCCGGTAGCCATCCAAGCACGCATTATTTCAGTATAATATTCAGGGAGAGCAGAAAAACAATTTGGATTTAGTTTGGTAAAGAAAAGATGATAGTCAAGATTTAACTTTTGATAATTATGGAGATAGTGTTTGAAAAAAAAGAAGGCAGGATGCGAGGAATTTTGTAAGAAGCGTTGGATTTGGGTAAAACGAAAAGTGAGTACGCGTGCTTGGAGGCAGGCAAGGCCGAGTCCCCCTCTGTCAGTTTTTTGAAAGAGAATTTCTTTTTTAAGGTGGTGTTTTTTTGTGGGCCAGACGAAATCGATGAGCATTTCCTGGAGTTCACTAAGTACAGAAGGAGGAGGTGCAATTGTGGCCAAGCAGTGGAAAATTTTGGAAGCAGCCAGCTGATTGGCCACAAGTATGCGACCTTTAAAGGAGAGCTAGAGAGAGTTTTCCAAGAGTTTAAGGTTTTAGAGAGTTTTCTTTACATTTGGTCCAGTTTTGTTTTCATATGTGAATGTATTTCCTAAGTGAACTCCAAGAAATGGTAGCCCCTCGCTGTTCCATTGGAAACCGAGGGGCCTGTCATTTCGTCCGACCCACGATCCAACCCATAACCCCTGGGACTTTTTATAGTTAAGACGAGCAGCAGAGGCGCGACTGAAAAGTCTATACCTTATACTAACCGCACACAAACTCGTCTGAGTCGTCCCCACAGTCTCTCTGTCCGTTACATAGCTGGTACCTTGGGATACAGTCTCCTGGTGCGCATGCGTAATAGTATTTACTACACTCGCCTATAGGAAATAAAAACGATGTTTATTTTAGACAAAGAAAGAGACAGATACAATCATTAAAACACTTAGTCTGGGGTCTTTAAAGTCTTTATTGATAAACATAAATAAATTAATAAATAAAAATTAAAAAAAATTAAAAACATCTAAAATATTTAGATGACTGGCTATTACAAATATTGCCCTCCTCCAAGGAATAAATTGGAAGATTTTAGAGAAAACTAATTACTCCTGTAGTTTTCCTTACCACACCCTAATTCATCCTCGTAAGTATAACAATCCAGTCGGCCGTCACAGATAGACGATGTATCAAGGCATTGAAGACCAGATGGGCATGCAAACTGATCGTCATCACACTCTTAAATTATGATCAAGAAAATCAAAAGTTCAAATTAAAGCCATTTAGATTCGAAATTATTTTATCGAATAATAGAGAAAAGAAATATACTCGTAAATCAGTTCAATACAGCCCTAATCATAAGCTCCTATGATATAGCTCTTATTTTAAAATTCTTCCAGGTGAGAGATTTAGTTTCGGTTTTATTTGAACACCATGGATTTCGAGTTCAGCCAACTCGGCAATATAAACAACTTAAATGTATTTTTTTTTTTTTTTTTTTTTTTTAAATTAATTTATTTATTATTATAATTTTTTTTTTGGTTAACTAATTTTGTTTAAGGCTTCTTTTAAAATGTTATAATTTCATAGGCCATTTAACTGTAATATTATTGTAATTCAGATGTAAAGCAGTTATGTGCTTAAATAATCAACAATATAAAACACGAATAAAACCTACCAGTCATGTTATAAACCGTCAATACAATTCTTAGTTTATGCAATAATCCGTACGACGACTTCGATTCCAGCACTATCCAGACTCCCGAATCAACAGACAACACATCCATCGTGTACCGCAAATTCCCGTCCAATACTGCAATCGGCTCTCCGTCAGATGGACCAAATCCATTTCCAACTTTCAAAACATAATCAGAACTGGAAAATTCATAAATCTCTATTCGGATTCGACTTCCTGGTGGCTCAGTGAATTTCCAAACACATAAGATAGTCAAATTAAACGATTGATTGATTGAAGAAACATCATCAGTATTCGGAAACGATACTGACCTTCCAGAATAAACGGCAAATTGGATGATTTCATTTCCGTCTTTGAAAGTAGATTCCCAAGAATTGTAAGCGCTTCTCCAAATCGCAGATGATTATTTGAAATAGGCCTACCGCATATGTCTGGGCAACAAATCAGAAGAAGCGTCATTATTAATAGAACGTTGATGTAACACTACTATTGAAAAGGTGATATATTTATCATGTAATTATGTGGTTAAATAAATGTTTAATAAAGTGTTCTCGAATCATTATTGGTAATTATGGTGCTTGGAAAATGTTGCAACTAACCAAAAAGTAAAATGCAGACGGATGCAGAAGAGAAGTCAGAGGAAGATAGTTAGAAAAGATAGAGGGATAGAAGAAAGGCAAAAATAATTGTTTTCAGGTAAAAGAGATGTCTATCATTAATTGTTCAGTTTAGTTCAGTATAATTATTTTATTTCCCAATCACTCAATGCAATATACAAAAAATATGTATTGGTATAAAGAAATAAGACACATGTGATTGAGTGATGGAGTTCTCCAAAACGTCTAGTGCATACCCCAACAGCTAGTGACTTTAGGGAATACAGGTGTTTATGGGTAAAACTAAAATTATTAAGAAAACAACTAGTAAAACATAAAAGTTGGCACTCACCACAGTTTATTTCATCCGTGTAATCTGGGCAATCCACGGCGTAATTGCAAGCAACTCTTATTGGTAGACACTTTCTATCCGGCTTACATAATATCTGCTCAACATTGCACACACCTAAAAAACAAAGGCAATCTGTGTAATTGTTTTTACTCAGAGTTTGATAATGATCAATAGGGCTATAATTAGATGAGATAGCTCAATCGGTAATCTGCAGGTAATTAGTTCAAATCCTGCTCAAGTAAATTTTTCTTAGTTCACCTAAAAGACTTTATTTAGGTACCTAAGAAGTTTTCCTTGAGATTTATTTGATTACAGTTTTACTCAGTTGCCATTTTATGATCTGGGTATGATTGTTGTTGTTTTCTCCTGTATCCTATGGGTAATAGTTATAATAGCATAACGGGGTACTATTAAATAACATATTTACGGCCCACATTATGGCCCAGTTAAGGGTTCGGATTACATCATGTAATCATTACATCAGTTAACATTACCGGATTACATCAGGTAACATTAACAGACACTTTTGGTAAAAGTAATGGTATGGATAACATTGTGAGCCTATTCTTCTTGGTAACATTATTTCCGGATTATAGAATGAATCACTTTAAGTTTTCCATTATGGTTCGGTGACAATTGGAACGTTATGGTCTTTATAACATTATGATTTAGTTGTTACCTTCATCATCCTCAG
This sequence comes from Zoroaster sp. YZ-2022, assembly GCA_029582265.1. Classification (NCBI taxonomy): domain Eukaryota; kingdom Metazoa; phylum Echinodermata; class Asteroidea; order Forcipulatida; family Zoroasteridae; genus Zoroaster; species Zoroaster sp. YZ-2022. Next base: position 33,143,637 of record CM055817.1, on the reverse strand, counting down.
ATCGTAAGATCATTCTCAATGATGGCGCACTTCTGATATACACGGGGGATGAAAATGATGTTGCAATGTTGTTCCCGCTAAAGTAGAAGGACGTTCCGTTCGGCGGTGTCGTGTACAACGTGAATTCATGTATAACAGTTTCCTTGTTACTACCAATCACCCGCCCAAATGATAACTTCTGATGCGTTGATATGCTGACATGGATAACATCTACGTAGATGAATGCGTACAAGGGGCTTGTAACAAACCAACGGCATTCAAAGACCCGATCTGAAGGTATGTCGAGAGTGAAGGGAACTGGTTGGGTTACGTTGATGTTGGTTTGACCACAAATGTCTCCTGTAAAACAACGCAACGTATTATAAAATGCCGCAAACAACGAACGGTCAGAAAAACTTTCACATCTCTCTTAATGGTAAATTATAAGCTCACGCACAGCACGACAAGAGTGCATCTTTACGATAATAAATTTAATAAATTTTAAGGCATTGCACAGTATCCGATTACACAATGACCTTGATGTGAATTTCGTGACGGTACCAAACATCCTACTAAATTACTCCGTCTTACATGTTGTATGTTTTGAGAAATTACAAATTTAAAATGGATCACGGTCGTGATAAATTTTCCATATTACAATAAATATGAATACATTTTTCACAATGAATGACAAAATTGTATGAGCTAAAATATCCACAACTTGGCTTCTGTACATCTGTCTTGATTCTTATTAAGTATTGATTCATTGACAGACATTTTTACCAATGCTGTACACTTCATTTAATATTCATAAATGTCCAAGAATTTTTTTAAAAATCTGATTGGACAAAACATTATCACGTTGGGGTGTGTTAACGGATGGTAAAAACACGGCTTATCAAAATTAGAGCAGATCGTATATGCCAGCTGCTTTGTGACACGAGTGATGCGGATTTGAACCAATCAGAGTGCAAACAAAGATTGTTACGCATCACGAATTTGCCTATTTTTATTTGGCTTTATTCAACAAAAATGACACATTTTTTTTACATTTTGAAAACGAAATCAATGCAGGCATTTATGAATGGGAATAAAAGTTTGACGATTTGTCTTTACCACAGATTAATTAAAGATCGGTTTTGGCCGTGCACACACACTCAAAACCGGTAATTAACCTGCGATAAAGACCCCGTGACAAACTGTTATTCCCATGTTAATACATACCCGAGCCGCCATTGGGAACTACAGTCAAATTACATGTCATTGAAAGTCCTTGAACATCACCGTAATAGCAATAATACAAGATGATCATTTGTAGTGTGTCATTAGGGGAAATTATATCAGCTGGGAGCAGAGTTGAGACATAACCACCTAATTCTCTTGCGAAGTGGTCTGTAGTCAGCAATAACAAATAGTTAGATGGCTCAGTAATGTTGTACTGACACAGTGCCTCTGATCAACATCCCATATGACTTTTGGCATTCCAGCAGTAGTATTTGCTGGGAGCGATTTGCCAGATTCCTTGGCTTTCGAGCGGTTCAAAAGTCGTCGTTGAAATAACAGCAGATGAGTTGGAGCCAGTTAGTGTCACATTGTAGCATGTTTCATGCATTCCTGCAAGGAGAAAATATGTTGTAAATGTATCCGTGTCCAGCTCGGTTTCGTTTTAGTGTCTCAATGACTAGGAATCGGACTCGACCATTGTCACAAGTGTCGACCCTTGCTTGGGACTGTGACTCAGGAATCGACCCTTGATATTCGGTCATGGAATCAAAACTTGATAGTCGGTCAAGGAATCGACCCTTGGGACTACGTGATTGAATTTACTTTTGTGATGTGCCTTTAGACTCGAACAAAATGCTCAAAACAATATTTACCATGTTGGATCCAGGGAGGTCCTAGATCCAGGGAGGTCCTAGATCCAGGGAGGTCCTAGATCCAGGGAGGTCCTAGATCTAGGGAGGTCCTAGATCCAGGGAGGTCCTAGATCCAGGGAGGACCTAGATCCAGGGAGGTCCTAGATCCAGGGAGGTCCTAGATCCAGGGAGGTCCTAGATCCAGGGAGGTCCTAGATCCAGGGAGGTCCTAGATCCAGGGAGGTCCTAGATCCAGGGAGGTTGCGGCTGATGTATATACCCTGCTCCCTTTAGCCCCTCCCTCTTTACCCAATTAGCCTCCTCACCCCTCCCCTCACTGTGACAGTGGCACATAGGAACGTGCCCCTCCACATACCCACTAATCAGTATAGCAGAGATAATCTCTACTGATACTGCATAAGAAGAAACAGAGCTTGTAAACATGGGCTCCTTAGCATACATGTCCCCACCCCTCGCCCTCACTGTGACTGTGACACAGAGGGACGTGCCCCTCCACATACCCACTAATCAGTATAATAGAGATAATATCTACTGATACTGCATAAGAAGAAGCAGAACTTGCAAACATGGGCTCCTTAGCAGCGGGTTCTGCGATATATAGGATTCTAGCCAGCCAACTGTCATCGGGCAATATTGGCGGTCGAGCGGTGAAGACGTCTGCACTAAAGCACGAAGTTGTGGGGTCGAGTCCCATCCGACTCGCCTGTGATTTTTTTCACAGACACTTGGACAGCACCGAGCATGCAGGCTATACACACGTCGGTGTAGGGCACAATTATATTTATTATGTTTATCAATTGACGCATTGGTTTCCCTTGGTAACTGGCTCACTTATAGCATTTTGATTGAATCATATGATTTATATCACCAGTTGAATGAATTATTTCATTACTAACAGTCATCAAGCAAGAATAGCACTCCAGGAAGCTCATTACTGGAACTGACAATTAATTTTCTGTACTGCTGGTGATGTGACAACCATTATGGCTATAATAATAAGGGAACTGTGTACCATGTAGACGGATTCAGATTGCTGTATATTCTGTAAGGCTTAACGAAGCTGAGAGAAGATTGGCAAGGGGCCAAATTAATTATATTCAGTTCACGGCGGTGGAATGATTTTGAAAGTGGAAGGGGCCAAATCCAAACCAGCCAACCAGCAAGCGAAGCGAACTCTTAGCGTGGGTCCGCGCCCCGACGCTTTTGCATTCAGGAAGCTATATGTGAGCATTTGTGTTGAGCTATGTAAACTTATATAGAGTAATTTTATTGAGTCCATTTTGGAAAATGATCTCTTGATCTTAACCATTGAATGGATGGTAACGCCCTCTAGAATCATTAGGGCGTGTGATAAAAAAAATATCCTCAAGGATTTGAGCTCCTGCCAATTTTTGTAAATTTCCTTTTGTGTAAATTTTGAAGGATGATTCTAAATTTTAATGACCGCCCCAAATGTTGGCCTGTCCTAACCGTCCCCCAGACCCACCTCAAATGTTGAGAAATTTCTAACAATTTTGGAATAGTGTTGGAAAATTTTTGAACATTTAAGGAAATTTAAGCAAATCAGGAATTTCTTTACCATTATTCTTATTCAGTGTCTAATTCATTCCGGTTCAAACTGCGTGATACCATTCTTGTATGTCTTTTACATTATGCTTCATCTTAGATGCCCCCATAATGCAATACAAATTGGGTGTATTCAGGCTGGTGATCACGTGGGTGAAGGTCGTGGTTTTCTGTGAATTTCAACATTTTGTGTACATGTTGTATATCGTTATCAATTAACTTGAAAAAGGGCAACTTTAAGGACTGAATGGATAAATTTTTAAACATCAAAACTATTCACATGGGAGAATGGCATGGCATTTTGTGCATTGGTACATTTATTGTGCACATTTGTATATCAAATTCAGCCGAAATATTTGTATTGCAAAATGGCTTACCGTAGTGTTTTGCTGTATCGTTTATGATTGATACTGTTTATCATTCAATTTTGATATTTCTTTTATTGTAAAGTCTTCTGTTTATCAATTGATGTAATGGTTGCCCTTGGTAACTGGATCGCTTGTAGCATTTTGACTATATCATATGATTTATATCACCAGTTGAATTGATTGTGTTATTACTGGCATAGTCATCAAGTCAGACTAGCGTTCCAAGAATCCCCATTACTGGAATTAAAAATTATTTACATTCTGTACTGACAAGGGGCCAAATTAATACTATTCTGTCCAACGGCGGCGGAATGATTTTGAAAGTGGGGGCCAAATCCAAGCCAGCGAGCCAGCCAGCGAAGCGAGCTCACTGCGTGGGGCCCGGGGCCCGCGTTTGCATTCTGGAAGCTCTTTGTAGTCATTTGTGAGCTATGAGCTAAACTTATAAAATGTAATTTTATTGAGTCCATTTTGGAAAATGATCTTTTGAAAAAAAAAATAGCTTTTGTTTTTTTAAGAAGGACCAGAATGTTTCCAAAATGAATATTGAATTGAGAGTGTTTTGGCTAAAATATATCGTGAATATTGGGAATGGAATCAGATGCGAACACAGTATGAATACACGTTATTGTGAACTGTTGAAAATCTATGCAGAAATTGGCTAAATTGTAATTTACAAAAAAAAGGGGGAAAAAAAGGGAAAAAAGCCTGTTAAATTGATAAATTTTTAAATTGAAAAAAATTCGTAAATTTTCCTTTTGCGGGGAGAATTAAAGTGTACATTTTGAAGGGTGGTTCTAAATTTCAATGACCGCCCCTGAACGTTGGCGTGTCTTGTTGTCCCCCAGACCTACCTCAAGTTTGGAGAAATGTCAAATCATTTTGGAATAGTGTTGGGAACATCATTGAACATTTTAGGAAATCTTGGGCCAGTTTTAGAAAATGTTTTATTTAGTTTTAGAGAATCATAACTACACTGGTAAAAATACTCAATAATTCATGTAAGTATTATTTTGATTCAAAAGTTGAGCCAAATCAGGACCTTCTCTGAAGTGAGGAAAGTGCCACCTTCCCACCCTCCTCCACCCCACTTTCGCCGCCGATGGCTTGACAACGATGTCCGTCGAGGTTCCAGCCGATGAAAAGTCCTGTGTTTATTGCGCGCGATCACCTCGAACATCTTTTTGAACTGTTGTCACATATTTGAAGCATGAAATATATAGCCTATATAAACTAGGGACTATATATGAAAACGCTAGTTCATAAATGTTGAAAATTTTCGGCAGTCGTTGTAGGCTTTCAGTTGCGAAAAACACGGTTTTCGGTTTTACAGTGAATTTCTTTTTTAAGAATAGGCCTATAAAAACAAATCAAAAAACCTTGTTACTGCTTGTTAGCAGAGGGCATAACGTGAACTTTATACACACCAAAAATTAATAATAATTAAAACAATTATTCCATCTAATTTCTCAAAACAATGAACAAAACATAACGTGGGCCCGCATGCCGTCACTATTAGTCATAGCTCAGTAACCTGCCTGCCTGCCGGCAACGCAGCCTCTATGACCGGCAGGGCGACAGCACAGCCTCACCGGCTGGTTGACCGGCAAGACGGCAGCACAGCCTCACCGGCTGGCTGGCCGGCAAGACGGCGTCATGACTATACCAATTATTTGACTCGAAATTGGGGCTTGCAGGATCGTAACGGATAGCCTTTAGTTTCTCAGTGACCGCGGACCAGTGAAAATAAGCCTCGATTGTCAGGATATATTGCCCCGCTCTGGGCGGCGAAATGTCTTATCCTGGCACTCAAAAAATAATGATTTTTTATAGGGAAAAAAATAGTTCGAAATATAATTTTTATACAGACTTCAGATGGAGACGAAAGAAACGTGGTGTTCTTTTAAAAACCGAATTTGGTAGTATTTGGGTGACTTAAAAATCCTACGGGATTTTTGTTTCAAAAATACATTCCGGTGACTTCTCAGATACAGAAAAAACACAAGCCTATTTATGATGCATGAGGGTAAAGAGCCATGTCTTACAAACTTGAATATTTGACATTTATTATCTACTGATTATTGAGAAATAATCATGTAAAGTTAACTTTAATCGAGAATATTTTTAGAAGCTGCAAACTTTACACTTAAAAAATGGAACTCAAAATGTATCTGTTTTTTTATAATTATTATTATTTTGGGGGAGTGGGAACATTTCCAAATGGTATAGAATAAGGAAACATAACTTGGTGATACGTTTACAACCCCGCAACCCCTCCACCCACCTTGTAGAAAATAGTCTCCATTAAGGATCCATATTCAAAAAAGAAAAGGAAAGGGCATCAAAACTTGAATTAAAAAATCCAATGTGCAAATTGTACTTGGTATCCAAACAAAATGTTTACTAGAGGTATCATGCTGGCTAAGGTATTTACTTGGTATCCAAACAAAAGGTTTACTAGAGGTATCATGCTGGCTAAGGTGTTTACTTGGTATCCAAACAAAAGGTTTACTAGAGGTATCATGCTGGCTAAGGTGTTTACTTGGTATCCAAACAAAAGGTTTACTAGAAGTATCATGCTGGCTAAGGTGTTTACTTGGTATCCAAACAAAAGGTTTAGTAGAGGTATCATGCTGGCTAAGATGTTTACTTGGTATCCAAACAAAAGGTTTACTAGAGGTATCATGCTGGCTAAGATGTTTACTTGGTATCCAAACAAAAGGTTTACTAGAAGTATCATGCTGGCTAAGATGTTTACTTGGTATCCAAACAAAAGGTTTACTCGAGGTATCATGCTGGCTAAGGTGTTTACTTGGTATCCAAATAAAAGGTTTACTAGAGGTATCATGCTGGCTAAGATGTTTACTTGGTATCCAAACAAAAGGTTTACTAGAGGTATCATGCTGGCTAAGGTGTTTACTTGGTATCCAAACAAAAGGTTTACTAGAGGTATCATGCTGGCTAAGATGTTTACTTGGTATCCAAATAAAAGGTTTACTAGAGGTATCATGCTGGCTAAGGTGTTTACTTGGTATCCAAACAAAAGGTTTACTAGAGGTATCATGCTGGCTAAGGTGTTTACTTGGTATCCAAACAAAAGGTTTACTAGAGGTATCATGCTGGCTAAGGTGTTTACTTGGTATCCAAATAAAAGGTTTACTAGAGGAATCATGCTGGCTAAGGTGTTTACTTGGTATCCAAACAAAAGGTTTACTAGAGGTATCATGCTGGCTAAGGTGTTTACTTGGTATCCAAACAAAAGGTTTACTAGAAGTATCATGCTGGCTAAGGTGTTTACTTGGTATCCAAACAAAAGGTTTAGTAGAGGTATCATGCTGGCTAAGATGTTTACTTGGTATCCAAACAAAAGGTTTACTAGAGGTATCATGCTGGCTAAGATGTTTACTTGGTATCCAAACAAAACGTTTACTTGAAGTATCATGCTGGCTAAGATGTTTACTTGGTATCCAAACAAAAGGTTTACTCGAGGTATCATGCTGGCTAAGGTGTTTACTTGGTATCCAAATAAAAGGTTCACTAGAGGTATCATGCTGGCTAAGATGTTTACTTGGTATCCAAACAAAAGGTTTACTAGAGGTATCATGCTGGCTAAGGTGTTTACTTGGTATCCAAACAAAAGGTTTACTAGAGGTATCATGCTGGCTAAGATGTTTACTTGGTATCCAAATAAAAGGTTTACTGGAGGTATCATGCTGGCTAAGGTGTTTACTTGGTATCCAAACAAAAGGTTTACTAGAGGTATCATGCTGGCTAAGGTGTTTACTTGGTATCCAAACAAAAGGTTTACTAGAGGTATCATGCTGGCTAAGGTGTTTACTTGGTATCCAAATAAAAGGTTTACTAGAGGAATCATGCTGGCTAAGGTGTTTACTTGGTATCCAAACAAAAGGTTTACTAGAGGTATCATGCTGGCTAAGGTGTTTACTTGGTATCCAAACAAAAGGTTTACTAGAAGTATCATGCTGGCTAAGGTGTTTACTTGGTATCCAAACAAAAGGTTTAGTAGAGGTATCATGCTGGCTAAGATGTTTACTTGGTATCCAAACAAAAGGTTTACTAGAGGTATCATGCTGGCTAAGATGTTTACTTGGTATCCAAACAAAAGGTTTACTAGAAGTATCATGCTGGCTAAGATGTTTACTTGGTATCCAAACAAAAGGTTTACTAGAGGTATCATGCTGGCTAAGGTGTTTACTTGGTATCCAAATAAAAGGTTTACTAGAGGTATCATGCTGGCTAAGATGTTTACTTGGTATCCAAACAAAAGGTTTACTAGAGGTATCATGCTGGCTAAGGTGTTTACTTGGTATCCAAACAAAAGGTTTACTAGAGGTATCATGCTGGCTAAGATGTTTACTTGGTATCCAAATAAAAGGTTTACTAGAGGTATCATGCTGGCTAAGGTGTTTACTTGGTATCCAAACAAAAGGTTTACTAGAGGTATCATGCTGGCTAAGGTGTTTACTTGGTATCCAAATAAAAGGTTTACTAGAGGTATCATGCTGGCTAAGGTGTTTACTTGGTATCCAAACAAAAGGTTTACTAGCGGCATCATGCTGGCTAAGGTGTTTACTTGGTATCCAAACAAAAGGTTTAATAGAGGTATCATGCTGGCTAAGTTGTTTACTTGGTATCCAAACAAAAGGTTTACTAGAGGTATCATGCTGGCTAAGGTGTTTACTTGGTATCCAAATAAAAGGTTTACTAGAGGTATCATGCTGGCTAAGGTGTTTACTTGGTATCCAAACAAAAGGTTTACTAGAGGTATCATGCTGGCTAAGGTGTTTACTTGGTATCCAAACAAAAGGTTTACTAGAGGTATCATGCTGGCTAAGATGTTTACTTGGTATCCAAACAAAAGGTTTACTAGAGGTATCATGCTGGCTAAGATGTTTACTTGGTATCCAAACAAAAGGTTTACTAGAGGTATCATGCTGGCTAAGGTGTTTACTTGGTATCCAAACAAAAGGTTTACTAGAGGTATCATGCTGGCTAAGATGTTTACTTGGTATCCAAACAAAAGGTTTACTAGAGGTATCATGCTGGCTAAGGTGTTTACTTTGTATGCAAATAAAAGGTTTAAAAGAGGTATCATGCTGGCTAAGGTGTTTACTTGGTAATCAGTAAATAAGGATATGGAACCTGCGCTTTGAGCTTGGATAAATGTAGCCTTTAGTCAAGGCCCTCGCGAGCAGCAACCTAGTCTTGGTTCCAGACTCTGTTTCTAAATGTTTGATACACGATCCGTTACCGCCTGCCGCACGACAGCACTACACGAACCGCTATCACACACGAACCGCTACAATCACGAACCGCTATCACACATGGACCGCTATCACACACGAACCTCTACAATCACGAACCGCTATCAAACACAGTCTTGGGGATGTTATTGAATCTCCCACCGAAAACGGGGGTAAACCACTACGCATGTGTCGATTTGTTATGCCAGCGCGACCTACATTTTTGGTGCGCACGCGCATATACAACAACGGACTGCCGTACAGTTGTAGATCAGTGAACACTGATGATTTCGTTGCTATCGATTTTAAGAATAGTCAGACAAGTATTCAGCAGTCTGAATTTGTAAACAGTTCAAAAATTTCGCGTTATATTAAATACGAATTGTGTGTTTTCCCAACGAATACATTTTCACTATTTAAAAAACTTAAACTTTCAATCAATGGTTGTTTAATGCATTGTATCTCAGATAGTGGGCAGACAATTTTTCCAATAAATTACCAGTTTTGTACTTTCTCTTTAATGGAGAATTAGTGGTAAATGACTGATTGTATTAACTTACCATCTCCGTTGCATGGTACACACATACAGAACACAACCAGTATTCCTAAAATCCAACCCATTCTGCAGTTTTTACTCGAAGCATCAAGACAAAAATCTATCATCGATAAACTGAAATCATGAGTCGATCTCCTGTCATACAGTAGGCCTACGTGTTGTCAAGTACAGCTTGATACTACCCACAATTTACCGCCTACTCATCCTTAAAAAGGCGCGCACATAGTATGTTGATTCTGGTATATCCAGTATACGTGACAACCTTCAAGAGCGCGCTCACCAAGACTTCATTGACCAATCACAACAAAGCAATGAGAGATGCAGAGCATCAATTATTGAAATGATGTTACAACAATAATTGGAATTGACTGGGATGTTTGATGTCATCATCAACTTCACATCAAGTGAGTAATTAAATTGACATTAAGTCATTTTGTATCGAATTTAATAAGTAAGTTAATATTTGCTGAGCACACTACTTAACATCTCTATGAAATTGTCTCCTGTATATAGAGTCAACCAGCTCAATGTGAGCAGCCTTTGTATGGTCTCAATACAAACTGTTGCATGTTGCGCATGTAAGCGCTTTGTATCAGACGTGCACGTATGTGTTTGTAATGTAACAAACACTTCCATCTAGTTATTTGTTTTTAGTTTAAAATATTAAAACAATAAATAAATAGAAAATACTGTAATAAATTAGCAAGTCGGATTGTTTTGCCCCAAATATAACGTCTAAAAGTGAGGGTAGGATGGGTTTGACCCCCATATTATTGGCAAAATCCTGGATCTGACACTGCCTTCATGTCGCCCCCCCCCCCCCCAGTTCTAAGTAGTGATCGACACCAATGCATATGTTTAATGGGTTTCCTAGAATCCCCATTACTGGAATTAAAAATTATTTACATTCTGTACTGACAAGGGGCCAAATTAATACTCTTCTGTCCAACGGCGGCGGAATGATTTTGAAAGTGGGGGCCAAATCCAAGCCAGCGAGCCAGCCAGCGAAGCTAGCTCACTGCCTGGGGCCAAGGGCCCGCGTTTGCATTCAGGAAGCTATGTGTAGTCATTGTGAGCTATGAGCTAAACATATAAAATGTAATTTTATTGAGTCCATTTTGGAAAATGATCTTTTGAAAAATTAAATAGCTTTTGTTTTTTTTAAGAAGGACCAGAATGTCTCCAAAATGAATATTGAATTGAGAGTGTTTTGGCTAAAATATATCGTGAATATTGGGGAATGGAATCAGGTGCAAACAACAGTATGAATACACGTTATTGTGAAATGTTGAAAATCTATGCAGAAATTGGCTAAATTGTAAAAAAAAAAAAAAAAAAAAAAAAAAAGCCTGTTAAATTGATAAATTTTTAAATTGAAAAAAATTCGTAAATTTTCCTTTTGCGGGGAGAATTAAAGTGTACATTTCGAAGGGTGGTTCTAAATTTCAATGACCGCCCCTGAACGTTGGCGCGTCTTGACTGTCCACCAGACCTACCTCAGGTTTGGAGAAATTTCAAATCATTTTGGAATAGTGTTGGCAACATCATTGAACATTTTAGGAAATCTTGGGCCAGTTTTAGAAAATGTTTTATTTAGTTTTAGAGAATCATAACTCCACTGGTAAAAATACTCAATAATTAATGTAAGTATTATTTTGATTCAAAAGTGGAGGCAAATCAGGACCTTTTTCTGAAGTGAGGGAAAGTGCCACCCTTTCCCATCCTCCCCCACCCCCGCTTTCGCCGCCGATGGCTTGACGACGATGTCCGTCGAGGTACCAGCCGATGAAAAGTGCTGTGTTTATTGCGATCACCTCGAACATCTTTTTGAACTGTTGTCACATATTTGAAGAATGAAATATGTAGCCTATACAAACTAGGGCCTATATACGAAAATGCTAGTTCATCAATGTTGACAATTTTCGCCAGTCGTCAGGCTTTCAGTCGCGAAAAACACGGTTTTCGGTTTTACAGTGAATTTCTTTTTTAAGAATAGGCCTATAAAAACAAATCAAAAAAACTTGTTACTGCTTGTTAGCAGAGGGCATAACGTGAACTTTATACACACCAAAAATTAATAATAATTAAAACAATTATTCCATCTAATTTCTCAAAACAATGAACAAAACATAACGTGGGCCCGCGTGCCGTCACTATTAGTCATAGCTCAGTAACCTGCCTGCCGGCAACGCAGCCTCTATGACCGGCAGGGCGACAGCACAGCCTCACCGGCTGGTTGGCCGGCAAGACGGCAGCACAGCCTCACCGGCTGGCTGGCCGGCAAGACGGCGTCATGACTATACCAATTATTTGACTCGAAATTGGGGCTTGCAGGATCGTAACGGATAGCCTTTAGTTTCTCAGTGACCGCGGACCAGTGAAAATAAGCCTCGATTGTCAGGATATATTGCCCCGCTCTAGGCGGCGAAATGTCTTATCCTGGCGATCAAAAAATAATGATTTTTATATGAAAAAGAAATAGTTCGAAATATAATTTTTATACAGACTTCAGCTGGAGACGAAAGAAACGTGGTGTTCTTTTAAAAACCGAATTTGGTAGTATGTGGGTGACGTAAAAATCCTTCGGGATTTTTGTTTCAAAAATACGTTCCGGTGACTTCTCAGATACCGAAAAAACACCCAAGCCTATTTATGATGCATGACAGTAAAGAGCCATGTCTTACAAACTTGAATATTTGAGATTTATTATCTACTGATTATTGAGAAATAATTATGTAAAGTTAACTTTATTCGAGAATATTTTTAGAAGCTACAAACTTATCTCAAATTTATTTTTAAAAAATTGTTATTATAATTATTATTTTGGGGGAGTGGGAACATTTCCAAATGGTCTAGAATAAGGAAACATAACTTGGTGATACGTTTACAACCCCGCAACCCCCTCCACACACCTTGTAGAAAATAGTCTCCATTAAGGATCCATATTCAGAAAAGAAAAGGAAAGGGCATCAAAACTTGAATTAAAAAGTACAATGTGCAAATTGTACTTGGTATCGAAACAAAATGTTTACTAGAGGTATCATACTAGCTAAGGTGTTTACTTGGTATCCAAACAAAAGGTTTACTAGAGGTATCATGCTGGCTAAGGTGTTTACTTGGTATCCAAACAAAAGGTTTACTAGAGGTATCATGCTGGCTAAGGTGTTTACTTGGTATCCAAACAAAAGGTTTACTAGAGGTATCATGCTGGCTAAGATGTTTACTTGGTATCCAAACAAAAGGTTTACTAGAGGTATCATGCTGGCTAAGGTGTTTACTTGGTATCCAAATAAAAGGTTTACTAGAGGTATCATGCTGGCTAAGATGTTTACTTGGTATCCAAACAAAAGGTTTACTAGAGGTATCATGCTGGCTAAGATGTTTACTTGGTATCCAAATAAAAGGTTTACTAGAGGTATCATGCTGGCTAAGATGTTTACTTGATATCCAAATAAAAGGTTTACTAGAGGTATCATGCTGGCTAAGGTGTTTACTTGGTATCCAAACAAAAGGTTTACTAGAGGTATCATGCTGGCTAAGTTGTTTACTTGGTATCCAAACAAAAGGTTTACTAGAGGTATCATGCTGGCTAAGGTGTTTACTTGGTATCCAAATAAAAGGTTTACTAGAGGTATCATGCTGGCTAAGGTGTTTACTTGGTATCCAAACAAAAGGTTTACTAGAGGTATCATGCTGGCTAAGGTGTTTACTTGGTATCCAAACAAAAGGTTTACTAGAGGTATCATGCTGGCCAAGGTGTTTACTTGGTATCCAAATAAAAGGTTTACTAGAGGTATCATGCTGGCTAAGGTGTTTACTTGGTATCCAAACAAAAGGTTTACTAGAGGTATCATGCTGGCTAAGGTGTTTACTTGGTATCCAAACAAAAGGTTTACTAGAGGTATCATGCTGGCTAAGGTGTTTACTTGGTAATCAATAAATAAGGATATGGAACCTGGTCTTCGAGCTTGGATAAATGTAGCCTTTAGTCAAGGCCCACGCGCAGGAACCTATTCTTGGTTCAAGACTGTGTTTCTATATTTTTGATACACGATCCGTTACCGCCTGCCGCACGACAGCACTACACAAACCGCTGACACTCTTTTTACATGTACACGAACCACTATCACACACGAACCGCTACAATCAGGAACCGCTACAATCACGAACCGCTATCACACATGAACCGCTATCAAACACAGTCTTGGGGATTTTATTGAATCTCCCACCGAAAATGGGAGTAAACCACTACGCATGTGTCTATTTGTTATGCCAGCGCGACCTACATTTTTAGTGCGCACGCGCATATACAACAACGGACTGCTGTACAGTTGTAGATCAGCGAACACTGATGATTTCGTTGCTATCGATTTTAAGAACAGTCAGACAAGTATTCACCAGTCTGAATTTGTAAACAGTTCAAAAATTTCGCGTTGTATTAAATACGAATTTTGTGTTTTCCCAACGAATACATTTTCACTATTTAATAAACTGAAACTTTCAATCAATGGTTGTTTAATGCATTGTATCTCAGATAGTGGGCAGACAATTTTGCCAATAAATTACCAGTTTTGTACTTTCTCTTTAATGGAGAATTAGTGGTAAATGACTGATTGTATTAACTTACCTTCTCCGTTGCATGGTACACACATACAGAACACAACCAGTATTCCTAAAATCCAACCCATTCTGCAGTTTTTACTTGAAGCATCAGGACAAAAATCTCTCATCGATAAACTGAAATCATGAGTCGATCTCCTGTCATACAGTAGGCCTACTTGTTGTCACGTACAGCTTGATACTACCCACAATTTACCGCCTACTCATCCTTAAAAAGGCGCGCACACAGTATGTTGATTCTGGTATATCCAGTATACGTGACAACCTTCAAGAGCGCGCTCACCAAGACTTCATTGACCAATCACAACAAAGCAATGAGAGATGCACAGCATCAATTATTGGAATGATGTTACAACAATAATTGGAATTGACTGGGATGTTTGATGCCATCATCAACTTCACATCAAGTGAGTAATTAGATTGACATTAAGTCATTTTGTATCGAATTTAATAAGTAATTAAATATTTCCTGAGCACCATTCTCTACTTAACAGCTCTATGAAATTGGCTCCTGGATATAGAGTCAACCAGCTCAATGTAACCAGCCTTTGTATGGTCACAATACAAACTGTCATACGTGAACAATCGTAACGCCAGATCGTGACAGTGTGACTGTAGCATTAACAGCTCTATGAAATTGGCTCCTGGATATAGAGTCAACCTGCTCAATGTGACCAGCCTTTGTATGGTCCCAATACAAACGGTCATACGTGAACAATCGTAACGCCAGATCGTGACAGTGTGACTGTAGCATTAACAGCTCTATGAAATTGGCTCCTGGATATAGAGTCAACCAGCTCAATGTGACCAGCCTTTGTATGGTCCCAATACAAACTGTCATACGTGAACAATCGTAACGCCAGATCGTGACAGTGTGACTGTAGCATTAACAGCTCTATGAAATTGGCTCCTGGATATAGAGTCAACCAGCTCAATGTGACCAGCCTTTGTATGGTCCAAATACAAACTGTCATATGTGAACAATCGTAACGCCAGATCGTGACAGTGTGACTGTAGCATTAACAGTTCTATGAAATTGGCTCCTGGATATAGAGTCAACCAACTCAATGTGACCAGCCTTTGTATGGTCTCAATACAAACTGTCATACGTGAACAATCGTAACGTTGCGCATGTAAGCGCTTTGTATCAGACGTGTACGTACGCTCTTGTGTTATATCAAATACATGGTTAAAGCACTTTCTAAATGTGGCTTTCTTTCCTAGCGTGCGCGCATTGGTAGTACAAACAACATGTTCACAAGTATTTTGACTTAAACATAAGTCCACTTTTCCTAATTTTTATGAAATAAGTTGTCATTTTAATGAAAAAAAAAAAAAAAATCATAATTTTTGTGAAAGAAATTATCATTTTATTGCAATTTTTCAAAATTTGACTTTATTTACGTATTTTTTCATAAAAATTAGGAAAAGTGGACTCATGATTAAGTCAAAATACTTTTGAACATGTTAAACATTATTTTTGTTACTTCCGGTTCCAAAGCTGTCTTAACGCTATGTAATTGAACCCAAATTCCTGATACGTCCAAAAGTCGCGATTCTTGAGCCATAAATTGAATAAGATTTTGGGTCTTTACAACACATACGTTAAAGGCAAGTCCCAAGTTTTTTAATTTCTTGCGCAAATTCTTAAAAAAATGGGTGGTCAATGCATTTCCAATGGGCTTCTGATGATCGTTGGAGCCAACACGTGTGAATTGAAGTGGCCGTGGTTTATGTTGGAATTACGTCACAGTTACCAACGGGACAAGTAACGTCGTTTCGGTCCATTGCGTACTGAAAATTAAAAACAAGAGTGCAAGCTGGCCTAGTTATTAGTAATGATGAACATTATAATTTGTCCTTGTATAATACACATTGTATCCATCTGTTATGCAGTTTTATAATAAGTTTATAAGAAATACAGGCATACTCAATATATATGAATGACAATGAACGAGTCATTGTGCATTTGTGTGCGAATAATGTGCTTATTTATTTCACGTACTCGAATTACATACAATGATAATCATTAGGAGTAGCTATGAATTCAATCTCAAAACTTGCTGAGGGTGCACTCCACTAAAATATGCGGCGAGCTTTTATGCCCTGAATATTTTCTGAAATACAAAGATTTGAGGCCCATATATTAAAGTGGGACTGTGTAAAAATGGTCAAATAACATGACCTGGGGGTCCTTGACTTCCAAATTTCAGTATTTTGGACGCATTAGGCCTTGAAAAAAAATGTTATAATTTGGATGCTTTTCAGTGTGGGCGTTTCCACTAGTGTTGATGGTGGTTTCCAATGGGATGAGAATAACTCAACGGGCCTTGGGACTATCCACATTAAATTGAGAATACAATTTTTTAAATGTCTTTTAGTTTTAAAATGTTAAGATTGCTAAGTATCTTTTAATGATTTTTTTAAATAAATATTTTGTATTTAGCATTGGTTGCTGTGGGAGTTTATTTAGTGGGATACACCCCTCAGCTTCTTGTCAGGACAGACGTCGTTGGACACAATGAAAAAAAGAGATTACCTTTGGGCCATTTTGTAAGATTTTAAACTCTTCACTTGAATGGAAATGGAGCAAATATGTGACAATCACCGCTTTGTGTAAACGGCGCCCTCTTTAGGCCACACACGGAGCCTCCATAACCATTTTGTAAAAGCTACTGTGTATAATAATACGTTACTTTTCACTAAATCTAATTTTAACCTCTTTTTGTGCAAAATTTCAAAACAGTTTATAATAAAACACGTGCAAGTTTCTGTGCTCAAATAATTACAAAATATACTAAAATTTGTAATCAACTAAGATAGATTCGGTGTCTGACAAGCACCTAACATTTCTTATTTACTTAATCTGTGTGTATAAGGCCAATAAATAAGTCTCTAGTTTCTGATCTCCGCGCACGTCGCCTCAGATCCGCGTGTCGGCATTTTTAGTTCCATAGTTTGCTATGGAACAATGTCAAATAGAGCTTTATCATGGTGCTGTCATCTTGTTTGTTTGTTTATTTGTTTTTGTTTGTTTGTGTTTTCATTCAAAACAATGTAAACTAAACAGAGGCTGGAAGTGAAAACAGTCTGGTCCTTTTGTTCTATGAGATTTACATTACTATTGTCATCGGGTATACAAGGAATCTGACAAAGATGGCTGCTGTGTGATCAAGGTATACTGTAGCCAAAATTGCTGGATCGATTGGAATTCTGCTGTGCTGTGTTATAAACGACGTTTTCACATAGTGGTATGAACTTTTGCCAGAGTTGTGCAGCCTCTCTTAGCCACCATACTTTGTATATGGGTATTTGGTCTGACTCCAATGTAACATGTATCATTAAAAAAATAATAACAAACAAAATTTAAAAAATAAAATAAAAAATGCGTCACCGCACCGATTTTGAAGTCAACCTATGACCAGAAACCGGAAACGTTTTTGTTGGCTTAAGTAGAATTAAAGATACTTTTAAAATTACGTAAATTTACAATAATTTTTAATAAATATAAACAACTAAATACTGGTTGTGCATAATAAGTTTTCTTCTGTAAAATGACATGTAGAAATGTGTGGAAATGTAAACGTATTCTTCTGTATATATTTTGTTGCTTCAATGATTGAATAAAGTCAGTTTAATACACTGGAAATGCTTCCCTGTTGTATCCATAACAACCTCCTTTCATTCTATATCAATCATACCTTTCCTATATCTTAGGAGTTTTTCTACCTGAAAAAGGACATTTCCATTAAAGATTTGAAATAGATCTCTTTACTTTAATGGAAATAGAGCAATTAGGCTTGACTTGTGCCAATCGCTGCTTTACGTAAACGGCGCCCTCTTTAGACCACACACAGAGCATCCATGCCCATTTTGTAAAAGCTATTTTGTATAATAATACGAAACCTATGTTTGTGCAAAATTCGAAAATGGCTAAACACGTGAACATTTCCGTGCTCGAGTAATTGCAAAATATACTAACATTTGTAAGCAACTAACATAGATACGGTATCCGACAAATGCAAAACCTAATATTTCTTGATAATCCGTGTGCTGTTAAAGGTGTTCTTTTACGTCAATGTATGATTAAATGTACTATTAAAATTACGTAAATTTACAACAATAAATATGAATTTAAAATGAATAAATATAAACCGCGAAATTGTGGTCGTGCATAAATGTTTTTTCTTTTTTAGAATGTGTGGAAATGTAAACAAATTCTTCTGTACATGCTGGAGATGATGTAATGTTGTTGCTTTAATGATTCAATAAAGTCAGTTTATATACAAACAGGAATTACTTTCTGTTACATCTTATTATGTCACCAACCTGATCCTCTCATTCCAAATCATCCATACCTTTCCTATTTTGTGTAAAATTCTTGCTCAATATGAGTACTTTTTCTACCTGAAAAAATGTTTCCATCGGCCATTCTGTAAGCTTTTAAATAGATGAAAGCTAGGATAGGATTGGCTGGTGACAATCACTGCTTTGTGTAAATGGCGCCCTGTTTAGGCCACACAAGGAGCCTCCATGTCCATTTTGTAAAAGCTAATGTGTTTAATAATAAGTAACTGTTCACTAAATCTAATTTCAACCTCTTTATGTACAAAATTCCAAAATGGTTAATAAAACACGTGCTCAATTAACGACAAAATATTCTAACATTTGTAAGCAACTAACATAGATTTGGTGTCTGACAAGCACCTAAAATTTCTTGTTTACTTAATATAAACATCGAAAATTTGGACATGCATAAAAGTTTATTTGTGCAGAATGTGTGGAAATGTAAACGCTTTCTTCTATACATATCACTATTATACTTGATTCTCATTCAATCCACAAATTAGTTCAAAGAAATCGTTTTTCACTACATTTACATTGTATTTTCATCAACGTTTTGGCCTCCAGTCATTTCTTTGTTTTGTTGATGTTTGTTTTCTGACACACTCATGCTCAATGTGTCTAATGATTTCTTATTTTTGGAAACTGATTTGGGTTTCGTGCGCTTTGATCGCTGTTCCGATATAGACGTAAAAAGAGTGTATAGATACGGGTTCAGGGAGGAGTTTATGGGTAGGATGAAGACAACAATCCAGGCATACATGTCTGGACCGATTACTACCGCCCCAGTCTGAGAGAGAATCCCCATGATGATCACAGGCATCCAGCATGCAAAATCAGTGCCGACTATGAATGCCATTTTGACCGCCATTCTGATTTCCCGATCACGGTGAGCGGCCACGCGGACCTTATTTGATGTGCGCTTGACTTTGACAAAAATTGCCACATAGCAGACGAACACCACTAGAAAACAGAAGAGGTTGACGCCAAGAAAGAGGATAATCGAGAAAATCCAGGCTGGCTTCTGACCTTTACCTACTGGGATCGATACAGTCTGGCTCCCAAGTGGATTATCAATAGCGCCCTCGTTGACCTCGAAAGAGGTTGGTTTGGTGATGAGTGGTAGTCCAATGCACACATCGGATAAACCGTAGATATCCGAATCTGACCCACTACCAAAGACCGTTGGTCCAATACTCAAACCAAGTGATATTGACCATATCACGAGTAGAACTATATTGGTGGATTTCTTGTTTGGTTTCCATGAGCTGAAGGGGTACACGATACTCCAGAAACAATTTACACTTATAAGTGTGACAATAAACACAGACGCCTCGCACGACAAGACCGACAACACGCCAGCTATTTTGCATATCACGCTTGACCGCCATTGCTTGGCCTCTGTTGAATACGTCTCACCAAAATGCAGATCTGCTACTGTAATAATGAGCATATAAACACCCATCATGAAGTCAGACACGGCTAGATTTAGAACCATAATTGAGTGCCTTATGTTCGCGTTACGATTTCTATTTCGGGTCGCATGGCACTCCCTTGTTCTTTGGACGAATACCACAACATTGCCGATGAGGGCGCTTATTCCAAGAACCCACATGGATACGCGAAGGAGTGTGTTCCGCATGAGACTACCACAGAGGTTTAGTGGTGGTTGTAATTCAGTCGTCTCACATTGTGATATCATGAAGTTAGGTAAAGAAACAAACTCACAACAGAGTCTATAGTCGTCCACGTATCTGAAATTTCAATAGAAAACAAACTCATCATAAATTGATTTCATCATCTTCATAATCACCACCACCACCACCACCTCCTCCACCACCACCATCACCATCACCATCACCATCATCACCACCATCATCACCACCATCACCATCACCATCATCATCACCATCATCATCATCATCGTCATCATCATCACAAACTGCTATCTTTGTATAATCATCAATAAGTCTACATACTCCATCTTTGATACTTACAATTTCTGCAATCTCACTAAGTCAGTCACCGCACCGCTCTCCACACGGACAGGGTCATCACTTGGTTCACCTCTGATCAGAACACTTGAGTAAGATCATGATCAAATGTAGACATTCAAATATAAAGCCATAAAAGAAATGTAACTGAATACCGCAAATAATTCTTGTAGTTTTCATTTTTATTTTTGAATTTAATGCAACAATTCCAAAAGCAGTCAGCTCTTAAAACCCATGATTTAAATGAATTTAATTGATTACTCTTTATAAAAATAATTTCTTACAGGGTTTTCAGATTACGGAGTCCACTAAACGCCTTCCTTTTTAGACTTTGTAGAGGTATTTCTGTTGCAATCCTTAAACATGAAATGAAAAGAAAAAAAATCGAATGTCTATAAACTAGAGACAGTAGAGCTGTGCAGCCACCAAGGATTCTTGAAACTTGACGAAAATATTTAGGTTATAAGTAAATAGGTCATTAGTGCGCCCCCTATCGGTTCTACTTATTAACTCACTGATCCGCGATAGATATGGTCCTAAAAATACGCCTTCCTGTAATTGGATCTTCACCAAAATCTAATCGATTTATTATTATGCATAAGGATTTAAATGGAGTTCGTATTTTAACAGCAATGATTATATAAGTTTTGAGGCTTTGCATGGTGGAATATCGATATCGTTTCGGTTTACGGTAACACCATGTGTTTATCTCAGCTTCACGTTAGTTGAGATAAACACATGGTGTTACCGCAAATCGAAACGATAGCAATGATTATAGTCATCAATAAGACAACCTCTTTCCCAAAAGTAAATCCATAAAAGGAGGTTCGCTCACATAGTTTCCAAATTATTGAGTTCGGAGAAAGAGTCCGCCTCAAGATCCTTTATTTGGTTCCTCGAGATGTCCCTTCAATACAAAAATCAAAGTATATGAAGATAAGTAGGATGTGAAGCTTTGTATACTGGTGTAAGCTCAGTAAGAGGAAGGTTTGTATATGGTGTAAGATCAGTAAGAGGAAGGTTTGCATATGGTGTAAGATCAGTAAGAGGAAGGTTTGTATATGGTGTAAGATCAGTAAGAGGAAGCTTTGTATATGGTGTAAGATCAGCAAGAGGAATGTTTGTATGTGGTGTAAGATCAGTAAGAGGAAGGTTTGTACATGGTGTAAGATCATTATACTGTAATGCAATCCGGGTCTTTTTGTATTTGTTTTACTTACAAAAATGTTAGGTTGCTAAGATCGACGAAGGTCCCAGGACGTAGTTGATTGATTTCATTACCAGCCAAAGACCTATGTTAAATAAGCAGGGAAAATAAGCAAAAGTAGATGCTTAGATATACGTACCTGGAGTGATAACAATGTATACATCGCTTTGTAAAGCGATTATCAACTGCCGCCATGCAGTATATTCAAGATTCTTGTAAAGAGAAAAACATTGGCAGATCTAGGGGTCAATGAGGGACAGTGCCCGCTTTATGTTATCATATCACCCATAAAATTTACTTCAGGTTTAAACCATTTGTAAAATGATATAATTAACTGTACTAACATGATATCACCTCTGACATAGTGTAAAGGGGCTTTAATTCAATAATTCTCGTTAGAAACGGTATTATAAACTTACAGTGCATTGAGTAACAGAAATCCTTTGAACAGATCAGCATTGAAGACATTGATATTTGCTCCTGATCCTGAAAGTGTACTAAGCATTGACAACAATATCATTATGATGGAGGCTCATACGCTTGAATTTATATTGAAATCAATTCAATATTTCAAACATTGAGACTATAACGGATGACAATGTAAATATTTATGTGAAATCAGTATTTATAAAAGCAATATTGTGTTCAATGCCTAAGATTACAGGCATACATACATACAGGCTGAGAAATGACATTTATCTAGCGAATAAATTTAAATAAATTTTGAAAAACAGTGTTGCTGTTTAAGTTT
The DNA here is from genome assembly GCA_029582265.1 of Zoroaster sp. YZ-2022. NCBI lineage: Eukaryota > Metazoa > Echinodermata > Asteroidea > Forcipulatida > Zoroasteridae > Zoroaster > Zoroaster sp. YZ-2022. The sequence goes on along the minus strand of CM055817.1, from coordinate 33,121,111 downwards.
AAGATGTCACTGGCTACAAATGTTTAAATGTTAGTTTTCTTGAAGGGGTACGAAAAACGTTACTTTTCGAAAAGTTTGACCAACAATAAATGATTTATCAGTCATTATTTGGGTTTTCGAGACGAGTATGTGAACTGAAAAATCGAATCGGCTTAAAATAGCATACATGACGTAAGTTTAATAACTTTATCTTTATTACACCAAAATGTTCAAATTGACGTCAATTTTTTAATTATAAATATTAAGTTGTATCTTACAGCTTCTTCGTGATCTTCACGATGTTTTTAACAGTTGTCTCGTTCCAACCTTTGTTACAAATCACATTTAGATCGCTGTTATCATCGTAGTCGCAACTACATTCATTAGGGCACCGCCGATCTATATTAGTAAAGAGAAAACTATATATTCTAACCACGCTGCGCCATTTTTGTCAGATTCCCTGACTCAAGGCATTTATCATAATACTAATTCTGGGCACGTTTAAGGTGCAGCCTATATTAGACCACCCTCAGCTTGTTTCCATGCACTTGTATGGAAGAAAACAAAAAAGTCTATCTTAGTGACGATAAAGAACCTTCTCAAACATCTAAAGAATTTATTTCACACTGTTCAGACTTTGTAAGGCATAACATTTTTAATTTTGGGAAAGCAGGGTACCTTACAGGGCAACTTATTAAATCTTGAATAAGTCTCACGCAGTTTGGACAAAATTTTCATAATCACGTGCTTTAACTTGTTGCCCGAGATGAGCTTATCGCAACCTCGTTCCCAGGGCTTTTGAGCTACATTCCTCGATCCCACTGCTCTCTTCCCTGTAACTTCGGGACGATTTCAATATCCACAACCACTTGGCCACTTAAATACGTTTATGAGTCTGATACACGGCTATTAAGAAGAGTGTGTGCTGCAGTAGGGAGGCTGGCACTATAGGCTAACCAACTTTCGAATCCTATATACGCACTACATGTAGATATATAGGCCTATGTCATAATTTGGCATTCTTTCTCAACATAAAAACATTTGACGTTTTAACCCTTATCGTTCATAGACCTGGGTGAGGGGGCTCATTGTGGTCCCCTCCGTATTTTCTGTATTCTTCAGCCGATTTTCATGAAACTTCGTAGACATTTCGGTTTGACACGTTCTATCGAATGAGGCCATCAACATTTGGTACTTTTAACAAAAAAATTGAAAATCTGTTGGACCTGTTCAAAATAACGGATGCCATGGCAACCACGAACACCCATTATCATAGATTTTTATTTCATTTTAGCTTGATCGGATATAGCGTTTTGGAGATATTATTAAAAATGCCCCGGCCTGAGTGCTAGAAAAGCACTCTTAGAGCGCGTAACTCCGCCAAGTAGAGCTTTTTCAGAGAAAAAATCCCAGAAGTCGTCAATCCCTATTTGATTATGCTGTAGGCCTACACGTAGATAATTTTTTTAATAAAATAAAATAAATCCCCAGGATTTGAACTAGGGTCTACGACGTGACAGCAGTAAGTCTAACCCACTGAGCCACCAAGGATTCTTGAAACATTAGAAACGTTAGAAACGTTAGATATGGTCCTAAAACACGCTTGAAATCAGATCAAAATCTAATCGATTGGTCCGGTAGCAAACTCAACATACTCAGCAAATTTTATCCAAACATTATGGATCGGGTTTGTGGGGTAGTACCACCATTGTCCCTTTTTTAGAATTACTCTTGAGCGGTACACAGAAACAAAGAAACAAAGACCGACTTGTGGGGTACCATTGTCCCATTCAGAAAGTGGCCTCCTGTGCGCCCACACGCTCAGGGGTCGCCCACACGGCGGTGGAGGTAATAATTGGCTTAATATTACTATTTAAGATTTCATTTCCTCGAAACAGTACTTAAACTGGTTTTGCATATTTGTTTGTTGTAACCAATCAACATTGTGGAAATCCTTTTCGCCACCATGTTCTAGTAGTGAAAACGAGGTACACCCAGCCCTCGGGACAACGTTGAGCTTATGGCGGTAATAAGTGAATGAGCGCCCTCAAGAGGTGAAACATAGACTTACCGCATTCCTTCTCGTCATCTCCTTGAGGGCAGTCTTCATGACCGTCACAAACCTCAGATAGATACTTACATTCATTGGATTTCTTACAGTGATAAAACTCGGGACAAGAGATAATTTCTATGTAAATAAGAATTAAAGAAAGAAAGTTTCAAATTGATCAACTAGCAGAGGGCGCTACAAACACAGAATAAGATGTAATTGTCACCATCAGGTTTTCCGTTCGAGACTCACTGTTATCATCATTGTTCAAATCAAGATACAAACATCCATAAAATCCAAAACATGGCAATACAGTTGTTTTTCACAGCGAAGAGTTTCTTGGCACAGGGCGCTACAAACACAAAATCATGATACACTACCATCCTAAAAATTCCAAATGTGGCGGACGTTTTTGTTGACAAAAAGAGTTTCCCAATTGGGCCAATTATTGATGTTCATTATTTGAAAATTGGGTTCCAATCTGATAAAAAAGTATAACCAAATTGAGATAATATGATTTACAACAACCCTGTGACCCGGACTGAACGTACGGAAGTGTATGATCCGGAAATAAAATATATCTGGTAATTTAATCGACGAGCTTGGGACTTTAAATTAAATCCACCAAACATGGCGTCTTACCGCAACCCTGTTCGTCTGTTCCGTTTCCTTGACAATCTTTAAACCCATCACATCTGGCGCTGTCTTGTATGCATAAACCATCACCGCAGTCCAGACCGTTTTTGAAACAATGATTTGTATCTGTATACAAAATGGAGGTTGTTACCCTAGCCCAGGTTAGACTTTCACCTTCAGTGTATACAGAGAACACATTTGGGCTAATTGTTACCCGATCGGGCATGGTGATAACTAGCTCCAGAATGCTTCGACCGATAGATATCAACACCAATGGTCGATCACAAATCACGAAAAGATCCGAACAAAGATTAGTTCTATAAACAAAGCTAAATTGTCGGACTTTTTCCTAACTATTATTGAAGACCCCTCAGCCTAATCACCTTTGTCGAATTAATTTTCCTCTTGGCGTTAGTGAATGCATATATGAAAGGCAGATTTGTGCATATTGTAAAACAATTAACATTTATGTTGGGGTTTATTGTCACTGTTAACGAGTGATTAACCAAAAACACAATCTTAGTAATCTGACCTACTGGAAATACATCTTTCCCAATACAAGATTTTATGCTTGATTCCTTATTTTACGGTATTTTTAGTACATTTTCATTCAAATAAGATATAACCTACCCGCGTAATCATCGTGTGTCATTCTGAGATGAAAACCACTATACTCCACAGTCGAATCCCCAATAAATGAAACATCAACCTCGTAAGCCTCCAATAATATTGAACGCACTTTTGTCGCTCCGTGTAACACAAACGACTTATTTTCCTGGCCGTACGAACTGATATTTACCAAGTCGCGCTCTGTCTCCGTTAGGAAAGAAACCACTTTGATGGATGTGTTACGAGCAATGGATCTGAAAGAAAGGTAGACTTGCCACCAGCATCCAACGTTTGCTGGATAGTTCAAAGGGTAGCGGGGAGACCTCAGACCGAACGAAGCATTAGGCTTTACTAGATCGATTGTACTTGCACCACATAATTCTGAAACAAAATTAACTATATTCAATATTTACGATAAACCCAGACCACGTTAAGAGCGTTCGACCGTATCCTTAAAAAGGACAAATATTGCATAAAAGTCCATCGATAGATATCAACTGAGCAACGTATTTATATGCACATGTAAAATGCTTCCATTTTGTTTTGAGGCTAGTGTCTTTTGCTCAAAAAAGGTGTCTGGTCAGGTTGGTGCTAACAATAAATTGTCAATGGAGGGCGCCCCAGTTTAAAAGATCTACTGAGCACCGATCACGTTCTATTGGAGACATCGGGGAAATGAGCTTTCAGGAAGTGTAAAATTGGTTACCTCCTAAAAATGTAGCCTTATTTTTAATGTGTTATCATCCTCGTTCCCCTATCATTTTGGCGGCGCGCCTGTTTTATTTATATCTCTGTCTACATCTTGATAAACAAACCTGAAAGAAAGCAGAAAGGTAGGCTTCTTCCAGACGGGTTATTTTGGACGCAGACCAGATTAGATGTGTTACATGCTACTTCATCCTCTCCGCAGCTAACTGGAACAATTTAATTTAAAGCAAAATTATAATCTTGATTAGAAACAGTTAAATGGACAAAATTTACTTCGTGCAAAATGTTCAGCTCCTATCAATAAAGTGTTATCACCAGTGCTACCTAATTTCAACCACTAGGATTTTCAAGTTGCAATCAACAGTGTTGAATATAAATTAACAAATTCAAGTTGTCACATGCACGACCAAAATCACCTTCTTTTCGCTTCAAAATAAACTACCAACTTCTTAGTTCAGACCTCTGACGATGGAAAAGAGGGCTGGTTTCAGACAACTATTATTCATAGAAATATATTATTTTGCAGCATCGTATGCAGAATTTATTTGTCTAATGAGGAGTGCACCCTTCCGTCTATGTAACGCCGAACCAGGCATAACTATAGAGTAATTGATACAAAGATCTGCTATCATGTACTAAACATAGTTTTCACTGAGTAAATATAAGGAATGACTCAACATTAGCATTTAAAGACATTATTACTTTGGATGACAAACTATTTATTTCTTGCCTTATACACCGACGTAGTGTTTTTGAGTGTCTGTGGATTGTACTCTGGCGGTTTTCAAACTCACGACTTCCTGGTTTATACTAGTGCAGACGTCTTAACCTTTCGACCACTAAACCTTGCCCAATGACGACAGGCCGGCAGGTTCCTATAGCAGCGGGTACTGCTATTAGCATTAATTGATGGAATTCTTGCTTTGAGCGATAAACAATGATTTGGTTTATTTATGTATTGGCAAAACTGCTTGTAAGAGTACTCTTCCTTACTTTGAATCAAGGAATACATTAAAAAACTAACAAGGTAAAGTTTCAGCTTATTGTGTCGCGAATGGATAAACAGAGAAAATGCAACAATTCCTTATTCATTATCTTTCCTATCAAGATATTGACAATGATTTCGCGCTTCTTAAAAATAACTGCCTCTGAGACAAAAAAAATTCTTGAGAAGATTGATAACATCATCAGTTTTATATTAAAAATAAAATTTTAATTTATTTCATTTAATGAAATACTAATGGTTTATCTTTAAATATTTGTTGTATTGTTGTAGTAAACAAATCCACAAACAAATTTACCTTCCTGCATCTGTTTAACATCAAGATTGAATCCTTTCTCCTCAAAATAAGAATTTGATCTGAAAATCATAAACAGTTCGTTTTGTGTCGAGGCGGTTTTCAGTGGATACTGAACTCTGAAAAACAATCATAAGAATATTTTTTTTAAATATTGCAAACATGTAAATTGTTCGCATTTTGTTGAGGAAAAACAACATCGAAACTCACCTATTAAGCCTCAAATATGAATTTTGAAACATGCGTCCGTTTCCAATATCCAGATAATCGTAGTACCGATCTAGATGAAACTCAATGAAAGTAATAACCACATGGTAGCCCACTTCTGCCACCACCAGCCACTGACACTGAGTGTTTGCAGGATACGATAGCGGCCAGTGTGGTGTTGAAATCATTGTTGTATCATCACCGTTGATTACGGCCAGACCATTTCTACACAGTCCTTGAAATAAAAACTATACAAATATATATAGACCTTTATCATACCGCGGTCATCTTTGTAAGATTCCCTGCATACGCAAGTATAACGCTAATTATCAAAACATAAAAGGGAACAGAGTATTTCCCCTTCCAGCCTCGGCTTGGTTATATGAATTTGTATTGAAGAAAAAGAGGGCTGTGATTTGTTAAAGATCTACTAGGTCACCTTCTTCTACGTCAAAGGGTGTCGAGTCCTAGGGCAATGATGTTACGAGATATAAGACTCCAAATTGCCCTGTCTTTCATGCAGGTTAATAGCTCATTTGTTGTACTTAAGCCTGTGTCCCTGCGCAGCTTGTCCACATAGAAAGATGCCCTCTACCTCTTTGAGCTTGACCATGCTTGGACTCCCATAGTACAAGCTTGCTGACGGGGAGCTCAGGGTGACGATATCATTGCCCAGCAAACTCGAGTCTTTTTTAACAGATCTATTCTGCATAGAGATCTAAATTGGACATGCACTCCTCCCACCTGACACCAAATACCTCACGTAGAATTCTTATGTAGCAGTCGTCTTGTTGTTTTTTAAGCACCGATGTTAATGTCCAGGCTTCACATCCACGGAGTAGTAGGCCTACTGATTCAACAGTAGCCATGAAGAGCTGTAGTTTCAGGCTTCCACTCAACAACATAACCTTTTTCATACTGTGAAGTGCTTTCCAGACCAGAGTTTTTCTCACCTGGATGTCTCTACCTGTGTTGTCAATCCAAGACCCAAGTATTTGAAGTCACGCTGCCTGTCTAGTATGTCCTCGCTGTTTAATTTGAGTCCTGTGCCCTCATTCTGTTGTATGCTATATACTTGGTTTTCCTTATGTTCAGCCGTATGTCTACCTTTTAACATTCGCTCTCTACATCTGAGTAATCGAAGTCAGTAAGCGATGCAGGGCCAACTCTCCTAATCTGTCTGGGGTTGATTCTAAATCCTAGCTCCTTGCCATTGACAGAATGTCTCATTTCATAGTCCAGTAAAATAATGAAGAGGTTGTCACGATGTCCTTTTATTTTATTTTATTAACTGTGGACTAGTACAAGTCTAATTTGCAGTAAAGTCTGCATGTCTCGCAAGGTTGAATGGTCATAGTCAAGTGGTCATGTGGTGAGGTTAAAGGGTTGGTTTTTCTTTTTCTTTCTTCGCGGGAGTTTTGAATAGGTGTTGCATCATGTGCTCTGCGCGTAGGGCATGCTGGGTATGAACGACACAATATACTCAGGCGAGCTTTGTTTTTGGCTAGGCGGGGTAGATTCCAGGAATTCTAGACTTGGTATACGAGCAGTAGCCGGTTTCCAGAGCATATCCAGATTGAGATATTAGTGATTTGTATTTTTAAATCCGGCTTAAAAAAAAAAGCGAGAGTGCGACAAATTCTTGAACGGCAATTAAAGCAGATATTTTTGCTCTGCAAATTTGCTGTGAAGCTCGGACAGATCTCCTCGATTTGCATGCTATTCTGCTAGGCAAGACATACTGATTATGATCAACCGAGGCGAGAGGCCGTGAGGCTCTCGGTTTCATCTCTGCCAAAGCCAAAGTGAACGGGACTACCATATCGGCGTAACCCAGGGTTGGAACAGCTCTAGATCTACACAAAGGCTTCCTTTGGATTACCGGGCGGCTACTGTGTTACGCACGAAGACATGGCTGGCCAACAAGTGATTCACCAGGGTGTGACATCCATCTTGAAACCCACAGGTGGGATCTAACTGTTCATTTATACGAGCTGGAACTGCAGAACGAACTTTTACGTACGAACTGTTGGGATATTTAAATCCTCCAGGCCTTAGGGCTTAACACTCGCTAATTGATCAGGATCTAGGGTTGTCATTTTGATTATTGCCCATTATGTATAGGTTTTCCCGGCCAATTTCAACAAAAAATCATTCAATTTCATCAACACGCTTTCAAATTCACGCGATTTTGATAATTCAATCCAACTAGGGTTTCTCTTTCGATATTATTGCATTCAATTTCGTTTTCGTGCACACATGATTTCTTTCTTTTCATTCTATTTCGTTTATAGACATTCAAAACTACAAGATCACCATTCTTATGTTGAATATCTACCACATTTTCGCAATAGGTGCAATCAAATTCAGAGTCATCGAAGCGCACCAGCCTGTTGCTGCTGGATTTGACGAAATTGAATGAACTTAGCGACCATATGAAATTGAATGATCTTATTTGTCGAGTGAATGCTCAAGTGTTGAAATTGAATTATCTTATTTGTCGAGTGAATGCTCAGGTGTTGAAATTGAATGACTCTTTTTAACTGTTGAATGCTGATGTAGCTGAGCATTTATTTTCAAACGAAATTGAATGAGCCGGGTATCAAATTGAATGATTTTGTTCCGAAATTGGCCGGGAAAACCTATAGTAAATCCTTAAGTTTAGCGGGTATTAGACAGACGTTATTCTTACCTGGTAAATAGCGCAATTTTGTAGAGTTGCCTCATGGGACTACCCTATTTAATTAGTGTTTGGTGGTAATTAAACAATCAGAACAGACATTTTGGATTTGATCTACAATTATTTTGCTGTGTCGTGACCCCGTCAGTTTTTCCCCATATATATATATATATATATATATATATATATATATATATATATATATATATATATATATATATATATATATATATATATATATATATATATATATATATATATATATATATATATATATGTATGTATATATATATATATATATATATGTATGTATATATTCCCTTTTAACTGAATCTGGGATATTTTATGACTGAGGTATGGTGCCAGTGTACCGCCCTGGTGTACACCTGCGGATGTAGAAAACTCATCTGTTTCGCCATCCGGAGACACTACCTTGGTCCTGGTGTTGGTATGTCGCTTATGGATTGAACAAGGTCGATGTATACTATAGCAAGCTACGATTTTCATCATTTTCCCCCATGAATAGAGTCAAATGCTTTTTTAAAGTCTATGAATGTTATAGTGATCACCAGACACCTTCTGACATCCTCATCGTCCAGAACAAAGTGGAAGTGGTTAAAGACTTTGATGGGAGCTCCATCAACAGCCAGGGTTCAATGGACCACGAGATAAACTGCCCAATAGGTAAATCCTCTACAGCCTTTAAACAGCTGAACAAAATCGGGACAAGAAAGAAGTTCACCCTTAAGACCAAGCTTCGCTTTTACAATTCTAATGTTATGTCCACGCTGCTGTTTGGCAAAACTTGGCACCTAAAATCAAGCCAAGAGAGGAAACTTGATGCCTTCTGTCAAAGTATTTCCATTTGTATATAGATCTACAGGTAGTAACAAACTTTTCGTTATCTGATACTGAGAACTCATATGATGATGGTCGAGTAAAGACGTGACTAGTCAGGGAGTGGAGAAGTTGAGAAGAGACAGGTTAGGTCGATCTATAGTAACCACCAGGCGAGTGGGTGCAGCCACTGTAGGTTTTAAGGGCCGGCTAACCCACAAATCAAGCCCATGGCAGAGGCCAATAGTACTATAAGCCACTCCACTGACCAGATTCTACTCCGCAACAACATTGTGAACCAACATCGCTATAATTATACCGTATTATAAGTTTAAAACCAGTATGTTTTGATTGATCATTTAAATAGCTTGAATGAAATAATTGCGCTAAATGAGTTGCATGAGAAAACGAAGTTTTCCCTTTACAGTGTGTCTCAAAAAAATGCAAACAAAATTTAACGGAATGCCAGACGTAGAATGAGTAACCAGCATAGATAATATAGATATGGTTTGAAAGATACACCTTTCCACTTTAAAATGAGACATCAAACGTCCAAATCCGATACTTTTTGACAGAGTTAAGAGTACTTTTCTAAGAGAGGTCAAATTGACGATGGGACCAAGTTTTCAATTTTAGGCATTGGGACAACGGTAGCCTAATTGCCTCTGTGTGGATAATTGCTTGGCCTACAAAAATGTGTTTAGCGAGTAAACACAATTCTAAACACTTTCTTGCTATCAGTTTGTAAACATGTTTACATGCTAAACATTTTTAGCATGAGGACGGATAGTGTTTAGCGAGGTGTGTTTAGGCGCCTGTGGTGGGCTCAAGACGGCGCTCCGGCTCATCGTCTACTGGCTGTCCGAGACCGTCTTCATGAAGCGTCCGGAGACCGTGTCATAGCGTTGAATCATGTGCATGAATGGCCACCGAGATCTCCAGACCTCACCCCGTGTGATTCTACCTCTGGGGATACTTGAAATCCAAGGTGTACACGACTCCCCCTCCAGACCTGCAGACTCTCCGTGACAGAATAACAGCTGAGATTGACGTCCTGCGGCAGACTCTAAATGTTGTTAGGAGAGCGATGGAAGACATGGAGAGACGATGTCGCCTGTGTATCGAGCGAGAGGGAGGGCATGTTGAGGGGGAAGGGATGTAATCATCAACAGTTCATCCACATTGCAACACTTGCACATCTAAACAAAATCGATTATCACTGCATTTAAAAACTTGGTCCCATCGTCAATTTGACCTCTCTTGGAAAAGTACTCATAACTCTGTCAAAAATTATCAGATTTGGACGTTTCATGTCTCATTTTAAAGTGGAAAGGTGTATCTTTCAAACCATACCTATATTATCTATGTTGGTTACTCATTCTACGTCTGGCATTCCGTTAAATTTTGTTTGCATTTTTTTAGACACACTGTATAACAATTTTTTCATAATATTTAAGATGATGATTGTACAAAGTGAGTACAGATCTAACACTTTGAAATTATGTTTAGTTGATGTTCTTTATAAATACGAAGTGTTATTGGAAATATATTTGGACGATTTCTTGGTTAATTATCATATTGTAGATGACCGTTTTGCCCGGTGACGAAGCTGGTAGCTTGTCCGATGACACTCCACGTGGTTTGGATGACGGCAGGGACTATAGCAATCCGGTGTGAAGTGAAGGGCAGACGACCCCCATAGAGACACCCGCGGACGCTTGAAGCCAGAGTTACCGGTGGCATACAATAATTATTGACCGATATGTAGAGCGTCTCGTATTTTAGGGACTAGTATGATTGGAACCATAGGATTTTATTTGTGTAAATGCCATTGGGAGGAATTTAATTATCTGTAGACTAACACGCTTCACATAAATTCTCCGCTTATGGTTTGATTTGTTCAAGTGAAGTATTACTTTATTAACTGGCCGATATTTCACAGACTTGTAAGACAACCATCCAGCCAAATGTTTAGTCGAATTCAGTGTTTCTTGTAAATAATTGTAAATAGTAATTTGTGTTAAATTAAAGTTTAATATAATTTTTCCAAGTTAAAGAATTGTTTCCATCGTGTCTTATTTATTTTGTCGTCCATAAGGAGATACACATTGTCACTAAGTATTTTAGAACTAGTGTGACACCTTCGACATAAGATGCCTTCGGAAGATCCTGGGCATAAAGTGGAGTGACTTCATCACCAACAAGGAAGTCAGAGAGCGGTCGAAGCAAACTCCAGTATCCAGTGAGATCTGGCTGGGCCATGTTGCACAGCTCCCCCCCCCCTTCTCAAGACTCGCCAACCAGGTGTTGTGGTGGAACCCGCAGGGAAGGAGGAGAGGCCAACCTAAAACAAACTGGCACCAGACCATCCAGCGAGACCTTCACATAGTCAACAGGAGCTAGTGGAGCGACATCAAGACGCTGACTGCCGATCGAGCCAAATGGAGAGCGTTGACTGCCTCATGCGTCGGACGACGCGGGAGCTTCTAAGTCTAAGTATTGTTATGACTGCAGGGGGTTTGTTCTTCTTTACTCCTCGATGACCCTCCTTAGGGCTAATATCTGGGCTAAAGTCGATCTCTTCTCTATGGAGCCATTTTGGTTATGATGCAGGTCTGATTCAATTAAGGATCATTCTGTTGTAAAGTGTGGCAACGACTGATATCAAATTTATTCCCCTATGGTTATCTGTTTGGTTTAGATTTGATTTGGTATTGGAGTTATGTTCAGTAAGGACCATTGCTCTGGTTTTTGCATGTTCATATGGGATTGATTGCACATGTATAGAACATCGCTGTCCAAATCACAAAGCTTAACAACTTCAGGAGTTATTTCATCAGGTCCACAACTTTTGCCTAGCTTGAGAGATGCCTTGGCTTTCGCAAACTCTGAGATGCTAAAAGGCCCTTCCTCAATATGGAAATAGGTCACCAATTGTTTTGGATTAGCAACATACATCATTTGTAGCATATTATTCACCATAATAATATCGGTAATTAAAATAAATGATATACATTTAAAAATACAAAAATTAAAAAATACTAAGCGCAATGTTTTTTCCGTTTGATTACTACGTTTTGGGTTATTTAAGTACGGTTATGAACAAAACAAAATTGGAAGTAAACATGAAAAAAGTAATAAAAACTTAATTAACAAATTATAAAAAGGGAAATTTATCAATTATATTCCGTTCTAATTTGCATTTTGATTTAAAGTGTTATGACGCTATTCGTCCTACAATATTTAACTTTTTTTTTATAGTGTGTTGCAAAAACAATTGCTGCAAAAATGTAAATGAAAATTATTAACCGTCAACAAAATAATGTATAGAGATAGAGATAGAGAAGAATATTTACCGCAATCAAATTCATCAGAAATATCATTGCAGTCATTTCTGCCATCACACACGGAAGATTTCAAGATGCAGCCTGTCCCAGAACGACAAGAATATTCACTTTCTGTACAATCTCCTGATATTGAGAAGAGAAAAATATTTTATAGAGGGCTATGTTGCTTCTTACAATGTCACTTCAACAATGAATTAAATGTTGGCATAGATTTCCTTATTGAAATGATTGGGCAATGTACACTATGTATCAACTCCGTCAACCTCTAAAGTAAATATAAACAAATTCCCTGTTAGAATGTTTGCTTTCGGTCAGGCAGTCATTGAAATGATTGGGCAATGTACACTATGTATCAACTCCGTCAACCTCTAAAGTAAATATAAACACATCCCCTGTTAGAATCTTTGCTTCCAATCAGGCAGTCATTGAAATGATTGGGTAATGTACACTATGTATCAACTCCGTCAACCTCTAAAGTAAATATAAACACATTCCCTGTTAGAATCTTTGCTTCCAATCAGGCAGTCATTGAAATGATTGGGCAATGTACACTATGTATCAACTCCGTCAACCTCTAAAGTAAATATAAACACATTCCCTGTTAGAATGTTTGCTTTCAGTCAGGCAGTCATTGAAATGATTGGGTAATGTACACTATGTATCAACTCCGTCAACCTCTAAAGTAAATATAAACACATTCCCTGTTAGAATGTTTGCTTCCAATCAGGCAGTCATTGAAATGATTGGGCAATGTACACTATGTATCAACTCCGTCAACCTCTAAAGTAAATATAAACACATTCCCTGTTAGAATCTTTGCTTCCAATCAGGCAGTCATTGAAATGATTGGGTAATGTACACTATGTATCAACTCCGTCAACCTCTAAAGTAAATATAAACACATTCCCTGTTAGAATCTTTGCTTCCAATCAGGCAGTCATTGAAATGATTGGTAATGTACACTATGTATCAACTCCGTCAACCTCTAAAGTAAATATAAACACATTCCCTGTTAGAATCTTTGCTTCCAATCAGGCAGTCATTGAAATGATTGGGCAATGTACACTATGTATCAACTCCGTCAACCTCTAAAGTAAATATAAACACATTCCCTGTTAGAATATTTGCTTCCAATCAGGCAGTCATTGAAATGATTGGGCAATGTACACTATGTATCAACTCCGTCAACCTCTAAAGTAAATATAAACACATTCCCTGTTAGAATCTTTGCTTCCAATCAGGCAGTCATTGAAATGATTGGGTAATGTACACTATGTATCAACTCCGTCAACCTCTAAAGTAAATATAAACACATTCCCTGTTAGAATCTTTGCTTCCAATCAGGCAGTCATTGAAATGATTGGGCAATGTACACTATGTATCAACTCCGTCAACCTCTAAAGTAAATATAAACACATTCCCTGTTAGAATCTTTGCTTCCAATCAGGCAGTCATTGAAAAATGTGAGTTAATTGTTAAAATGTGACGTCACGTTTCCAATATTTGGTTTTACAAAACGGTTCGGAGATTTTGTTAACATAATTACTTCGGATCTCTATAGCATTAGAACATTTTAAAGAAATAAATATTCATGAACTTTCACCACAGCCGAATTCATCCTCTTTCTCAGGGCAGTCTCCCCACCCGTTGCAGACGGCTGTTTCATGGAGACATATTGGTCCCGAGATGCAGGAAATTTCATTTTGTGCACATGCTGGTGGTTAGAAAATATTGATAGCCTTTGTTTTATCTTATATTCAAATTAATATTTGTTAAAAATTCAATTAAATTTGTATCTTTTAGCCTAATAGGGATGGAAATCGAACCAGTAACCGAAACCAAAATGCTAGAATTATTTTTATTTTTATTTTTATTTTTTGTTATGATATGGTTTTAATTATTTTAGTTTTAGTTTAATTGTTTTAATTTAATGTTTGAGTTTTGTGGGTTATTCTGTTGAGGAAAGGAGGTAATAACAGACGTATTGCAATTGTCGTTCATATTGTTGTTATTATGAATATTTTGTGATACAAACCTTCACGGAACTTCATCCGCACTGCTCATATCTAATTATTGATTGATTGGTGATTTAAATGGCAACTGATCTTATTTAGATGATACTAGCTCTTCATGAAACAGTTCGAAACATTAATAATGACAGCACCTTACTGACAAAGCACCTACCAATTGTAGTGTACTGACGTATGTCGATCTTGGTAGTGCTTTCCTGGTAATTACACGTGTGTTTCGATATCCATGTTGACGGGCCACTCAACGATATAAATGGTGAGAAAGATGCATCCTATCGACCAATCGTCTTGATGATGGTCGCGGTCTCTAGTGAGCCCTCACCGACGGTAATGACGCAACGAGGGAGGCCGAAGAACTCAAACTGCACTCTGAACCCGGGGTCAGAGGTTATGACCCAGAGGCATATCAGGCCATTATCGATTTGCTCAAGTGAATATGGAGCACTGGAGTTTATCCAAATCAACTCATTTTCGCAAAAACCTGGAAAATAAGCCATAACAACAAATCACCTCAAATCACTTTAAATGCTGGTGTTCCCGAGGGTTCAGTACTTGGTCCGACACTGTTTCTAATATTCATTAATGACCTACCAGATCATGTGTTGTTGTCATTCATTGACATATTTGCAGATGACACAACAGTTTACAACCACACACACAAAAACCTTTCTCATGTGGACCTGGCTACTAATCTGAGTTCTGATCTATCTCAAATCACGTCTTGAGGTGAACGTTGGCTGGTAAATTGCAATGCCACCAAGACTAAACTTCTGTCTATTAAAACCCTGCGTCGTGCCATGGCGCTAATTTTGTTAGTAGGTTTGTAAACAAAACCTAATTACTCCGTTGATTTTTACCCGAAATTTCTCAAATTCCGTAAGTTCACTGTTGAAGTATACCCAAATAGAGTGGTTAATTCCCATTAGCCTGCTTTGAACCCTTGACCCAAAAAATCCTACTGCAAAAATCATGGTCCCATAGGACCCTGTACAAATCCTGCATGGTCCCATAGGACCGTGTACAAATCCTAATCCCATCTGTCAACACAAGGCCATTGACTTCAGCTCCTAAGCGGCTTATCAAAGGCTAGCAGTTACCCACTATGGTGTGCCAGAACATTATTACAGACAAGCAGGAGCCATCAGCCAAAGGATGAGAGATGTTTATTCCTATAACTGCTATGGGTACACATAATAGGGTATATTTTATGTCGATTTGGGGTAGGGGAAAAAGCGTTGTCAGAACTAAAATAAACATCAACCTAAAGGGCCCTTACATTTTTTTTGCTTCGAATTGTTGTCTAGGGTCTAGAGGACCTCTAGGCATCTGTTAAAACCATTAGGAGTTGGTAGTCTTCAACACAACAGAAGTTATAGCGCCCCTTCACACCTACTAACAAATTTAGCGCGATGCAACCGCGCTGTTCGTATAAGTGTCATGGCACGTCGCAGGGATCAACGATCTGTCCAAGCATATCCCCCCATCTTCATGAAGGGTGAAATGATAAACGAACAGTCAAGCCTGGACAGACTGCTCGGTCACAACTGAAGATCACAACTGATCTCAAATGGAATTCTTACATCTCAGAGGTGGGGAAACAAGTCTCCAAGATGATAGGATCCTTCTATCGGTCAAGCAAAATACTGACCTCTGAGGCCATCCTCTACCTCTACAAATGTCAAGTCAGCCCCAAGATGGAATATTGTGCCCACATCTGGACAGGTGCCTCCAAAGCATCACTTTCTGTTCTTGATAGACTGCAACACCGCATCAAGGGACTAGTTGGTGAGGAGCTTTTTTCCTCCCTCCAACCTCTCTCACATCGTAGGAATGTAGCCAGCCGTTCACTGTTCTACCGTTATTACTACGGGGATTGTTCTGCTGAGCTACATGAGTTGGTCCCTAAGCGCAGGGATTTCTCTCGTGTTACTCGTTTTGCTAAACAAGCAGGTGAACACCCTCACTATCTTTGACTCCCCAAAATCAAGAGTAAGTTCCATTTGGATAGCTTCTTCCCTAGAACAGCATTACAATGGAACGACCTTCCTGCTGATTGTTTTCCACCAACTTACGATCTAATTAAGTTTAAGAAAAATATCAACAAATGTAATCTTGCTTAAATGGTGGATGTTATCGCAAATGTAACCCCTTACATTCTAGTGGCTTTTTGGCCTTGTTTGGGGTGACTGACAGTAAATTAAAAAAAGTCACGTTGACAATAAACCGAGGTGAAAACATGACGTCATGCAAAAAGGCTCCTTGGTAGGGCTACATACACTCGTGTCAGCTACGCGCTATTGGTAAACTAACAGTATGTTCACACCGCACCTACTACAAACAAATGCAATGAAATGAGTGGTACACCTACAGCCCGTCCATGTATTAATTAAGTTGACTTTGACAGAATAAATGTTTTGTTTTGCCATTACAGTTTTGCCATTTTCGAGTTTATAAAAGATATTTAAGAAATATATCTGAATGTTCATCTGATGTTTAAACTGAACAAAGTTTGGATCCCAGTTTGATCATTATACTAACCACACAAAAACTCGTCTGAGATGTCTCCACAGTCATTCTGTCCGTTACATATCTGGTACCTTGGGATACAGTCTCCCGATGCGCATGCGTAATAGTGTTCACCACAACCACCTAGGAAATACAAAAACGATCTTTGTTTTAGACCGAGAAAGAGACAGATACGATTATTAAAACACTGTGTCCGGTTCTCTAAAGTCTTAAATATTAGACGACTGACTATTACAAATATTGCCCCCCTCCAAAGAATAATTTGGAAGATTTTATATACAACTCATTGACACTCCTGTAGTTTTCCTTACCACACCCTACTTCATCATCGAAAGCGTCACAGTCTCTTCGGCCATCACATATAGACGATGTATTAAGGCATTGAAGACCAGATGGGCATACAAACTGATCGTCATCACACTCTTAAATTATGATCAAGAAAATCAAAAATTCAAATTAAAGCCATTTAGATTCGAAATTATTTTATGGAAAATTAGAGAAAAGAAATACATTGTGAATCAATTCAATACAGCCCTAATCTTAAAATCCTATGATATTAAGAAAAAAATCTATAAAATTCTTCCAGGTGAAAGATTTAGATTAAGTTTTCTTTGAACACCATGAATTTCGAGTTCAGTCAACCTCAAAAAGAACTCAGCAATATAAACAACGAAATGTTTTTTTTTGCTAGATTTGTTTAAGGTTTCAGTTAAAACGTTATAATTTCATAGGCCATTTAACTGTAATATTATTGTAATTCAGCTGTAAAGCAGTTATGTGCTTAAATAATCAACAATATAAACACGAATAAAACCTACCAGTCATGTTATAAACCGTCAATACAATTCTTAGTTTATGCAATAATCCGTACGACGACTTCGATTCCAGCACTATCCAGACTCCCGAGTCAACAGACAACACATCCATCGTGTACCGCAAATTCTCGTCCAATACTGCAATCGGCTCTCCGTCAGAAGGACCAAATCCATTTCCAACCTTCAAAATATTACTAAAAACTGGAAAATTCAAGAATCTCTATTCGGATTCGACTTCCTGGCGGTTCAGTGAATTTCCAAACACACACATAAAGCAAAGTATACGATTGCTTGATTGAAGAAACATCATCAGTATTCGGAAACGATACTGACGTTCCGGAATAAACAGCAAAGTAAGTTATGCGATTTCCGTTTGCTTGTCGGATGGATTCTCCCAGAATTGTAAGCGCTTCTCCAAATCGCAGATGATTATTTGAAGTACCACATATGTCTGGGCAACAAATCAGAGGAAGTAACACCGCTTCATTATTAACAGAACGTTGATATAACACTACTATTGAAAAGGTGATATATTTATCATGTAATAATGTGGTTAAATAAATGTTTAATCAAGTGTTCTCGAATCATTACTGGTAATTATGGTGCTTGGAAAATGTTGCCACTAACCAAAAAGAAAAATGCAGACGGATGCAGAAGTGAAGTCACAGGAAGATAGTTAGGAAAGATAGAGGGATAGAAGAAAGGCAAAAATAATTGTTTTCAGGTAAAAGAGATTACCATTGTTCAGTTTAGTTCAGTTTATATTATTTTCCAATCACTCAATACAAAAAAATATGTATTGGTATAAAGAAATAAGACAAATGTGATTGAGTGGTGGAGTTCTCCAAAACGTCTAGTAGATACCCCAAAACTTGAGCTAGTGACTTTAGATAATACAGGTGTTTATGGGTAAAATTAAAATTATTAATGAACACACCCAGTAAAAAAATAAATGTTGCCACTCACCACAGCTTATTTCATCCGTGTAATCTGGGCAATCCAAGGCGTAATTGCAAGCAGTTCTTTTTGGTAGACAGTTTCTATCCGGCTTACAGAGTATCTGCTCATCATTACACACACCTAAAAAACAAAGGTTTACAGCATGTCAAGGCAATCTTTGTAATTGTTTTTTACTCAGATTTTGATGATGATCAATAGGGCTGGGATTAGATGAGATAGCTCAATTGATAGAGCTCCGATAATCTGTGGGTAACTAGTTCAAATCCTGCTCAAGTAAATTTTTCTTATTTCACCTAAAAGACTTTATTTATGTACCTAAGAAGTTTTCCTTGTGATTTATTTGATTACAGTTTTACTCAGTTGCAACTTTATGATCTGGGTGTGGTTTTAGAGCCATGAAAAACTGGCTGATGCTGGACTCGAACCTGCGACCTCTCGAATACCGTACAAGTGCTCTACCAACTGAGCTAATAACCAGCCCCTATGTTGGTGGGCGGTCGACTTATGCCAATTATCTATTGCTCTATGGGGCCAGGTCAGAGGCCAAACCATATCTGCCGAGTAGCCAGGGATCAAGCCCCGGTCAGATGCAAACAACCTGAGTAACGGCAGTAGCGGGGATCACACAACTTGGGACACAAGCCTTTTACGTGGTTGTACACAAAGTAGATTTATAGGGAGAAACTGACCTGAAATATTATATAAACGTGAATTATATTAATTACGAATTATATTAATTACGAATCATATCACAATTTGAATATATTTAATGTTAACATTAAGAACCACTTTTGGTAGACGTAATAGTCTAGATAACATCGTGCATGAGCCTATTATTCTGGGAAACATTTAATATCCATTATTATATAACATAAATGGTCCGGATTGCTTGATGAACCACTTTAAGTTTTCCATTATGATTCGGTGACAATTGTTGATGGAACGTTATGGTCTGGATAACATTATGATCCACTTGTTACCTTCATCATCCTCAGATCGTAAGATCATTCTTAATGAGGGCGCACTTCTGACATACAAGGGGGATGTAAATGACATTGTAATGTTGTTCCCGCTGAAGTAGAAGGACGTTCCGTTCAGCGGTGTCGTGTCCAACGCGAATTCATCTATAAGAGTTGTCTCGTTACTATTACTACCAGTCACCCGCCCAAATGATAACTTCTGAAGATTTGAAATACTGACATGACCAACATCTACGTAGATGAATGTGTCCAAGGGGCTTGTAACAAACCAACGGCATTCAAAGACTCGGAAATCAGGTATGTCGAGAGTGAAGGGAACTGCTTGGCTTATGTTGATGTTGGTTTGACCACAAATGTCTCCTGTAAAACAAGGCAATATATTATAAAATGCCGCTAACAACTAACGGCAATTTAATCAATTTTAAGGGAGTGTACACTACTCAATTGCAGAATAAAAATAATAATAATAATAATAATAATAATAATAATAATAATAATAATAATAAAAATAATAAAAATAATAAAAATAATAAAAATAATAAAAATAATAATAATAATAATAATAATAATAATAATAATAATATTAATAATAATAAAAATAATAAAAATAATAATAATAATAATAATAATAATAATAATAATAATAATAATAATAATAATAATAATAATAATAATAATAATAATAATAATAATAATAATAATAATAATAATAATAATAATAATAATAATAATAATAATAATAATAATAATAATAATAATAATAATAATAATAATAACAATAAAAATAATAACAATAAAAATAATAATAAAAAATAAAATAATAATAAAAATAATAAAATAATACTAACAATAAATAATAATAAAATAATAATAATAATAAAATAATAATAATAATAATAATAATAATAATAATAATAATAATAATAATAATAAAAATAATAATAATAATAATAATAATAATAATAATAATAATAATAATAATAATAATAATAATAATAATAATAATAATAATAATAATAATAATAATAATAATAATAATAATAATAATAATAATAATAATAATAATAATAATAATAATAATAATAATAATAATAATAATGTGGACTTATATAGCGCACTAAGCCGCATTATATTATTACCCCTGCTCATCAGGCTCATCAGGCTCATAAATCATTCCTGAAATACAGCTCAATTGCTGCCATTACAGCGCATATAGGGCTAATCAAACACAACAACCAACTCTGCCCTCACAGGTACCCATTTATCCCTGGGTGGAGAGAAGCAATTACGGTAAAGTGTCTTGCTCAAGGACACAAGCACCATAGTCGCGGTTGGGATTCGAACCCACATTCTGACGACTCATCCATCAGAACACAAATCCGATGCACTAAACCGATGGCACTCCACAATTACTCAATTATAATATAAACATATAAATTGTTGTGTCCGACATGCTGTTATTTTTGAGAAGTTACAAATTTGTAATGGATCCGTGATCTTTTTTTCACAAAGTTTTAGTTAATGACAAAATTATATGAGCTAAATATCCACAAGTTGATTTTTATATTTTTATATTTAAATTGATATATTGACATACATTTTTACCAATCTTGAT
Organism: Zoroaster sp. YZ-2022; assembly: GCA_029582265.1. Lineage (NCBI taxonomy): Eukaryota > Metazoa > Echinodermata > Asteroidea > Forcipulatida > Zoroasteridae > Zoroaster > Zoroaster sp. YZ-2022. Next base: position 33,099,834 of record CM055817.1, on the reverse strand, counting down.
TCTTATATACATGTTTACCAATATTAATACGTACCCGAGCCTCCATCGGGAATATAGTCAAATTACATGTCATGGAAAGATCCTGAACATCATCGTAGTAGTAATCAGACCAGTCATAATAATACCAGTTGTAGTAATCAGACAAGTCGTAATAAGACCAGTCGTAGTTGTAGATGATCATTTGTAGTGAGTCATTAGGAGAAAGGATATCAGCTGGAAGCGGAGTTGAGAAATAAAAACCTAACTCTCTTGTGAAGTGGTTTGTGTACAGCTCTAACCCATAATCAGATGGTTCAGTGATGTTGTACTGACACAGTGCTTTGATCAACATCCCATATGACACTTTGACATCCCAGCAGTAGTATTTGCTGACGAACCAGAATTCTTGGCTTTCGAGCGGTTCAAAAGTCGTGGTTGAAATAACAGCAGATGAGTTGGAGCCAGTTAGTGTCACATTGTAGCATGTTTCATGTATTCCTGCATGGAGAAAATATGTTGTAAATGTATTCGTGTCCAGCTCTGTTTCATTTTAGTGTCTCGGACCCGAGTCACATTTGAGTTTCGACGTACATTGTACAATGACTAGGAATCGGACTTGACCATTGTAACAAGTATCGAACCTTGCTTGGGACTGTGACTCAGGAATCGACCTTTGATATTCGGTGATGGAATCGACCCTTGGGACTCCGTGTTTGAATTTACTTTTGTGATGTGCCGTTAGACTCGACCAAAATGCTCAATCCAATATTTACCATGTTGGACAGGGAGGTCCTAGATCCAGGGAGGTTAGGGCTGATGTACCTGCCTCCCTGCGTTTGCTCCCTTTAGCCCCTCCCCCTCTTTACCCAAATTAGCCTCCTTCATATTAGCCCCTTCCTACTCCCAGGCTCATTTATTTCCACAGTATCAGAACTTATCAATAACATAATTAATTACAAATATTACACGTATATAAACACAATGTAATAGGAAGTAAAAGTGAGCACAAGATATGGGTGATACTGCAGAGGGACCCATTGAGAAGCAGAGCTTGTAAACATGGGCCCCTTAGCATACATGTGTGCATTGAGTATTACAAGTATAGACACAATAGGAAGTAAAAGTGAGCACAACATATGGGTGATACTGCAGAGAGACCCATTCAGAAGCAGAGCTTGTAAACATGGGTCCCTTAGAATACATGTGCATTGAGTATTACAAGTATAGACACAATAGGAAGTAAAAGTGAGCACAAGATATGGGTGATACTGCAGAGGGACCCATTGAGAAGCAGAGCTTGTATACATGGCGTGGGGTCCGGCGCCCGCCCAATGACTCAGGAAGTTCTGTGATGCAATCTAATGCATATTATTTAAACATAATATGTTTAAATAATATGCATATAATTCTCCATATATTATATGGAGAATTATAAAGTATTCTCATAGTTCGATATGATTTTGTCCTTACAACGACGTCGTATGAAGCATTGCATGCTTTATTGTGCTTTCCGAGTGTCAGTGAAAGCACTTAGTGTTGTTATATACCAAAGCAAATGTATGTTATTCGGGCTGGTCACATACTGTACACGACTACACGTGTGTATCACATAATGTTATGAACTGTGAATGCATGAGTATCAGGCTGATTATAAAGGTGTCTTGGTACTAGACCATTATTCTTATTCACTGTCTATAGTTCATTCAAGTTCAAACTGGTTGATACCAATTTGTCTTTTGCATTGTCTTTGGGCTGTTGTAGATGCCCTTATAATGCAATACAAATTGGTTGTGTTCAGATGGTTATCACTTGGGAGAATGGCTTGGCAATTTGTGCACATTTTGTCACACAGCCAATTTTAAGGTCTTCTGTTTATTTTAAGGTCTTCTGTTTATCAATTAACACAATGGTTGCCCTTGGTAATCGGCTCGCTTATAGCATTTTGATTGTATCGCATAATTTATATCAACAGTTGAATGGATTGTTTTATTACTGGCTAACAGTCATCAAGCATGACTAGCGCTCCACAAAACTCATTACTGGAGTTGACAATTAATTATCTGTACTGCTGGTGATGTGACAACCATTATGGCTATAATAAGGGAACTGTATACCATGTAGACGTATGCAGATTAATGTATATTGTGTAAGGCTTTATGAAGCTGAGAAGACTGGCAAAGGGCCAAATTAATACTTTTCAGTTCGACGGCGGCGGAATGATTTTTAAAGTGGGGGAGGTGCAAATTGAAACCAGCGAACCAGCGATTGAAGCGAACTCATGGCGTGGGGTCTGAGGCCCGCTTTTGCACTCAGAAAGCTCTGTGTGAGCATTTGTGAGCAATGTAAACTTATACAGTGTAATTTTATTGAGTCAATTTTGGAAAATGATCTCTTGATCTTATCCACAAAATTAGCTGTTTTTTTTAAAAGAAGGACCAGAATGTCTCCATAATGAATATTGATTGACAGAGTTACATGAGCAGGAAAAACATTTGGCTAAAATCTATCGTGAAAGGGAATGGAATCAGGTGCGAACACAGTATGAATACACATCATTATGAACTTTTGAAAATTAACCTGTGCCAGCGCACTATCACTGTTAGTCATATCTCAGTACCTTGCCTGCCAGCAAGCAGCCTCAATGACCGGCAGGACGGCAGCACAGCATCACCGGCTGGCTGGCCGGCAGGACGGCAGCACAGCCTCACCGGCTGGCTGGCTGGCAGGACGGTAGACTTGGTTCCAAGTCTGTGATCGTGTTTTTTTGTCTGAAAGCCAATACGGCTCTGCAGTATCGCATTAAATAGCGCCCTCTTGTGTATTAACCTCCGACATTAACCTTCGATCACAGACTTGGGAATGTTGTTCGTCGGTTTATACACACCCTATTGCGAATTAGTCCAAAAGTGGACGGAACAATCTGATTGGTCGGAAAGCCTTCCATACATGAATATTCAAACTAAATCTTCTACACGTACATGCAGTTAGTTCGAGGAGATGTACTCAACGATTCCATTTAAACTGTAGGTAAGACGTTTTTTGTAGAAAATGAATTATGTATTTTATTTTGTGCTTTTTTACAACTCTAAGATCTCATTAAATTTACCTATCATTTCAAATACTATTTACGTACCAAGCACTATACAAATTTAATATCGAATTAATATCACAGAAATAACTTTAAGCGAGTGTAACCTGATAGGTTTTCGTGGCCTCCTGATTGGCCATCTCTCTAGTATCCGTATTTTATTATGTAAATTTTAGCTATGAATGCATGAATATCCCACAAACACAACAGGGTCAAGTCTGAGATCGCGAATTTGGGCTGCGTGCAGTAGGGGTAAACGGCGTTTTCCGTGGCTGATGCAGACAAAAATAACCGCGATCTCAGACTTGAAATCAAGTCTACACTCTGGGCGGCGAAATGTCTTAATCCGGCACTAAAAAAATTATGATTTTTTTTATGAAAATAAAATAGTTCGATGATTTGTATACAGACAATAGCTGGAGACGAAAGAAACGTGGTGTTCTTTTAAAAACCGAATTTGGTAGTATTTTTGTAAAGTAAAAATCCTTCGGGATTTTTGGTTAAAAGATATATTTCGGTGACTTCTCGGATACTGAAAAACACCCAAGCCTATTTAAGATGCATGACAATAAAGAAACATGTCTTACAAACTTGAATATTTGAGATGTATTATCTGCTGATGATTGAGAAATAATTATGTAAACTTAACTTTACATTATTGCCTTAACGGAAATTAAGTGTGGGCATTGACATGTTCTGCATGATTATCAAATTTAAAAAAAAATATTGATAAGAGATGTTTGGTACATGTTGTTTAAAGGGAAATCCTTTTTGTACACAATTTAGAAAAAATTGAAAATGTGTCACTTTAAACACTGTCTAATTGGACACTAATTGGCCAAATTTGCCATAACGGAAATTAAGTGTGGGCATTTTGGAACATTTTAGGAAATCTTGGGCCAGTTTTAAAGAATATTTTATTTAGTTTTAGAGAATCATTAACTCCACTGGTAAAAACTATTCAATGCTGCATGTAAATATTATTTTGAATCAAAAGTGGAGGCAAATCAGGACCTTTTCTAAATTAGGGGAAAGTGCCACCCTTTCCCACCCTCCCCCAACCCCGCTTTCGCCGCCGATAGCTTGACAACGATGTCCGTCGAGGTACCGGCCAATGAAAAGTCATGTGTTTATTGCGATCACCTCGAACATCCTTTTTGAACTGTTGTCACATTATTTGAAGCATGAAATATGTAGCCTATATAAACTAGGGCCTATATACGAAGAGTCTAGTTTTTAAATGTTGACAATTTTACCAGAGTTGGGCGATGTAAATTTTCGTCAGTCGTTAGGCTTTCAGTCGCGAAAAAACACAGTTTTCGGTTTTACCGTGATTTTTATTTTTTTTTAAAGAACAAAAACAATTAAAAACCTTGTTACATCTGCTTTTTTACCCTAATTAGAGGACCAAATGATTTCACCTGAGCACCATATCGAGAGTAGCCGAGTTCCGCACACACAACGGCTGCATCCCTGGTATCCCAATAGTCATCACATACAGAGCCCCACTCTCCATTGTGATAAACATCCACCCTTCCGTGTCTCTTCACATACCATACTGCTCGTACCCACTGATCTCTACAGTATAATAGAGATCAGTGCTGGTACCCCCTAAGTTCCACCTGGCTACTGGAATAAGCAGACCTCTTTGACGCATCAAATTAGCCGTATAACCTGAACTCATGATTCAAAGGACAACATACACGACGTGCGCATCAAACGCGGTGAATTTCGTTACTCAACACTCGTATGATTATGATTACCAATACGATTACCATGCCACGTTAGATACTTTTATTTTATATCTTGATTAAAACAGTTTTGCCACATTTCTACATTACGGAGTTTAGTCTCATCTAGCGGTTCCCAAGTTGCTTCTTGTTCCACTCGGAAAGGCACTTTTGGACATGTAACTTTGTTTAGATTAAGTAAAGACCGTTTTTCATGATCATGAGGAGCTCATATATATGACCTTCAAATCACCTGATCTGACCGTTACTTCCGGTCCAAACAGGAAGATCAAATTCAACACACCCTAACGCAAAGTTTATATATTTTTGAATATGAAATTGATATTGTTATAATAAAAGATAATACACATTTGCAAAATATGATATTGACATCAACCTTTATGCATATTGTGCTCCAACATTTATATTAAATTCTCAAATTCATCCCACTCCCTTTTCTTTTTTGTTTGATTAATTAATATTAAAACTGGAATGTCAAAGCAAGCTGAACATTACAAGATTCTTCCAGCAATACATGAGAGATTATGAAAAGATATGAGATATATAAGGAGCAGAGAAAAACTGGGAAGAAAATATAAAATTGCCTTTACCAAAGTCCCCTATAAAAGAAAATATTCATTAGAATTATAGGCAAGAATGTCAGAGTACATTATTCAACGGTTATGAACCTATATTTAACCTATATTTAAAGAATTGTACTCCCAGACTGATCCAAAAATGTAATAAAAGACGGGTACGTACAATATAGTTTTATGTGCGCTTTCTTTGTAAAAAATTGCATATTCTTGAAAAACTGAAATTGTCTGAAAATGTCTGATTTCCTGTTTTTATTATTGTGTGGATTTTTTGTTATACAAATAACAAGTTATTAGCTTTTAGCATAGTTTGCTAGTATTTTAACAATATTTTAATCGATTTAAAATAATGAGCGAATAATTATCTTCGAAACCCCAACAGAAGAGGGCGCAAGTTTTTAACAAACTTATGCCAGTCTCGAAGAAGTATAGTAAGTGTTCAATGGACTTTAAGATATTTTAATCGGTAGTAAAAACACTTTAAACGTTTTAAATGAGAGACATACACAATCGTTGGATTTTCAATCGTTATTAATGAAATGATAGATACAATAATTAGGGATATATCATACTGATTGTAAACCAATCAGCGAAAGGACGTGTCGAGTTTAAGAATTTTTACAAGGCAAGCTGCCTCGAGATTGCATTGATTTAGTACAGCTAAATTTTCCTCTTTAATCCGTGATTCACATTCCTAATTAACTTGTGGATCATAGTTAAAGGTTATGTACACCATCGGTAATTTCCAAAAATATATTTGGTGAAATATTAAAGGCAGTGGTGATTATTTAAAAAAAAAATTACCATTTCCTTTTTAATCTAAAGATTGATTTTATTTAATGAGGCACTGGTACACACTTTCTAAACCACTGTCATCTTCGGGAATGTTTTATTTATTTATTTTTTATTTTATTTATTTTTTTAAATATGATCTTATCACCCGATACTCCAAATGTGTGTCAGTAGATTACGTCTCAAAAGGATCAATTTCATCTTGCTATTAACAAGCACAGATTATAATCTGGTAGTCTGGATTACAATTGGTGTCGTTAAGTCAGTCAGTCGTTATAATCTGGGTGGCATATGCATAATCACATAATCGCAATCGCAATCTTGTGTTATCAAATACATGGTTAAAGCAGTTTCTAAATGTGGCTTTCTATCCTAGCGTGCGCGCATTGATAGTACAAACATTATGTTTGCTACTTCCGGTTCCAAAGCTGTCTTAACGCTTTGTAATTAAACCCAAATTCCTGATACGTTCAAAAGCCGCGATTCTTGAGCCAGAAATTGAATAAGATTTTGGGTCTTTACAACACATATGTTAAAGGCAAGTCCAGAGCTTTTTAATTTCTTCCGCAAATTCTTTAAAAAATGTGTGGTCAATGCATTTCCAATGGGCTTCTGATGATCGTTGGAGCCAACACTTGCAAATTGAAGTGGCCCTGGTTTATGTTGGAATTACGTCACAGTTACCAACGGGACAAGTAACGTCGTTTCGGTCCATTGCGTACTGAAAATTATACACAAGAGTGCAAACTGGCCTAGTTCTTAGTAATGATGGACATTATAATTTATCCTTGTATAATACACATTGTATCCATCTGTTATGCAGTTTTATATAAGTTTTAAAAAAATACAGGCATACTCAATATATATGAATGACAATGAACGAGTCATTGTGCATTTGTGTGCAAATAATGTGCTTATTGATTTCACGTACTCGAATTACATACACTGATAATCATTAGGAGTAGCTATAAATTCAATCTCAAAATTTGCTTAGGGTGCTTTCCACTAAAATATGCGTCGAGCTGTTATGCCCTCAATGTTTTCTGAAAAACAAAGACTTGAGGCCCATATATAAAGAGGGACTGTGTAAAAATGGTCCAATAGCATGACCTGGGGGTCCTTGACTTCCAAATTTTAGTATTTTGGACACATTAGACCTTGAAAAAATGGTTATAATTAGGATGCTTTTCAGTGTGGGCGTTTCCACTAGTGTTAGATGGTGGTTTCCATTAGGATTAGAATAACTCGACGGGCCTCTGGACTATCCACATTAAATTGAGAACACAATTTTGTTTTAATGTCTTTTAGTTAAAAATGTTTAAGATTTCTAAGTATCTTTTAATGTTTTTTTTTTTTTAATATTTTGTATTTAGCATTGGTTACTATGGGAGTTTATTTAGTGGGATACACCCCTCGGCTTCTTGTCAGGACAGACGTTGTTGGACACAATGAAAAAAAGAGATTACCTTTGGGCCATTTCGTAAGATTTTAAACTCTTCACTTGAATGGAAATGGAGCAAATATGTGACACTCACTGCTTTGTGTAAACGGCGCCCTCTTTACGCCACACACGGAGCCTCCATAACCATTTTGTAAAAGCTATTGTGTATAATAATACGTTACTTTTCACTAAATCTAATTTTAACCTCTTTTTGTGTAAAAGTTTAAAACAGTTTATAATAAAACACGTGCAAGTTTCTGTGCTCAAATAATTACAAAATATACTAAAATTTGTAATCAACTAAGATAGATTGGATGTCTGACAAGCACCTAACATTTCTTGTTTACTTTTTTTTTTTTTTTTTTTTTTTTTTTTTTCCGGAGGAAAAATATTTATTTTCTCATCTCAATTTCACAATCGTTCAGTACAGAAATATAAATAATACATATCCAAAAAATAAAGAGCTACTCTTCACAAAGCCTTGAAAATGTGTCCCATTTTTGATAAAATTTAACACTATTACCATTTGTCATGAAAATGAATTTCTCCAATACATAATATCGTTTAATATCCTTCTTTATCTGCTCAAAGGATGGTTTACTTTCATTCATCTTCATTTGATAGATATGAAAACGACACATAAGAAGAATCAAATTAAGGGCACTCCAATTTCTATTCAGCACCCCAAAGAGAATACACATATTGTCGAAATTGACATTAATGTTCACTGTCTCTGTCACCCATATATTAACTCGATCCCAAAAGGAACGGGTAATCTTACATGTACAGAACAGATGAACTAGGGTCTCACTTTCGACTTGGCAAAAGGTACACAAATCACTATTCTTGATCTTAATTTTAGCCAGAAAGGAATTAACTCCCAAGATTCTATGGACCAGCCTATATTGAAACCAACGTAATTTAGTATCTAAAGTACACCAAAAGGAAGACGACAAAAGACCAACCATTTTGATATGGGAATGTCAACATTCAACTTTGTATCCCACTTACTGATAAATTTAAACTGAACCGTTTTAGTCGCGGTAAAAATATTGTAAATACGTATCGAGCCTTTTTTATCCTGCAAAAGCAACTCCAGGTTAAAAGGGATAAAAGGAAAAACAATGTTACATTTTATTCCAGTAAAGCAATTACGAAAAGAATGTTTAACCGCTTTAACCATGCCCCCATACTCAAGGAAATTCGTTCTAATGTTAGATCGAACCATAAAATTTTCCAACGTTAAAAAGTCCCCCTTTTCATCAAGAAGATCGCACACAAAATTTACACCTTTGTTGGCCCAGTGTTTATAATACACTGTTTTCTTGCCAACTCTAATCCTGTGATTATACCACAAAGTATTCGTTAAAACATCGTTCAATGTGTCTGGTTCATGGATTGACACAAAGGAGCACCAGGCATTGAGAACATCAATCCAAAAGTAATTGGGGCATTGGGCCAGTTTTAATGGTTGGACAATACTGGCATGTCCTCCCTCCAGAACAAGGGAGTTTTGAATTGTTGTAATCTTGGAAAAAAGGTTGACCCACCCAGAGTCAACAACATTTAAGTATCTACGAATCCAAGTAATTTTAAGTGCATTAATGTAAGAACGCATATCGACCATTTTCAAACCTCCTTGACTATAGTCTTGAATCATCTGATTCCTGGATATTCTATCGACACCTTTCCAAATGAATTTGTAAAACATACTATCTAATGCTTTAATCATATAGCCAGGCGGGTCAGGGAGTGTCAAAATAAGAAATGTAAGTTTTGATAGTAGAAGTGATTTAACTATTGTAACCCTTCCAAAAACAGTGAGGTTTCTTTTAGACCATTGTTCAATTAAACATTAATAATAATATAATAATAAAGATTTGTAGCGCGCACATATCCACCCTGCTGGGCGCTCAAGGCGCGGAAACAAAGATAAAAACATGAATACAAACAATATACAATGATAACATAGGGGAAACAATTATGTACTGAGATACATGTACCTACAGTGCAATTACAAATATACATCATCTTTGAAGAATTGTGACATAAGATGAGTTTTAAGCATCGACTTAAATCTAGTTATACTATGACAAGATTTGAGTTTAGTTGGAAGATGATTCCAGAGTCTCGGAGCCGCGACAGAAAAAGACCTATCACCCCAGTTCCGTTTTGAAGTTGGTTCCTTTAGGAGTGACATGTTGCTGGAGCGCAAATTGCGTGATGGAGTGTAGACTTTAAGCAGTTCAGAAATATAAATTGGAGCAATGTTATTAAAAGATTTGTGAACAATTAGCATAAGTTTAAAACAATTCTCTGTGAAACAGGAAGCCAGTGCAGTTCTTTCAAGATTGGCGTGATATGGCATGACTTTCTGGACAAAGTCACAACACGAGCTGCTGTGTTTTGTATGTGCTGAAGACGAGATATTTGATTCTGCGGGAGACCGTAGAGTAGAGCATTCCCGTTATCGAGACGTGATGTGACAAACGCATGAACAATTTGTTCAGTAGCACTTTTATTCAAGTATTTCCTATATTCGGCTAATATTTCTGATATGAAATGATGATATGCGAACAATGTTGGAGATATGAGGTTTTAAAGTCATTGTCGAGTCAAATATAACACCCAAATTACGTGCTTGTGATGAGGGGGTTATCTGCGAGTCACCAATTGCAATAAATGGAAGAGAAATTTTAGACAATTGCTGACGTGATCCAAATAGAACAAATTCTGTTTTTCGTCGTTCAATTTCAGGAAGTTTTGTCTCATCCAACTTCGAATCTCTTGAATACATTTCTCCAGTGTTGTAATGCAGGAATCGGCAGGTTCTTGAGAAGATTTAAAAGTAATGTAGAGCTGCGTGTCATCAGCGTAGACATGGTAATTTAAATTATACTTCAAAATGATATCACGAACTGGAAACGTATAAGCAGTAAACCACTGTGGCCGAGCACGGAGCCTTGGGGTACAGAATAGTCAAGAATAACAGGCTCGGAGGTGGCATTACCAATACAAACATGCTGAGGCCTATTTAAAAGGTAGGACTTACACCAATCCAGGGCTGTGTCATGTATTCCAAGATGATATTGAAGGCGGGAGAGAAGGATTTTTGTGATCGACCGTGTCAAAAGCGGCGGTTAAGTCTAACAAAACTAATGCAGTGATTTTCCATCATCCATGGCAGATAAAATGTCATTGTTGACGCGGAGAAGAGCAGTTTCCGTTCCATGAAATGGTTTATAGGCTGACTGAAATGTGTCCGACAGGTTATTCGCACGAACATGGTCAGAGATCCGTGATGAAACAACTCGCTCGATTGTTTTTCCAAGGTACTTTAAATTTGCTACCGGTCGGTAATTTTTGAAAACTTCCTTGTCCAAATTGGGTTTCTTCAGGAGTGGTTTAACATGAGCAATCTTCTGGCTATCAGGGAAACAACCGGAAGAAAGAGATCTGTTTACAATAATTGTGATATACTTAGCAAACACATCAATATTTTGTTTTATTAGCGAAGTTGGCACTGGATCAAGTTCACACGATTTTGATGGCGATTTCATGATGAGTTTCTTGATCTCCGTAACACTAGTAGGCTCAAACATAGACAGTCTACATTGTGGATCCTTGCGTGACGGTGTTTGTGATAGAATGACAGGTACTGGGGGAAAAGAACGACGGATATTCTCAATTTTTGTGACAAAAAATTTTGAAAATTCATTAGCGAGGTCCTGATTGGAGTGTGTAGATGGAAGCACTGGAACTTTGGGATTATGAAGCAGCTTTTCAACAATGTTAAAGAGTTTTTTCTGATCGCCGGAGTTCTCTTCCACAAGAGATGAGTAGTGAGTTATTTTTGCCTGGTTAATTATGTTCTTCACAATATCTCGTTGGTTACAGTATTCTTGCCGATGTACTCCAAGTTTCCCATTGTCACGCCATTTTCGTTCAAGTTGACGACGGAGTTTCCTTGCAGCACGAATATTATCATTGAACCAGGGGTATTCAGATTGTAGTTTTACAGTTCTAGTTTTTTTGGAGCATGATCATCCAAGATGTTACGGACAGTAGATTCAAATAGATTGACACAAGAATCCAGCTCACCATCTTCAAGGTTTACATTTTTCCAGTTGAGATTCAATATCATGACATAAATCTCTAATATTTACATTTTCCAGTGGCGAGTAGTTACAGAAATGGTAGGTATGGGAGGTTTTTTAAGGTTCATATCTGCCATGATTGCATAATGATCAGATAAGCCGGGATGGATAGTTATATTCGAGATGAGAGGTGAAGTATTTTCACGCGTTATCATGAGGTCAAGACAGTGACCATATCGATGAGTGGGTGCTGTGATATGCTGATAAGTCCATGAGCAGAGAGCAGATCTTTAAACTGATTCGCATAATTGTTTGAAGAGATGTCCATATGAATGTTAAAATCGCCGGTTAAAATAATGTCAGATGGGTGCAAGAGATAATCCACAATTAATTTCTCAAATTCCTGCAGAAAACTGGAGAAGTTTACATGTTTACCATCAACATCCCTTTCTGGTCGATAAATATTAACAAGGCGAACAGATCTAGAGTTGCACGTTACCTCAGCATGCAGAGATTCAAATGTTAGGTAGTCAATGTTAACACTTTTCATACTGACAGATAAACTGGACCTAAAGAGAAGTGCAACCCCTCCACCGGTCTTTGTTGGTCTGGGGATATGATGGAGAGAGTAGCCAGCAGGAGTACACTCACGGGGTAGCAAGTCATCTTCAGGTTTAAACCATGTCTCGGATATGGCAACAAGATCCAAATTGTTTTGAAGTACAAAGTCAACAAATTCATCCGATTTGTTACATATGGATTGAGTGTTTAGTACACAGAGCTGAAGTTTAGACTCATCATGAATACATGTAGTTGGAGTTGAAGTTATGCCAATGTCGCTTGTTGATGTGGTTAAGTTCACTGCTGGGTTTTGGTAAGGCTGGAGTGCTAGTTGTGTAAGTTTGTCCATTCTACGGCGACCAGCTTTTTTACCTCTATGTGTGCGGCGGTATGTTTGGGGTTGATTAGCAAGTATTCCAAGACAGTTCAATTGACTCAATGCTGAATAAGATAAAGCTACATCAGTACATGGAGCATTGCGAAGATTGAGTAGTTCATTGCGGCTGTAGGAAATTTTATGGAGCTGAGTTGTGGTGTGTGTTGATCAGTGATTCAGGTCCAGGGTTTGGGTTTATGTCACCAGAAATTAAGAGTTCCAGGTGAAAGGTGGCAGATGAATTATCATAGTATGATATAGGACGTCTCAAGAATTTAAGATGGCGGATCTTGGGTGAACAATCTGTAGATTGCATCTTGTAGCCATCTTCTGATGAGTCATTGAGACACAATGGTCTGGATAGCAGGGTAGAATAAACAGGATGTAGACCTCCATTGTCTGATCACAAAGTTGTTGATCCAAACAAAAGGCTTGTGGTCAAGCTATGGGTTATAATCTCTAGCTACAGGTTATAATCTAAATCAGAGTTGACTGCACAAATAAAATGAAGATCCAAAATGTATATACACTCAACAGTAAAAACTTACTGCAGAGACAGACAAAAAAAACAAAAAACAAAACAGGTTTTCACTTATTATAAGAAAACAAATATACAAATACTCACATAAAACGTCCAGTAGATTCCAGATGTAATAAGAAATCCACTAGTATAAAAATGAAGACAAACTTGTAGCTACAAAACACTTACTTAGCACAAAAACTGGAGAGCTGTTATGAGTGGCTGCTTGCTAGGCGCTCACTTCATAACCTTATCATAGTTAACCCTCACCATGGTATTAAGATTAGTGGACAAATCAATACCAAGTGCTCTAAACGTATCTTGGACACCAATCCAGTTAATATTAATGTTAGCACAAAGCCGTTTTTGATGGCCCTTATTACCACCAATCCAGACCGCATTTGTTTTATCTACATTGACTTTTAAGCCGGACATTTTAGCAAAATCATCAAGTAACTTAAAAGCTCGTCCCAATGAAATTTCTGAACCATTTAAAAATAACACGGTGTCGTCTGCATATTGAGAAAGCCTATATTCCACATCCTCAACTATGATCCCTTTCAAAATTCTGTCATTGCGAACCATCTTGCCCAGAATCTCAGCACACAAAAGGAACAAATACGGGCTGAGGCCGTCGCCTTGTCTACAGCCCCGCTCAATTTTGAACGACTCCGACAGAAATCCATTGATCAAAACGGAGGCTTTAGCCCCACTATAAAAAGTCTGAAACCATTTTTGAATTGAAGGACCAAAATTAAACTTATCAAGAATATTCATAATAAATTTATGGGAGACAGAATCAAAGGCTTTCTCAAAATCAATTAACAAAAACATACCGGGAATGTTTTTTAGTTTTCGTGAAATTAATTAAATCATACATTAACCGGATATTTTCCCCAATATAGCGTCCGCTTAAAAATCCTTTCTGCTGCTCATGAATAATAGATGAGAGACAAGTTTTAAGTCTCTCTGCAATACAAGCAGAAGCCAATTTATAAGAGGTATTCAGTAACGAAATAGGCCGCCAGTTTTTAAAAAATTGACGTGGTTTATCCCCTTTAGGCAATAATGTGATAATTCCATATTGTTGAGTAACTGAAAGTGTCCCCGTTTCATAGGCAGCATTTAAGGAACGCAATAAATACCATGATAGATCAGTGAAAAACAATTTATAAAATTCAAAACTGAAACCGTCAGACCCTGGAGACTTCCCGTTTTTAGTCTTCTTCAAAACATTTAAAATTTCCTGATGCGACAAGGGACCTTCCAGGTTATCACGTGTTGTGTTAGATAAAACTGGAGAGTCTGAACTTTTAAAAATAGACTGCAAATCAATATTGTTATTAGTGTCAGACACGGAGTATAATTTTTTATAAAAATGTCTAGCCTCAAGGAGAATATCCTTAGATGACTTCACTTCAGTACTATCATCTTTAATAACACAACTCATGGTCTTGTTAACACAATTACGCTTCTCCATATTCAAAAAATACTTGGAAGGTTTTTCGCCATGCTCTATCCAACGAGTTTTAGATCTTATTAAAACACCATCCATTTTATTTTTGCGGATATCTACCAACTCCGCCTGCTTGAATTTAACAAATCTACTAAGGTGAAGTCTCCTGAGATACCTTATCAGTTAAATCTTTAATCTCATTTTCAAGACTGGACTCCACCTTACTGGCATATTTCTTTTCCAAGCTGAATAGGAAATAGTTTTAGACCTAATCTCCATTAAAAGCATCTAAAAAAGCTGATCGTTAATTGTAAACTGATGTCCCTGGGATGTATCTCCTTCAGACTGGAAGATAAATAAGGGAGGCCGCATATGTTTTCACAGTTTCCTCAATAATATTTTTAACCTGGTCGACAAACACTTTGTCAGTAAGCAGGGAATTATTAAATTTCCAATACCCTACCCCCCTATCCATTTGGTTAAAATCAAACTTAATATCTACAAGAGAATGGTCAATACGATATCCCGGCTTTATGTCACATGAAACAAATTTAGAATTTAGTTCCGAAGAAATTAAAACAAAATCCAGTCTAGATTGCTTAGAAGTAGCGTGTTGCCTCCAAGTATACCTGCGACCATCTGGATTATGAATACGCCATGGGTCAATAAGATCAAGATCACTACACAGAGTTAACACCCTATTTTTAGCAAGAGGATTATTAATATTGACGTAGTTGTGGCAATCTATTTTATCGTTTAGAACTAAATTCCAGTCTCCACAGATGATGGTATGAGGGTTATCAAACTCTTTGACAATATTATTTACACAATCATAAAACTTAGGATCATCTTTATTTGGGCCGTAAAGAGTAACCAAAGTAATATTATAGTCTTTAATCTCCATATTGAGGGCTAAAAAATTACCATTATCATCATTCCTTACACCTAAAATCTTATACTCAAAATTATTATTAAATAAAATGGCCACACCTCTAGCATTATTTTAAAAGAGCTGAAAAACACTCAAGCCCCCATTCAGCTCTGATCTGGTCTTCCATACGTTCAACGCAATGTACGTCCTGCAGACAATAAATTGAATACTGCTTATTTTTCAAGTAATGCAAAACATCTCTTCGTTTCGCATTATCTGCCAGACCACGACAATTCATAGAAGCTATAGACAAACATTGCGGGAATGTAACATTAGACCGTTGGGAGCCAGTACTAACCATTACAATTCTTCAATTTATAAAAGGCTAGGCGCGTCCCATAAAACATGAACAAAACAGAAAAAAAGCAAAGAATGTCTGGGCGGACACGGCTCGCGCCAACTCAATCATAATCAAAAAAAAACAGTTTAGCCCAAACACTATTCGATTTAAACCTCCGGAATTTTGCAATAACCCCCCCCCCCCCCACCACCAACAACACATGATAACCCCGACTCGTAATGCAACCCACGACGCCGTCCAAAAAACACTACAAACAGCGTAGTAATAGTACGCGCTCCTATAGAGCTCCGCTCCAAAAAAAATTAAAAATAAATAATAATAATTGAACATCAACTTTTACATATCCAATTATAAAAATATTTTAAAGAGAACAAAAACAACAAATGGTCTTAGGCACAAAGGCTAAAGGATCCACCCTCAGAGTCGCCGGGACTGGCACGCTATTTGCCAAGTAAATGAAAAAGCGGGAGAAAAAAAAAAAAAAAAAAACCAGGGGCGACACCAGGTCCCCAAGTTAAACCGAGTCCCTCCAAAACCCTCCCACCCCGGGACACCTGCTGAACGACAAGACCCTAGTTTTACGAAAGGATCAACCAGTAACAAAGCACAAAAAACATTTTCAAGTCAAGTCGTTCAACATGTACCCCAGAAAGTGGAAGAGTTGCACACAAACACTGGCAAACATGATACATTTTAAAAGGACCGAAAGTCAACTCCAACAGGAGTTTACTTAATCCGTGTGTATAAGGCCAATAAATAAGTCTCTAGTTTCTGATCTCCGCGCACGTCGCCTCAGACCCGCGTGTCAGCATTTTTAGTTCCATACTTTGCTATGGAACAATGTCAAATAGAGCTTTATCATGGTTCTGTCGTCTTGTTTGTTTGTTTGTTTGTTTGTTGGGGTGTTTGTTTGTTTGTTTGTTGGGGTGTTTGTTGGGGCGTTTGTTTGTTTGTTTGTTTGTGTTTTCATTCAAAACAATGTAAACTAAACAGAGGCTGGAAGTGAAAATAGTCTGGTCCTTTTGTGCTATGAGATTTACATTACTATTGTCATCAGGTATACAAGGAATCTGACAAAGATGACTGCTGTGTGATCAAGGTATACAGCAGCCAAAATTGCTGGATCGATTGGAATTCTGCTGTGCTGTGTTTTAAACGACTTTTTCACACAGTGGTATGAACTTTTGTCCGATTTGTGCAGCCTCTATTAGCCACCATACTTTGTATATAGGAATTTGATCTGGGTCCAATGTAACATGTATCATTAAAAAAAAATTAACAAACAAAATTAACAAATAAAATAAAAAACGTGTCCCCACACCGATTTTGAGGCCGATCTATGACCAGAAAACTTTTGTTGTTGTCCTAAGTAGAATTAAAGATACTTTCATGAAAATTTACAATTATCTTTAATAAATATAAATAGCTATATAATGGTCGTGCATCATACTTTTATTCATCTGTAAAATATGTAGAAATGTAAACGTATTCTTCTGTACATATTTTGTTGCTACAATGATTGAATAAAGTCAGCTTATATACAAACTGTAAATGTTTCCCTGTTCCATCCATAACATCCTCCTTTAATTCCTTATCAATCATACCTTTTCCTATATCTTAGCAGTTTTTCGACCTGAAAAAGGAGATTTTTATCGGCCATTGTGTAAGTTTTTAAAACGTTAAAAACTTTTCACTTGAATGAAAATGGAGCCAACAGGTTTGGCTGGAGACAATCACTGCTTTGTGTAAACGGCGCCCTCTTTAGGCTATACACGGAGCTTCCATGACCATTTTGTGAAAGTTATTGTGTAAAATAATACGTTACCATTACTTAATCTAATTTCAATCTCGTTTTGTGTAAAATTTCCAAACGGTTAATAAAACACGTGCAAATTTCCGTGCTCGAATAATTACAAAATAAGTATACTAACATTTGTAAGCAATTAACATAGATTCGGTGTCTGACAAATGCAAAACACAATATTTCTTGTTAATCCGTGTGCTGTTAAAGGTGATCTTTTAAGTTTGAGGATACGTAAATTAACAATAACTTTGAATAAATGTAAACAGCGAATTTTTTTTTATTCTTTAGAATGTGTAGAAATGTATAAGAATTCTTCTGTATATGCCGGCGGTGCTGTAATGTTGTTACTTTAATGACTAAATAAAGTCAGTTTATATACAAACAGTAATTACTTCCTATTACATCTCACTCTGTCACCAACCCCTCTCATTCCAAATCATCAATACCTTTCTTTTTTGTGTAAACATCTTGCTGAGTATGAATAGTATTTCTACCTGCAATAAAGATTTCCATCGGCCATTTTGTAAGATTTTAAACAGATGAAAACTGTTCATTTGATGGAGTAAACAGGCTTGGCTGGTAACGATCGCTGTTTTGCGAAAACAGCGCCCTCTATAGGCCAGACACGGAGCCTCCATGTCCATTTTGTAAAAGCTACTGTGCATAATAATATGTAACTGTTCAATACATCTAATTTCAACATCTTTTTGTGCAAAATTCCAAAATGTATTAACTTATCTTCTCCGTTGCATGGTACACACATACAGAACACAACCAGTATTCCTAAAATCCAACCCATTTGGCAGTTTTTATTCGAAGCATAAGGACAAAACTCTCTCATCGATAAACTGAAACCATGAGTCGATCTCCTGTCATACAGTAGGTCTACGTGTTGTCACGTACAGCTTGATACTACCCACAATTTACCGCCTACTCATCCTTAAAAAGGCGCGCACACAGTTGTTGATTCTGGTATATCCAGTATACGTGACAACCTTCAAGAGCGCGCTCACCAAGACTTCATCGACCAATCGCAACAAAGCAATGAGGGATATACATCAATGCACAGCATCAATTATTGAAATGATAATGTTACAACAATAATTGGAATTGACAAGGATGTTTGATGCCATCATCAACTTCACATAATTGATTAATTAGATTGAAATTCAGTAATTTTGTATCGAATTTAATGAGTAATTAAATACCTCTGATGTGGAATACGCAATGAGGTGTTTACATCCAACCTGCTTGCTGTGTTGACACCAAGGGTCAATTTCATAGAGCTGCTTAGCAGAAAAAATGGTTACCAGAAAACTTAATAGATATTGTTTGCTACCAGCTAAACTTTCATATACATGTAGTAAAAAAGTAAAGTAATGTCTGTCCCGAGCCGTATTGGTTCATCAGGCCGGTGTTTATCTCCGGTTTCGTTGGCATGAAACGACTGAGAATATTTCCATTCCCCCTGGATGGGATGCCAGTCCATCGCAGGCTACTTCCCTAGCTATTGCCAGGTACCCATTTATACTCCTGGGTGAAGAGAAGCAATTACGGTAAAGTGCCTTGCTCAAGGACGCAAGCACCACGGTCGCGGTGAGGATTCGAACCCACATTCTGGCGACTCAGCCATCAGAACCCAAAGTCCAATGCGCTAGACCGTTCGGCTATGGCACCCCAAACTTTCATATAGAATGTGTGTATTTTGGCTGGTAGTCTGTTTTAAAATACTTAAATATTTGCTGAGCCCAATTCTCTACTTAACAGCTCTATGAAATTGGTCCCTGGATATAGAGGCAACCAGCTCAATGTGACCAGCCTTTGTATGGTCCCAATACAAACTGTCATACGTGAACAATCGTAACGCCAGATCGTGACAGTGTGACTATAGCATTAACAGCTCCATGAAATTGGCTCCTGGATATAGAGTCAACCAGCTCAATGTGACCAGCCTTTGTATGGTCACAATACAAACTGTCATACGTGAACAATCGTAACGCCAGATCGTGACAGTGTGACTGTAGCATTAACCCTTTCATTACCAGCCAGTTATGTAAGAGAGTACCCTTCTTTACCACAGTAATTAGGAGCCCAATGTCACTTCAGCAC
Organism: Zoroaster sp. YZ-2022; assembly: GCA_029582265.1. Taxonomy (NCBI): domain Eukaryota; kingdom Metazoa; phylum Echinodermata; class Asteroidea; order Forcipulatida; family Zoroasteridae; genus Zoroaster; species Zoroaster sp. YZ-2022. Next base: position 33,080,053 of record CM055817.1, on the reverse strand, counting down.
CAGTGGGTTTTTCACAATTTCATTGAAGTGCGCCCTCACTCTGCTGTAATAGACACTTTTTTTTACATGTGTACTGTACATACCAAATGGCTCAAATATATTTGTATGTTAAACTGATGGTAAAAATGAGTATACAAAGGGAGGAAAATATTGTGCAGATTTTTAAGTGTAAAAGCAAAACAATGAAATATTTAGATCAGTATTTACACTGAAGAAAAGTAATACAAATGGGTGATATTTCATGCAAATACGGTATATGTATAAGATTTCTTTTCCATGTGAAAAATAATAACTTGGATGAGATTTTGGGGGATTTTTGTTTTGTTTTCTACTTGGAAATGAACCATTCAGTGTACATACATCACAATCCATGCTAACAACCCCTCACCCCCCCCCCCAATTCAATGTTGGTTTGGACTGTAATCTGCGGCTTGTCCGACCATTCCCAACATTGAATTGGGGTTGAAGACAAATAGTACAGATTTACAATCAATTGATGTGGTATTTCTAAAATCAAGGAACTATGCACATAGGTTGTGTACATTGTTTACAGATCATCTTCGTTTGTTTTCGCCTGACTAATTTGCGGTTTCTGCAAACTATGAAGTCGCGTTTTCTTTCCATTGTGGTTTTTGCCAGGATAGTGCTGTTGCCCTGTCAACTCGATAGGAATATGGTATCTCAACTGACTTGTTGCGTTACGTTCCCAACCCAACAGCAAGCCCTGTACAATCCCTATACGAAAATCAAGGTTACTGACATTTTTTTTCCCTGCTATGCTGGTGAATATTACTCTGCTATTGACAATACAGATATTCAGCATATGGAAAAAAAACTCTTTTCCACCATTTCAAGCTTCTGTATGTATGATTGTAGTACTGAAAACATTGGTCGGCAAGATCAGTTCCACCCATGTTTTTGTTGTAATCATCAATACAATTGGGCTTCATAACATCACAAAATCCACCTGTGCTCTTATTACACCGAATTTGCTTTTTGGACAAATCGGTGTTGCCTACATTAGTTAAAAGTGTTACATTTTTTTGTCTTGCCAAACGATACACAATTGCCCACCTTTCACCCAAAAAAATGGGTCATCTCCTTTCTTCATTTTATGTTTTTTGGGGTTTGCTGCCTGGGGTATTCCCCGTGTAGTGTAACGAACAGTTCCACAACATCTGAATCCTAGTTTAGCAAGTTTAGCTAAAAGAGCTGGGCTAGTATAGTAATTATCACAATATATTACATGTCCCTTATTCTCAAGTCCATGGACCAGTTCAATGACGAATTTTCCTGCAACTGTTAGGTTTGGTGGATGGCAGTCTGACTTGGTATATACATGTATGTCTGCATCATAACCAGTTTGGGTGTCGTCGGCTCCTGTGTACAGTTTCCAAGCACACGTGTATCCTGTTTGGGACTCGTTCAGGGAGAATGCTTTAATACCCCGTTTGATAGGTTTTTTAGGCATGTACTGAACAAAACTTAAGCGTCCCTTGAATTTCAACATACTCTCATCTGGAGACAGATTCTGCGCAGGGTTATACAGGTTGAGAAACTTCGGGACGAGGACTTCTATCAAGGGCCGAACTTTGGAAAGTTTTGTCCCCGTTTAGCCAAGGCTCTACGAGGAATTTTGTTATTTGAGATGTGGAGAAACAGAAGAATTGAACTGAACCGATTTCGGGACATGATCGACGGGTAGAATGGGATGCGAAGAACTTCAGATGTTGACCAGTACATCTTGTATTGAGAGGATTTGTTTATGCCCATAGCAATGAGAAGTGCCACAAATGCCATCATTTCTGGAATGTTGGTTGGGTGCCAGGAGAATTGTTGACCAGGATTTGAGTCTATTGTTTGCTGCGCATAGCGATTAGTCTCATCGACGAGCATATCCCACACGAGTTGACAAAAATACAGCTTGAAGATCTCCACTGCCGACAGTGTGGCAAAGTCTCCGGTGGGGCCAGAATTTCCATTGAACTGCACAGTCCCACACTGTAATGGTCTCGTCGTTCCCAACCGGATCGGAAAATCTAACTTTCCTGTCGTCCTCCTTGATCTCGGTCGGCCGTCACCTTGGTAGGTAGGCTGCAACAGAAAAACAAGGCAAAGGAGGATTAATCTCGGTCCTTTGTAAATACAATATCTCAATGCTGCATGTGCACATGCCACAGGGGGTCATGCGCAAAATGAATATTGTGCTGAGAAAAAAAAATATGGCAGATTCCATCCACTCTCCAAAACTCGTTGTCGATAAATTTTCGTTTTAATGTGGGATTGTGAATGTGAATTCCCCCAACTTCTTGCATAATACGACTTATGAGGGCCTTTCGAATACAAGGCTATTCTTTTGGAAGCTTGAGACTAAGAGTGCATTTTCAGCCTGTTAACGCTAAACAGCACGACCGGCTATGGGTGAATGTTAAAATTTCTATGCTATATCTATACATCAACTTGCTGTTTCAATGAATACAAATATTACCCCAACATTCCCAACAAACTACTAATAATTGTACATTTTCACTTGACTTTTGACCAAGTCCAGGGGAGGATTTGGTCAATCTTATTAAAGGATCCATTTTCTAAATTTACATTACTCAACTCCAACAGTTGTAACGCTATTTACGCTATAGCCTAGGAAAATAAGTGAATTACGTTAATTTGCATTGGGCCAGGAAGAGTAACGTTAACTGTTATTAGTTATTCATTTTTACTGTGATTTTGGCCTACCTCTTCAAGTTCAACGAATTCCGCTGGAATTTGTACTTCTATAGTGCTGTCGTCATCCGTTACTTCGTCATCTGATTCTGAGCCACTGTCTGCCAAAATCTCAGCCAAATGCCATCATTTATGTCCGTTTCCATCATGATTGCAACTAAATTAAACTGACCGTTGTGGAAGGAGTGGACGCTAGCACCGGGAACCGCAAAGTGACGCACTTTTCTTTTCATAAACTTTTATACACTTCATTCCTGTCAATAGAGGGCGCCAACCCCAAAAACCACTCAAGCATTTTCAGGTGGTGATTTAAGTCGCCGTGGTCGTCAAGGGCATGCCGATTCCCGGCACCTTTTAGAGCCCAGGGGAAGGAAGCGTATCACAACAAAGGCTCTTTTTAGAGCCCGTGGGATCGAAAGGGTTAACAGCTCTATGAAATTGGTCCCTGGATATAGAGTCAACCAGCTCAATGTGACCAGTCTTTGTATGGTCCCAATACAAACTGTTGTATGTTGCGCATGCAAGCGCTTAGTATCATAACAGGCGTGTATGCTCTTGTGTTACAATCGTTAAAACAGTTTCATAAAGATGGCTTTCTATCCCGTTTGTTAAGTTGAAACGTTATAAGCATGCCCATTGGTAGTGCACACATTATGTTGGCTATTTCTGGTTCCAAAGCTGGCTTAATAAACGTGTAATTTAACCTAAATTCCTGATACGTTCAAAAGCCGCGATTCTTGAGGCAGAAATTGATTGGATAAGATTTTGGGTCTTTACAACACATACGTTAAAGGCAAGTCCCAAGCTTTTTTTATTTTTTGCGCACATTAAAAATGGGTGGTCAATGCATTTCCAATGGGCTTCTCATGATCGTTGGAGCCAGCACGTGCGATTTGAAATGCCGTGGTTTTGTTGGAATTATATCACACTTACCAACGGGACAAGTAACGTCGTTTGGGTCCGTTTCGTACTGAAAATTAAACACAAGAGTGCAAGCTGGCCTAGTTCTTAGTAATGATGGACATTATAATTTGTCCTTGTATAATACACATTGTATCCATCTGTTATGCAGTTTTATATAAGTTTTTTAAAAATATAGGCATATTCAATATATATGAATGACAATGAACGAGTCATTGTGCATTTGTGTGCAAATAATGTGCTTATTTTATTTCACGTACTCGAATTACATACACTGATAATCATTAGGAGTCGCTATAAATTCAATCTCAAAACTTGCTGAGGGTGCACTCCACTAAAATATGCGCCGAGCTGTTATGCCCTCAATATTTTCTGAAAAACAAAGATTTGAGGCCCATACAAACGGGACTGTGTAATTGACTTCCAATTTTGAGTATTTTGGACACACTTTACCTTGAATTTTTTTTTCTAATTTGAAGCGTAGGATGTTTTTCAGTGTGGGCGTTTTCACTAGTGTAGATGGTGGTTTCCATTGGAATAAGAATAACTCGACCGTCGTGTGGACTATCCACATTAAATTGAGAATACAATTTTTAAAAATATGTTTTAAAATTGTTTGGGAGTTTATTTAGTGGGATACACCCCTCAGCTTCTTGTCAAGACAGACGTCGTTGGACACAATGAAAAAAGAGATTACCTTTGGACCATTTTGTAAGATTTTAAACTCTTCACTTGAATGGAAATGGAGCAAATAGGTGACATTCGCTGCTTTGTGTAAACGGCGCCCTCTTTAGGCCACACACGGAGCCTCCACGACCACTTTGTAAAAGTTACTTTTCACTCAATCTAATTTCGGCCTCTTTTTGTGCAAAATTTCAAAACGGTTAATAAAACACGTGCACATTTCTGTGCTCAAATAATTACAACAATTACGGGTATACAAGAAATCTGACAAAGATGACTTCTGTGTGATTAAGGTAAACTGCAGCCAAAATTGCTGGATCGTTTTGAATTCTGCTGTGCTCTGTTTTAAACGACTTTTTCACACAGTGGTATGAACGTTTGCCCGATTTGTGCGGCCTCTCTTAGCCACCATACTTTGTATATGGGAATTTGATCTGGTTCCAATGCAACATATTATCATTTAAAACAAAATTAACAAACAAAATAAAAAAATAAAATAAAAAACGCGTCACCACACCGATTTTGAAGCCGACCTATGACCAGAAACCGGAAACTTTTGTTGTTGTCCTAAGTAGAATTAAAGATATTTTTACGTATGTTTACAATAATTTTTAATAAATATAAATAGCTAAATAATGGTTGTGCATCATACTTTTATTCGTCTGTAAAATGCGTAGAAATGTAAACGTATTCTTCTGTACATATTTTGTTGCTACAATGATTGAATAAAGTCAGTTTATATACAAACTAGAAATAATTCCCTGTTGCATCCATAACAACCTCCATTCATTCCATATCAATCATACCTTTTCCTATATCTTGGCAGTTTTTCTACCTGAAAAGGAGAATTTGTAAGTTTTTAAAACGTTAAAAACTTTTCACTTGAGTGGAAATGGAACCAACAGGTTTGGTTGGAGACAATCACTGATTTGTGTTAACGGCGCCCTCTTTAGGCCACACACGGAGCTTCCATGACCATTTTGTAAAAGCTATTGTGTATAATAATACGTTACTATTACTTAATCTAATTTCAATCTCGTTTTGTGTAAAATTTCCAAACGGTTAATAAAACATGTGCAAATTTCTGTGCTCGAATAATTACAAAATAAGTATACTAACATTTGTAAGCAATTAACATAGATTCGGTGTCTGACAAATGTAAAACCTAATATTTCTTGTTAATCCGTGTGCTGTTAAAGGTGATCTTTTAAGTTTGAGGATACGTATGAATAAATGTACTTTTAAAATTACGTAAATTTACAATAGCTTTGAATAAATGTAAACAGCGATTTTTTTTCTTCTTTAGAATGTGTAGAAATGTATAAGAATTCTTCTGTATATGCCGGCGGTGCTGTAATGTTGTTACTTTAATGACTAAATAAAGTCAGTTTATATACAAACAGTAATTACTTCCTATAACATCTCACTCTGTCACCAACCCCTCTCATTCCAAATCATCAATACCTTTCTTTTTTGTTTAAACATCTTGCTGAGTATGAATAGTATTTCTACCTGCAATATAGATTTCCATCGGCCATTTTGTAAGATTTTAAACAGATGAAAACTGTTCATTTGATGGAGTAAATAGGCTTGGCTGGTAACGATCGCTGTTTTGCGAAAACAGCGCCCTTTATAGGCCAGACGCGGAGCCTCCATGTCCATTTTGTAAAAGCTACTGTGCATAATAATATGTAACTGTTCAATAAATCTAATTTCAACATCTTTTTGTGCAAAATTCCAAAATGTATTAACTTACCTTCTCCGTTGCATGGTACACACATACAGAACACAACCAGTATTCCTAAAATCCAACCCATTCTGCAGTTTTTATTCGAAGCATCAGGACAAAACTCTCTCATCGATAAACTGAAACCATGAGTCGATCTCCTGTCATACAGTAGGCCTACGTGTTGTCACGTACAGCTTGATACTACCCACAATTTATCGCCTACTCATCCTTAAAAAGGCGCGCACACAGTTGTTGATTCTGGTATATCCAGTATACGTGGCAACCTTCAAGAGCGCGCTCACCAAGACTTCATCGACCAATCGCAACAAAGCAATGAGGGATATACATCAATGTACAGCATCAATTATTGAAATGATAATGTTACAACAATAATTGGAATTGACAAGGATGTTTGATGCCATCATCAACTTCACATAAGTGATTAATTAGATTGAAATTCAGTAATTTTGTATCGAATTTAATGAGTAATTAAATACCTCTGATGTGGAATACGCAATGAGGTGTTTACATCCAACCTGCTTGCTGTGTTGACACCACGGGTCAATTTCATAGAGCTGCTTATTAGAAAAAAATGGTTACCAGAAAAAACTTAACAGATATTGGGATGTTTGCTACCATCATCAACTTCACATCAAGTGAGTAATTAAATTGACATTAAGTCATTTTGTATCGAATTTAATAAATAATTTAATATTTGCTGAGCACACTACTTAACATCTCTATGAAATTGTCTCCTGTATATAGAGTCAACCAGCTCAATGTGACCAGCCTTTGTATGGTCCCAATACAAACTGTCATACGTGAACAATCGTAACGCCAGATCGTGACAGTGTGACTGTAGCATTAACAGCTCTATGAAATTGGCTCCTGGATATAGAGTCAACCAGCTCAATGTGACCAGCCTTTGTATGGTCTCAATACAAACTGTTGCATGTTGCGCATGTAAGCGCTTTGTATCAGACGTGTACGTACGCTCTTGTGTTATCAAATACATGGTTAAAGCAGTTTCTAAATGTGGCTTTCTATCGTAGCGTGCGCGCATTGATAGTACAAACATTATTTTTGTTACTTCCGGTTCCAAATCTGTCTTAACGCTATGTAATTGAACCCAAATTCCTGATACGTTCAAAAGCCGCGATTCTTGAGCCAGAAATTGAATAAGATTTTGGGTCTTTACAACACATACGTTAAAGGCAAGTCCCAAGCTTTTTAATTTCTTGCACAAATTCTTAAAAAAATGGGTAGTCAATGCATTTCCAATGGGCTTCTGATGATCGTTGGAGCCAACACGTGCAAATTGAAGTGGCCGTAGTTTATGTTGGAATTACGTCACAGTTACCAACGAGACAAGTAACGTCGTGTCGGTCCATTGCGTACTGAAAATTATACACAAGAGTGCAAGCTGGCCTAGTTCTTAGTAATGATGGACATTATAATTTGTCCTTATATAATACACATTGTATCCATCTGTTATGCACTTTTATATAAGTTTTTAAAAAATACAGGCATACTCAATATATATGAATGACAATGAACGAGTCATTGTGCGTTTGTGTGCAAATAATGTGCTTATTTATTTCACGTACTCGAATTACATACAATGATAATCATTAGGAGTAGCTATAAATTCAATCTCAAAACTTGCTGAGGATGCACTCCACTAACATATGCGGCGAGCTGTTATGCCCTCAATATTTTCTGAAATACAAAGATTTGAGGCCCATATATTAAAGTGGGACTGTGTAAAAATGGTCCAATAACATGGACACATTAGGCCTTGAAAAAATGGTTATAATTTGGATGCTTTTCAGTATGGGCGTTTCCACTAGTGTAGATGGTGGTTTCCATTGGGATGAGAATAACTCAACGGGCCTTGGGACTATCCACATTAAATTGAGAATACAATTTTTTAAATGTCTTATAGTTTTAAAATTTTAAGATTGCTAAGTATCTTTTAATGATTTTTTTAATAAATATTTTGTATTTAGCATTGGTTGCTGTGGGAGTTTATTTAGTGGGATACACCCCTCGGCTTCTTGTCAGGACAGACGTCGTTGGACACAATGAAAAAAAGAGATTACCTTTGGGCCATTTTGTAAGATTTTAAACTCTTCACTTGAATGGAAATGGAGCAAATATGTGACAATCACCGCTTTGTGTAAACGGCGCCCTCTTTAGGCCACACACGGAGCCTCCATAACCATTTTGTAAAAGCTATTGTGTATAATAATACGTTACTTTTCAATAAATCTAATTTTAACCTCTTTGTGCAAAATTTCAAAACAGTTTATAATAAAACACGTGCAAGTTTCTGTGCTCAAATAATTACAAAATATACTAAAATTTGTAATCAACTAAGATAGATTCGGTGTCTGACAAGCACCTAACATTTCTTGTTTACTTAATCCGTGTGTATAAGGCCAATAAATAAGTCTCTAGTTTCTGGTCTCCGTGCGCGTCGCCTCAGACCCGCGTGTCAGCATGTTTAGTTCCATAGTTTGCTAAGAAACAATGTCAAATAGAGCTTTATCATGGTGCTGTCATCTTGTTTGTTTGTTTGTTTGTTTGTTTTTGTTTTTGTTTTTGTTTGTTTGTGTTTTCATTCAAAACAATGTAAACTAAACAGAGGCTGGAAGTGAACACAGTCTGGTCCTTTTGTTCTATGAGATTTACATTACTATTGTCATCGGGTATACAAGGAATCTGACAAAGATGGCTGCTGTGTGATCAAGGTATACTGTAGCCAAAATTGCTGGATCGATTGGAATTCTGCTGTGCTGTGTTTTAAACGACTTTTTCACATGGTGGTATGAACTTTTGCCAGAGTTGTGCAGCCTCTCTTAGCCACCATACTTTGTATATGGGTATTTGGTCTGACTCCAATGTAACATGTATCATTAAAAAAATAATAACAAACAAAATTAAAAAAATTAAATAAAAAATGCGTCACCGCACCGATTTTGAAGTCAACCTATTACCAGAAACCGGAAACGTTTTTGTTGGCTTAAGTAGAATTAAAGATACTTTTAAAATTACGTAAATTTACAATAATTTTTAATAAATATAAACAACTAAATACTGGTTGTGCATAATTCGTTTTCTTCTGTAAAATGACATGTAGAAATGTGTGGAAATGTAAATGTATTCTTCTGTGTATATTTTTTTGCTTTAATGATTGAATAAAGTCAGTTTATATACACTGGAAATACTTCCTTGTTGTATCCATAACAACCTCCTTTCATTCCATATCAATCATACCTTTCCTATATCTTAGGAGTTTTTCAACCTGAAAAAGGACATTTTCATTAAAGATTTGAAATAGATCTCTTTACTTTAATGGAAATAGAGCAATTAGGCTTGACTGGTGCCAATCGCTGCTTTACGTAAACGGCGCCCTCTTTAGACCACACACAGAGCATCCATGCCCATTTTGTAAAAGCTATTTTGTATAATAATACGAAACCTCTTTGTGCAAAATTCGAAAATGGCTAAACACGTGAACATTTCCGTGCTCGAGTAATTGCAAAATATACTAAAATTTGTAAGCAACTAACATAGATACGGTGTCCGACAAATGCAAAACCTAATATTTCTTGATAATCCGTGTGCTGTTAAAGGTGTTCTTTTACGTTAATGTATGATTAAATGTACTATTAAAATTACGTAAATTTACAACAATAAATATGAATTTAAAATGAATAAATATAAACCGCGAAATTGTGGTCGTGCATAAATGTTTTTTCTTTTTTAGAATGTGTGGAAATGTAAACAAATTCTTCTTCTGTACATGCTGGAGATGATGTAATGCTGTTGCTTTAATGACTGAATAAAGTCAGTTTATATACAAACAGGAATTACTTCCTGTTACATCTTATTATGTCACCAACCTGATCCTCTCATTCCAAATCATCCATACCTTTACTATATTGTGTAAAATTCTTGCTCAATATGAGTAGTTTTTCTACCTGAAAAAATGTTTCCATCGGCCATTCTGTAAGCTTTTAAATAGATGAAAACTCTTCACTTAGTAGATGGAGACAATAGGATTGGCTGGTGACAATCACTGCTTTGTGTAAATGGCGCCCTCTTTAGGCCACACAAGGAGCCTCCATGTCCATTTTGTAAAAGCTATTGTGTTTAATAATAAGTAACTGTTCACTAAATCTAATTTTAACCTCTTTATGTACAAAATTCCAAAATGGTTAATAAAACACGTGCTCAATTAACTATAAAATATTCTAACATTTGTAAGCAACTAACATAGATTCGGTGTTTGACAAGCACCTAACATTTCTTGTTTACTTAATCCGTGTGCTGTTAAATTTACATTAACTTGAATAATTGAATAAATATAAACATCGAAAATTTGGACGTGCATAAAAGTTTATTTGTGCAGAATGTGTGGAAATGTAAACGCTTTCTTCTGTACATATCACTATTATACGTGATTCTCATTCAATCCACAAATTAGTTCAATGCAATCATTTTTTCACTACATTTACATTGTACTTTCATCAATGTTTTGTCCTCCAGTCATTTACTTGTTTTGTGGGTGTCTGTTTTCTGAAACACTCGTGCTCAATGTGTCTAATGATTTCTTATTTTTGGGAACTGAGTTGGGTTTCTTGCTCTTTGATCGCTGTTCCGAAAAAGACGTAAAAAGAGTGTATAGATACGGGTTCAGGGAGGAGTTTATGGGTAGGATGAAGACAGCAATCCAGGCATACATGTCTGGACCGATAACTATCGCCCCAGTCTGAGAAAGAATCCCCATGACGATCACAGGCATCCAGCATGCAAAATCAGTGCCGACTATGAATGCCATTTTGACCGCCACTCTGATATCCCGATCACGGTGAGCGGCCACGCGGACCTTTTTCGATGTGCGCTTGACTTCGACAAACATTGCCAAGTAGCAGACGAACACTACCAGGAAACAAATGAGGTTGACGCCAAGAAAGAGGATAATCGAGAAAATCCAGGCTGGCTTCTGACCATTAGCTACTGGGATCAATACAGTCTGGCTCCCAAATGGATCATCAATAGCGCCCTCTTTGAACTCGAAAGTAGTTGGTTTGGTGATGAGTGGTAGTCCAATGCACACATCGGATAAACCGTAGATATCCGAATCTGACCCACTACCAAAGACTGTTGGTCCAATACTCAAACTAAGTGATATTGACCAAATCAAGAGTAAAACTAAACTGGTAGATGTCTTGCTTGGTTGCCTTGAGCTTAAAGGGTACACGATACCCCAGAAACAATGTACACTTATAAGCGTGACAATAAACACAGACGCCTCGCACGACAAGACCGACAACACGCCCGCTATTTTGCATATCACGCTTAGCCGCCATTCCTTGGCCTCCATTGAGTACTTCTCACCAAAATACAGATCTGCTATCGCAATAATGAGCATATAAACACCCATCATGAAGTCAGACACGGCTAGATTTAGAACCATAATTGAGTGACTAATTTTCGTGTTACGATTTCTATTTTGGGTCCCATGGCACTCCCTTGCTCTTTGAACGATGACAACAGCATTGCCGACAAGGGCGCTTAGTCCAAGAACCCACATGGATACGCGGAGGAATGTGTTCCGCATGAGACTGCCACAGAGGTTTAGTGGAGGTTGTAACTCAGTTGTCTCACATTGTGATATCATGAAGTTAGGTAAAGAAACAAACTCACAACAGAGTCTGTAGTCGTTCACGTACCTGAAATTTCAATAGAAAATAAACTCATTATGAACTGATTTCATTGTTGCCATACATCGTATCGTCATCATCTTCATCATCATCATCATCTTCATCATCTTCATCATATCTTCATCATCTTCATCATATCTTCATCATATCTTCATCATATCTTCATCATCATTTTCTTTGTTTTTGTTAACACTGAAGTCATATTCATCTGTAAGACATCGATCAGCACAAACTGCTATCTTTGTATAATCATCAATAAGTCTACATACTTCCTCTTTGATACTTACAATTCCTGTAAACTCACTAAGTCAGTCACCGCTCCACTCTCCACACGGACAGGGTCATCACTTGGTTTATCACCTCTGATCAGAACTCTGGAATAAGATCATGATCATATGTAGGCATTTAAATAAAACATATCACAACAAATAATTCATTGAAAACAATCGTCAGCTATAAAAGAACTGCAACTGAATGCCGCAAATATTGTAGTTTTCATTTCATTTTATTTTTTAATTAAATGCAACACCTCCAAAAGCAGACATTTTACCATGTTCAGACAACTCTTAAAACCCATGATTTAAAAGAATTTAATTGATTACTATTTGTAAAAGATAATTTCTTACAGGGTTGTCAGATTATGTAGTCCACTAAACGCCCTCCTTTTTAGACTTTGTAGAGGGATGTCTCTTGCAATCCTTAAACATGAAACGAAAAGAAAAGACAATATTTAATCGAATGTCTATAATGTAACTAGAAAAGCACTCTTAGAGCGCAAACATTCGCTAAGTAGAGCTGAGCAGAATTTCAGAGAAAAAAATCAAAAAAGTCGTCAATTACCCTATTTGATGCTGTTCTCGTAGATAAATTTTGAAAAAATAAATAATTAAATTCCTGTGGGGTCTCGAACGTGACAGCCGTGCACTTAACCCGCTGAGCCACCAACGATTCTTGAAACTTGATGAAAATATTAGAGTAAATAGGTCACTAGTACGTTCCTGTCGGTTAACCGATTGATAGCCTGAGAAATTCAGAACACACTCACGGTGCGTCGTCCCCAGCCCCGCACATGTACAGCGAGATTAATAACTAAGTCGTGGATACGGGCGTGCATTGCGACCTTGTACGCGTTTGAACTCAAACAACAGCCTTGATCCTTCTGTAACCGAAAGTTTCTTTATTTTGCCATTGGAATTCCAATGGAAAGTCGTATGCAAAATGTGGGCGGTTCATTTTAAATGATGGCCAATCACAGGCCCCTAGCTTTGACCCCGTTTGATCCCACACACATAGCACAATGCATGCAAACACGTCTTACATTAGCCCAAATATGGACTCTGTCTATGTCATAGATTTATGTATCAGAACTAACTCTGTATACATGTGAAACGAAGTACACAAAGGTCAAAGTTCAACCTAGGCTCGTTGTCCATGTAGAGTACAATCATGCATATCGCCCACAGCGAGCATGCAGTTTCTATGCCAACCAGTATAACGAATGAGAATACGTCTTGTTTGTTTTTTTAATTTGGAATATTAACATTAATGAGCTCCGCCTTAAATTTTGGCATGTGCAGAAGCATCAAGGCGCGACGACGAATGGTCACATATACATGTATATGAACAGTAATGTAGTGTACTACATCCATCCATCCGTCCGTCCGTCCGTCCGTCCGTCCGTCCGTCCGTCCGTCCGTCCGTCCGTCCGTCCGTCCGTCCGTCCGTCCGTCCGTCCGTCCGTCCGTCCGTCCGTCCGTCCGTCCAACCCACCAATACTGATCCGCCAACTCTTTCACAGGCTCTAGACGATTTATCTCAAATGTCAATAGACGGTCCTTCTGCTTCAGAAAGCGACAGTGACATTCAATCTGTCACCTCAGAAGCTACCGAGGAAGACTTTGGTGATTTAGTCACCACCAGGGGTCCGCTGTGTAACGCAGATATGACTAAATTTCTAAAATGCGTCAAAGCCAGGCGAAAACCTCTAGAAATTGCCAGAAAGTTTACAAACGATCTCCCAGGCCTTGTTAAACAATTAAAACCCTTGCGAAACTCTCCTCTCTTCAACAGGAACATGCAACAAAGGGTCCGAAAACTTATCAAGACCCTAGATCCAAACGACCCCTCGCAAACATTCTAAAATGACTAAATACATCTTATTTCTTTATCTTATGACACTTTCCATTCTTACCCTCAACACTGGAGGGTGTTCCATGCCTGTTAGAAACTCTTCCTTTCTTTCTTTTGTAAATCTTTCCTGCAACTCACCTGATAGCATATTTCTTCAAGAAACAAATGATCTGAACACTCTGTCCTCTGCTTGGAATTCCTGGCCGTACCACGTTATTTGTTCTCCAAGTTTATCTCGAGGAACAGGAGTTGGGATACTCATTAAAAATACTTACCCGGTCCTTTCTTTTGAGGTTATCTATGAAAGTTATGTTACATACGCTAAGATTGAGGTCGGCTCCACAATCTATCATCTTTATAATGTATTGATCCCTCAAAACAATGATCCTGCCATAGAAGTATTAAAAGCCATTCAACGCCATTGCGACGACGTCGATAGTGGCATTGTCGTTATTGGCGGTGATTTCAACTGTACTATTGAGCCCGCGTTAGATCGTTTCGGCATCTCTTCTGAAAAAACGCCGGAAAATTGCATCCTCTTTACTCAACCTCTGTACTGATCTCTCTCTTTGTGACATTTGGCGAAGACTAAACCCTAACACGTCTAAATACACCTGGTTTAGACATAACTCCAGTGTGCCTGGAGAAATGTATAAAGCTCGCCTTGACCGATTTTATATATCTCCCACTCTTACTACATCTGTTCTGTCCTGTGATATTATTCCTTGCTCACTTTCTGATCATAGTGCTGTACTCCTGAAATTAAAACTTCCCTTTTTTACAAAGAGAGGAAGCGCCTATTGGCAGTTTAACAACAGCTTTCTTGAAGATAAAACATTTTGTGAAATATTTTCTCTGTTTTGGTCCGACTGGCAAACTCAAAAAGATAACTATCACAACATCTGCACTTGGTGGGACCTCGGGAAACATCACATCAAATCCCTATCCCAAATGTACGGAAAGAAATGCGCTTCTGAAAAGAAAACTACGATACAGAAACTAGAAAAAGACATAGACAAACTCCAATCACATCCCACAATCACACCAGACATGGCTGAAACACTGAAAGAACAACGAAATGCACTCAACAACATACTCAAACACGAAGCAAAAGGGGCACTTATTCGATCACGCTTCCACTTTGCTAAAGATATCGACACATCTTCCTCCTTTTTCTTTAATCTCAAAAAATCTCACTCTGTCAAAAAACACATCTACAGAATCCGTCTACCTTCCGGTGACGTAACAGAAAATCCCTCTGAAATAAAGACACGTATTCACTCCTTCTATCAAAATCTTTATGCCAACGTAGATGTTGACGTGAATGCACAAGACTCCCTCCTGAAAGATATTCCCTCCCTTGATCCGTCCGATGCACAGGCCTGTGAAGAACCCATATCAATGGAAGAACTTGAACAGGCAGTCAAACAATTAAATCAAAATAAAACTCCTGGACTCGACGGTCTAACGCCCGAGTTCTTTAAGAAATTGTGTCCACCATCAAATACGACTTTCTTTCTGTTTTCAATGCTGCTTTCGCCTCTGGGGCCCTTCCTATCTCTTGTAGGAGAGCTGTTATTTCTCTTCTTCCCAAAAAGGGTGACCCACTCGACATAGCTAACTGGCGACCGATTTCCCTCCTCAACACCGATTACAAAATCATCGCCAAGGTGCTTGCTAACCACCTCAAGAACGTAATCGGTCAAATAGTAAATCAGGATCAGAGTTATACAGTGCCGGACGTTCAATATACGACAATATCAGTCTTATCAGAGACTGTCTTCTCCACGCCAACATGGAAAACCTTCCTCTTTCCATTCTCAATCTAGACCAGAAAAAGGCCTTTGACAATGTCAGTCACTCTTATTTACTAAAAACACTGGGCAAAATGGGATTCGGCGACAACTTTCTGTCATATATCAAATTACTTTACAATAACGCCCAGAGTCTTGTTAAAATTAATTCTTCTCTCACTTCCCCCTTCCCTTTCGAAAAAGGTATTCGCCAAGGATGTCCTTTATCGGGCCTACTCTTTTCCTTGGCAATAGAACCTTTCTTAAATTCTCTTCGACAAAATGCTGCCACTGCGGCTTTCCACTACCTCTTGACAGAAAACATGATATCGTCTCTGCCTACGCAGACGATGTTTCTATCTTTATCGGGTCCGAGTGTGGCTTCCAAATCGTCGACAATATTTACAATTTATATAGCAGAGCGTCTGCAGCTCGCTAAAATTTTCAAAAATCCCAAGGTTTATGGGCAGGATCCTGGATCCTCAGAAATGATAATCCCCTCAACTTCACGTGGAACAACGAAGGTCTCAAGTTCCTTGGGGTTCATCTGGGTAATTCCAATAAATTCACTCAACAAAATTGGCAAACATGTAGAAACAAACTTCAGAAAACTCTCGCTTGTTGGAAGAACATTTCCAAAACCCTCTCATATAAAGGTAAAATCCTCATAGCTAACCAAATCGCCACTTCCAAATTGTTACACTATCTAGCCGTCCTTCCAACACCCGATCATATACTCGATGAACTTCAAAGGAAACTTGTTGACTTTGTTACACCAACTTGTTAGACCAACGTACAATGTTTCAATTTTCTGATAAAGGAGGTTTTGGTCTCACTTGCCTTCGGGCACGTCTTTCACCTTCCGATTCCGTACTTTACAACGATTTCTGGACAGGAGCTCGCACCCTGCTTATAATCTCTTTTCCCACTTTCTACAAAAATATCGCAACCTTAACCTCGACATTCACTTGTTTCTCACGGACATAAATGCGAAATTTCTGAATAGCATCGCTAATTTTCACTGTGAAATCATAACCGCCTGGCTCCTGTCCAGCGCTCGTATCTCTGTACCACCTACTTCGATAGATCACATTTTAAACTTACCTTTTAATTGTACTCACCTTAATCAAAATACCAAAGAACGGCTTCCTTCACCTCGAATCCTGGCGTGCGGGATAACGCTTGTGGGGCATCTCATCAACTTTTCCACCGGAAAATGGAAATCCGCAGAAGACCTCCATCCTCCACAGCACCGGCACCTTCTCCGTACGTCATCAAGGGCTCTCCAAATGGACATCAACATAATACAGATAAATATCGCCAACAACTTCCCGCATTTCTTCAATCGACAAGGTTGTTGGCGACTACCGAAAGATTTGAAAGATATCCCGCCTTTTCCAACACCATTTCCAGAAATCACTATTCCTCCAAACATCAACGGACTGACAAGCACATCCAAATGCTTGTACGAATTTGTTAACAGAGCCATCAACTCCCTCTCTGAAAAATCGATGAAAACACCGTGGCACGAAAATGGTGTTGCTCGACCAACAACGTCAGCTCAATGGAAAGCAACATATCGCCAACCCATATCGAAAAAAAGAAGGCGATGTACAATTCCGTCTATTTCATAATGTCCTACCGTCTCTTCCAGTCCTGCACCACATCGACCCAAAATTCAACAGAAACTGCGGCTGGTGTGGGCAGAGAGGCACATGCTTACACCTGTTCATCCTTTGCACAACAATTCAGCCAGCCCTATCTACACTTCACAAACTTCTGCGACGGATCCTCCCACAGACAGACTGGGACTTTGATCTATACTGGTGTTTAGTTCCTCACGCCAGGGATCGACCGAAGAAAGCCGTTTATTTGTGCAACTATTTAATTGTCAGCTTAAACGCTACTATTTACTGGTTATATTGTAATTCTAACTTTAAAGATGTTCTTCTAATATGGAAATATAGAATTCAAAGTAAAATTATTCTCGATTTCCACTTCTACAAATCACAAAACAACCAACAAATTTTTCTCAAGAAATGGGGACACAACAATTCACTTTTCACCTTACAAAATGACGAAATCTACTGGCTAATCTAATTTACCAAACCATTGTACCTAATAATTTTCTGATTATTCACTGATTATTATGATCTTCATTGATTACTGATATTCTTTTTTATTTGTAAATACATGTAAATTTATTGCATATCATGTAAATTTGTATTATAACTTGTGAAAAGTGTGAAGTTTAAAATAAAGATTCACTATGAAAAGTCAAAAAGTCTCTCTCTCTATCTATCTACACATACATATACCGCCCACCAATGGTCACTATGGCAAATTAGGGACGAATTTGGCCCATTATATATATATATATATATATATATATATATATATATATATATATATATATTTGGCCCATTATATATATATATACAGTGCGTATCAAAAAAAAGGTAATCCGAATTCAGGCGGTTAATATGCCAAGGTTATTTAGTTTGACAATTTACATGTAGTGTACCAAAGAAGAGGAACTCCTCAGCTTTCCATTGATACCTTTATTGACCCATTGCTGTCACACATGACCGAGTACATTGTTATTGAAAATGACAAATTCAAATCGCATTTTTGCAAGTTTGGGTAATCAGTGCAAGGCAGGATAATTAGTGAAAATCAGTATGATAAACCAGATTTTCTTTAGGAATGACTGGACATTATTCAAGAAGAATCTCTTCTAACATTGCCCTTTTATGCACCCACACCTTCAACATGTCCACCTCCCCTTTCGACACAAAGCTGACAGCGACGGAGCATGTCCTGCACTGCTCGTCTCACCATAGCCGGATTATTGCGTAAAGCATCCACTTCATTTCGAATACGCACCCTGCAATTCATCAAGATCACGGG
>CM055817.1:33031031-33060930 GCA_029582265.1 Zoroaster sp. YZ-2022 | reverse complement strand
CTTTTTAATATAAAAAAAAATCCAAAAATTTTTGGTTGTTTTTCCACAAAAAAAATCTTTACCTTCCTTTCAAAAATCCCCTTTTTATACTTTTTTGTTCAATCCAAATTTTTAGCTTTTTTTTTCCTCGATATCATTTTATAAAATGAAATTAAAAAATTTATTCCTCCGTGGGGGCCATTTAAGTTAACACTGGTGCGGTAAAAGGGCCCCTTTACTGGGAAAAAAAATATTCTAAACCGGTAAAAAAGGGGTTTTAATGGGGGAGGGGAAGGGGTTTTTGAATCTGGAACAAATTTAAAAATAGCTTTTTAAATTATTCTAATTGTTCGGAAATTAAAATGTTTACTACTTCCCATTGCAACAAATTTGTTTTCCCCCCCTAAACCAAAAAAAAAATAAATTAGGAAATATTTTTTATAACCGATATCTTTCTTAGGTTGTAAGTTTTAAAAAACTTTTTTCCCAACAAATTTTTCTTAAACCCACCCAGTTTGGTCACATAAAATTAATTTTTTGGATTTTTAAATATAATTTTTTATACTTTTTTGAATTAGGTTTTTCCCTTAAAAAAGGGAAAAAATTTGATTAGTCGGATTAAATTAAATACTTTGTTTTTCAAAAAATAAAACTGTAAAAAACATAAATAACCAATTTTTTTTTTTTAAATTTTTTTGTTTGACTTCTGTTTTACTTTTCCCCTTTTGGACCCCTCTCACAAAACCATAAAAAGTCATTTTTTGTTGAATTAATTTTTGGTACAGATGGAAGGGAAAACATTTTAAATTTGACAAAAATTATTGTTTTTAATTTCAGTATGGGTGGTTTCATTCAGCTAAAGGAAAACGACACTTTCTTTTTCATGGTTTATCAGGGGAATTGCGGGTTTTAATGACCATGTTTGTTTTTGAAAAATAAAAAAAATAACACGGTGAAAGATAAGGATTAAATTTACTAAATCACCCCAAAAATCAAATACTAAATTACAAATTTTTTCCCCCCTTTTATTTCATCCGTCATAGACAAAAATCAGCGTGCGACTTTTTTTTTTTGTTTAAACAAAGGGCAATTTTATTACTAATTAACCTTTGCATTTTTCGTTTTTTGAAAAAACCCGAGGGGGCCCAAAAAAAAAGGTTTAATTTCCGTACACCATAATTTACAATTTTGATCCAGAAACTAAATAATGGTCATTTTTTATTTAATATCAAGGGTTTCCTCATTTTTTTTGGTTACACTTTAAAACCCAAATTTTCTCAAAATCTATTTTTAAAAATACCAATCCAAAAGTCCCCCCATACGTTTAATTCACAAACTATTGAGCACTTTTTTTTTTGGGGGTTTTTTTTGGTTGGGGGGTTTTATCAGTTTATACCCTTTTTTCAAACATAAAAAGAACAGTGAATTATTTGAAAACCTTACTTTTACTGTAAGTGGAACAGTCTCCCCATCTTTGGAAAAAACCTGTGCTGTGGTCCTCAAGGTGGAATTATGTTTTTTCACGATTGCCGGCAATCATTGGAAAAACCAACATTTTCAAACACTGACCACAAGACCCGAACCATTTTTTTTTGGGGGGGGGGGATTTTCAAAATCTAGAACAAAACTTTAAAACAGGTCCCGTCAAATATTTTATAATATGAATCCCCAACCCATCCCTGTTAAAATTTCAGCAAAAACAAATGGAAAAATACCTTTAAACCGCAAAAGACAACCATTTGGGAATTTTCCTACATAAACACAAAATAGACAAAAAAAAGTTCATGAATATTACATTTTAAATAATTCATTCAAGATGCATTTTTGACTTAACAGACAATGTTTTGTTCGTATTTCAATATCAATTAAACAAACAAATTAAACTCATTGACAAATATGTGGCGGGGGCGCATGTGTAAATCTATCATCAAATTGTTTTTGGATTGGTTATAAATTATTTTAATAGGTTCTAGTACTGGTTTGATTTGTTAAAATTAATACGTGTCATTCGACATGAACTCAACCAGAGAACCCAACATTTGAGTTAGTCACCACGGACCTCTAGGCGAGTTCATATGGAATGATCCATGTACAATTGTAACAACTTCATACCATTTGAAAATCTTTGGTTTGAAATCGTCTTATTTGGGATGTTTAATTATTATCCTTATTGGCTATTTTCACTAGGGTATAATGAGACATCGGCTGTTTCAGTAATCGCAGAAATGGACCTTGTTTTCCTTAAGATTTTGTTTAGTAACTTTTCAAGTACACAATATGTTAATGGCAGAGCAGAATCAACTCCTGGAGTATGCACTGTATCAGTTTGTAGACCAGTAGTAACTCACAAGAATTAATACCACTACTTTGGTCATGAGGGTAGTAATTTTACTTAACAATAGTCATTTATAAAATGCAATGATTGCATTGTAGTGTCTGCATTTAAATAATCTTCAATAATATTATCCAGTATGAAATGTGCAAAGCAAAGGGACATGTAGGTATATCCTTTTTGTTATTCTTTTTTTGGAATTTGATATGAAAATGCAAAATGTTCCACCCAACAGACATCAATCAGTCTTAGTTCATCTACAGAGCCACCACTCAATGTAAACCAAGGGCTGCTTTCCAGTGCAAAATGTGGAGTGTCCTTATCAAAAGTTAGATCTCTTGCGTAATGACTCTTGGGTGCTGATATGGACCGTTTGTCTTTCTAATAAAAGCAGCATATCATTCTGCGCAACATTTGTGCAGTACAACAAAAATCGTTAAGAAACACAAGCTCACTGCTTTCTGCTCTAACCCAGGCAAATGTAAATACCCATCACCGGATTGGTGAAGGTTTTGAATAATGTTATTTAATGAATTAATCGAAAAGTTTTGCCACACAATCGTTGTTGGGCCCGGTTATCTTATGTTTCTGTATTTCCTCTCCCATATGCCAGACATGGTATACAAATGTGGGCTCTACCGTATCTCAATTTATTTGAATCAATATTTCGAGCAACAGTACAGCTACTCCATTGCAATTACAGCCAGATCTGGAAGCAGCGAGAAGGAGTTCAATTCACGTGAGAGTAGCCCGTGTAGCTCCCATGCATTCTGTGAAAACATAATTTGAGACAGTCCGTATTATAAATATGACTGATTGGATTATATTTTGACACTTGGATGGGACGTTAAGCCGTAGGTCCCGTGTACTATAAACATCAGTGCACGTTAAAGAACCCATAATGACACTTATCGTGCAAGAGTAGGGGTTTACCCCGGTGTCTCTGGTGTTAATTAAGCAACACTTGGAGAGGAGATGGGTGCCACCAAGTGTAATAGTATCACCCACAGAAACGACTATGAGCCATCAAGATAGTCGCCCCAACGGCCTTCAAGGCTATGGGACATACCATACCATACCAGTCAGGGAATGGAAGGGAAGTGGGGTAAGGTCTTCCCAAAAAGTTACAGTACAAACAAAACAGGGACAATAGAGGGTCTGAAATGCATCGCAGGTATCTACAAAGTCGAAAGTGAGTGGGTGGGTAAAACAACAATGAATTTCTTTGGACGTTCACTGAAAATGGAGAATATAAAATGAATTGCAATCACGTGACAGTGTGACAAATTATGTACAAGCTTCATGTTTTTGCCACAATAGAAAGAGTGCTTAAAAACTTCCTTGTACTAATTCCAGCTTAGAACTCAACTATAAATAATGGGACAGAAACTTGTGCAAACTGTATGGAACAAACCACATATCGGAAACTATTTTCTGCCACTTTTCTCGTCATATCTAACCTATATTACCATCAATCATTGTAAATGCGAGTACAAAATGTGATTTCTGCAGAGATAAATTCAATATGGTGTGTACATTTGACAATGATTAATCTGAGATCCTCGTAGACTTTGCAACACAGTTCAACAGTGGCGGCACACTGCCGATTTTGTATCAACATTTGTTAGTTTTAAACGCAACAGCATTAAACTTACAGTTGGTGAAACTATATCGTGCTTCGGAGTCCATGTGCTTAGAAAAGCAAAAAGCAAAACCACTCAATAGATGTAACCTAGGCCTATACATCATGCATAATTAGGGTACCATTCTTATGAACCAGCGTCACTGCAGACGTCTCGTTTGTTTACATGTGAAGCGCCCTCTTTCGTTATCAACGGATGCATGAAAACTTTTATAAAAAGTGTGCAGCATTGTCGTTTTTATTTCATTGGACACTGAAGGTTTCACTGAACTGGCGAAGAGTCCACATAAAAGTGTTTCCAAGTCCAAAATAGATTATGTATAAAGTACAAATATCACATTTGTACATTACGAACCTAAATATGCAATGATAATTATACAATAATTATGCATTATAACGTACCTGTATCACTTTTTCGTCCACTTTCTGGCCCCTATTTCATAATGAATCGAGCAAGGTCAGTACGCCCTTCCGACTTCTGTAGATAAGCAGAGTAAATAATAGTATCAAATGATAATAATAATATAAAATAACAATATAATATAAAATAATAACAATAATATCAAATAATAATAGTAACAATAATAATAATAATAATAAAGATTTGTAGCGCGCACATATCCACCCTGCTGGGCGCTCAAGGCGCGGAAACAAAGAAAAAACATGAATACAAACAATATACAATGATATCATAGGAGAGAAATTATGTACATCAGTTGCAAACGCGTCCTGAATCCCTTCTGTGTACCACAACATTTTGCCACATCGTACGAAGCAAGTAGGTCTCGGTAGATATCTAAGACGGAAGCGGTATGCAGTGCAACATGTCCAAATGCGTTGTGACTACAGTCTGCTACGACTGCTCGGTATTTATGTAAAATTAGCCGATCATGGCATTATTTTTGATCGGTTGAAATGATTAACTGACAATATACTCTTTACCAATAATCCACGAATTGGGTTAAATTAACTTTATTGTCTCAATAGTCTTACATAAGTCTCACACAAGTCTTCCATTCTCTCAAAGAAAAACTCTTCAATGTGAAACATCTGGGTTTTCATTATAGTGGATGCTTGTAATATTCAAACATTCCTGAGTGCCCAATACGAGCGCCTGACGGTGATTGGATGTCACCAGGGTTACGAAAAACAAACGGTAAAGGTTGACGGTTTACCATTTTAAAGTAAAAAAGACTATTTTAAAGACTATCAAAATCTTACTAGAGATAGGCCCAAATGGTAGACCGTGTGCATGTTTCTCAATGGGGTTGGGGAAAAGATATGGTAAAGTGGTAAACTGTTCACTTTACAGGACCAGCCTAGGAGTCCCTTTGAAAATTGCATCGTGTGCACACACGTATGCCCGGCCCATTGCATTCCGCTGCCTATATATAATTAGCAATTTTACAGTGTATTACTATTCGTCGGTGGCAAATCATTTTGACAACTGAGCAGCAGCAGAGACAGGAAGGGAAATCGGATAACCGGGGCAAGCGAATTCGAATCGTGGAAGATGCGATACAGGTAAATTAGGGTGCCTCTACTGACATTTTTTTTCTTTCTCATTCCACAGAGTGACTACAGACCATGTTGCATTTCTTATTGCCCTGTGTATGTGGTTCAAAATGAATTGTCAACCACAATCTGCAGCAACATAATGGGATGCGCTAATAAAGTATACCACCAAAGCATGCTGTGGTAAGGAGCGGGGTAGGCTACTGCCTTGCAAAGGCTGGTACTGAAAATGGTTAATAAAGTAGCTGATTTAGCTTTACTGTATTCATAGTGCATTGTTTTTACGATAATTGTTATTCATTATGTTTTACATACTTGACTCATTGAAGTTCAGACAAATATTGCTTGTGTTAACTGCCAACGTTTAACTTTTAATTTGACACCAGAATTATTATGTTAATTTTAGTACGGGTGGTTTCGTTCAGCTAAAAGGAAAAACCACTTTTGAGATAAAACACAATTTTAAAAATTCGAGTATTTTGGTTGTTTTTCATGGTTTATCAGAGGAATTGCACGAGAAAAAACTGGGTGAAAGATAAGATTAATGCCACCAAGTCCAAAAACAAAACCGCAAATACAAAATTCAAAACATTTTCACCCCGTTTTTATTTTATCCGGTCATAGCGCAAAAATCTGCTCTGTGCGACTTGTTTATTAGTTGCCTTCACATTAACCCTTTCGATCCCACGGGCTCTAAAAGAGCCTTTGTTGTGATACGCTTCCTTCCCGTGGCCTTTAAAGGTGCCGTGAATCGGCATGCCTGGACGACCACGGCGACTTAAATCACCACCTGAAAACAAGCTTGGAGTGGTTTTGGGGGTTGGCGCCCTCTATTGACAGGAATGCAGCGTATAAAAGTTTATGAAAAGAAAAGTGCGTCATCTTTTGCGGTTTTTTATTTCCCGGTGTTAGCGTTCCACTAGCTTCCACAACGGTCAGTTTTAGTTGCAATCATGATGGAAACGGACATAAATGATGGCATTTTGGCTGAGATTTTGGCAGACAGTGGCTCAGAATCAGATGACGATGTAATGGATGACGAAAGAGAATGACGTACGACGTCCACCAGTGAACTTGAAGAGGTAAGCCTAAAAGCTAAATCACACAGTAAAAAATGAATAACTAATAGTAATAACGTTAACGTTACTCTTCCTGGCCCAATGGCAATGCAAATTAACGTAATTCACATATTTTCCTAGGCTATAAAGGTAAATATTGGACGCATTTTGTATATGCTCAAGCGTTTAGAACTGTTGGAGTTGAGGAATGTAAATTTAGAAAATGGATCCCTTTAATAGGATTGACCAAACTTCCCCACCCCCCCTGGACTCGGGTCAAAAACGTCAAGTGAAAATGTACAATTATTAGTAGTTTGTTGGGGTGAATACTATTAGGCCTATTTGTATTCATTGAAACAGCAAGTTGATGCATAGATATAGCATAGAAATTCTTTTAGTAATATTTACCCATAGCCGGTCGTGCTGTTTTAATTAGCTGCTAACAGGCTGAAAAATGCACTCTTAGTCTGAAGCTTCCAAAAGAATAGCCTTTGTATTCGAAAGGCCTTATATTTATAAGTCGTAATATGCAAGTAGTTGGGGAATTCACTTTCATTCAATCCCACATTAAAACGAACAATTTCTCAGATAACGAGTTTTGGAGAGTGGATGGAATCTGCCATATTTTTTTCTTCAGCACAATATTCATTTTGCAGCATGACCCCCTGGTGGCCTGTGTGTGCAGCATGCAGCAAAGTAGCATTGGAGATATTGTATTTACAAAATGTATGATCGAGATTAATCCTCCTTGCCTTGTTTTTTCTGTTGCAGCCGACCTACCAAGGTGAGTAGCCGACCGAGATCAAGGTTAGGACGACAGGAAAAGTTAGATTTCGATCTGGTTGGGAACGACGAGACCATTACGAGAGTGTGGGACTGTGCAGTTCACTGGAAATTCTGGCCCCACCGGCGACTTTTGCCACACTGTCGGCAGTAGTAGATCTTCAAGCTGTATTTTTGTCAACTCAGGTGGAATATGCTCGTCGACGAGACTAATCGCTATGCGCAGCAAACAATAGAATCAATTCCTCGATGAACAATTATCCTGGCACCCAACTCAACATTCCCAGAAATGATATTCAGGCATTTGTGGCACTTTCTCATTGCTATGGGCATAAACGAAACTTCTCTCAATACAAGATGTACTGGTCGACATTCTGAAATTCTTCACATCCGCATTCTATCCGTCGATCGGCATGTCCCGTAATCGGGTTCAGTTCAATTCTTCGGTTCCTCCACATCTCAAATAACCAAATTCCTCGTAGAGCTCTTGGCTAAACGGGACAAACTTTCCAAAGTTCAGCCCTTGATAGAAGTCCTCGTCCAGAAGTTTCTCAACCTGTATAACCCTGCGCGAGAATCTGTCTCCAGACTACGAGCATGTTGAAATTAAGGGACGCTTTGAGTTTTGTTCGGAAGTACATGCCTCAACAAACCTATCAAACGGGGTATTAAAGCCTTCTCCCTGGAACGAAGTCCAAAACAGGATACACGTGTGCTTGGAAACTGTACACAGGAGCCGACGCACACCCAAACTGTTTGTGATGCAGACGTAGATTTCAATTCATCAGACTGCCATCCACCAAACCCAACATAGTTGCAGGAAAAGTCGTCATTGATCTGGTCCATGGACTTGAGAATAAGGGACAGGCGTAATATATTGTGATAATTACTATACTAGCCCAGCTCTTGTAAAGCTAAACTTACTAAACTAGGATTCGGATGTTGTGGAACTGTTCGTTACACTACACAGGAATACCCCAGGCCGCAAAACCCAAAAACCATAAAATGAAGAAAGGAGATGACCCATTTTTTTGGTGAAAGGTGGGCAATTGTGTATCGTTTGGCAAGACAAAAATCTGTAACACTTTAACTAATGTGAAGGCAACACTGATTTGTCCAAAAAAGCAAATTCGGTGTAATAAAAGCACAAGTGGGATTTTGTGATGTTATGAAGCCCTTAATTGTATTGAAGATTACAACAAAAACATGGGTGGAACTGATCTTGCAAGCAACCAATGCTTTTCAGTACTACAATCATACACACAGAAGCTTGAAAATGGTGGAAAGCAGAGTTTTTTCCATATGCTGAATATCTGTATTGTCAATAGCAGAGTAATATTCACCAGCATAGCAGGGAACAAAATGTCAGTAATCTTGATTGTATAGGGATTGTACAGGCTTGCTGTTGGGTTGGGAAACGCAACGCAACAAGTCAATTGGAGATACCATATTCTTTCATTGAGTTGACAGGGCAACAGCACTATCCTGGCAAAAACCCCAATGGAAAGAAACGCGACTGCATTGTTTGCAACCGAAAATTAGGCAGGCGAAAACAAACAAAGATGATCTTGTAAACAATGTACGCAATAACTTATGTGCAGTAGTTCCTTGTTTTGAGAAATACCACATCACTTCTGATTGTAAATCTATATTATTTGTTTTCACCTCCCTCTGCTCAATGTTGGGAATGGTCAGACAAGCCGCAGATTACAGTCCAAAGTCCAACATTGAATTGGGGTGGGGGTGGTGTTAGTATGGATATTGACAGATGTATTTACACCTGAATACAAGTAAATGGTTCATTTCAAGTAGATAATCCAAAAAATCCCCCCAAAATCTCATCCAAGTTGTTTTTCATGTATTGAAAAAAATCTTATACCCACCGTATTTGCATGAAATCTATTTGTATTACTTACTTTAAAAATACTGGATCCAAATATTTAACGCTTTGCTTTACACTTACAAAATTTGCAGACAGTCCAAACCAACATTGAATTGTGGGGTGTTAGTATGGATTGTGAGCGATTTACACTGAATACAAGGGCAAATATCTATTTCAAGAGATAACCAAAACAATCCCCAAAATCTCATCCGTTAAGTTGTTTCACATGGAAAGAAACTTATACCTGTACCGTGATTTGCATGAAATATCACCCCATTTGTACATTACTTCTTTACTTTAGTGTAAATACTGATCCAAATATTTAGCCAGCACAATGTTTTCTCTCCTTTTGTATACCATTTTACATACAAATGAGAAAGTTAAACAATGTCTATTCCTGCCGTGTGAGGGAGCTATCTCCAATGAAATTGTGAAAATCCACTGGTGCTGAAGTACATTGGCGCTTCAATCTCTAATGCAAAGAAGGGTAACCTCTGCCATAACTTGGCTGGTAATGAAAGGGTTTAATAGAGCATGCTGTGGTAAGGAGGGCTTATGCCTACAGAAGTGGCTGGAACTGGAAAGTGTTAATAAACAGCTGATTTAGCTAATGTATTCATAGTGCATTGTTCTGTGATATTATTATTATTAATGATATTTACATACTTCACTCCATTGTTCAGACAAAATATTGTTTGTTAACCCTCAAACCAAAAAATAAAAATAACAAATAAATGTAGGAAATATAGCTTATAGTGGCACCATGCGACTTATTATCTTTTTTGAAAGTTGTAGGTCTCTTAAAAAGAACCGTTTGGTTTCCAAACTGTTGTTCTTTAAGAACCTACACAACTTGTGAAAGATGATTAGTCACATGGTGCCACGCAAGTTAAACGTCGTAGACGTCATTCCGCACTATGCATAGCCTGGAAGTGTTATTTATCACTAAATTACATTGAGTTAGGTTATTCCTTGCAAAAAGAGTGCCAAAAAGGTTTGGTGACTTAGCATAATTATGTTCTAAATTTGGTAATACTTTTGTGTTTTTGTGCCAAGAAATAAACATCAGCATGAATAAAACGCAAATCACACCACAGTTTTTGGTTTTATTGGCTGTTAAATTTTTATTGTTTTGACTTCTGTTTTGCCATTTCAACATTTAGGACCTACTCTCACAAAACCACAAACAAGTCATATTTTGTTGAGATTAAGTTTCCTGGTACAGATGGAAAGAGAGACAACGTTTAGCTTCAATCTGACACCAGAATTATTGTTATATTTCTGTATGGTGGTTTTATTCAGCTAAAGGAAAACTTGAGCACTTTTTTTCTGTTTTCATGGTTTATCAGGAGGAATTGCAGTGATTTTACCAATTGACCGATGTTTGTTCTTGCAAACAAACAAAAATAAGTGAAAGATAAGAGATTAATGTCACTAAATCCAATTCCAAACCTGCAAATACTAAATTCACTAAATTTTCACCCCATTTTATTTCTTTATCCCGGTCATAGGCACAAAAAATCAGCTGCAGCGGACTTTTTGTTTTTGTTGAAACATTGGTCACATTATTAGTTACATCACTATTACTTTACTGACATATTTGCATTTCTTTTTTTCGTGTCGGTTGAACTGAACACCGTGCAGCAGCAGTCCAAAACAAAAGGAAACCAGCAAACTGTTAATTACCTAGTACAATCCATAATTGACAATCTCTGATCCAGAACTCCAGCATGATGTCATTTTTAAATATTTAATATCAAGGCATTACCGTCATTTTTTGGTTACATTGCCCAACACCAATTAATTTTCTCAAACAAAGTCTATTTTTGAATATACCCAATATACCAAAAAAAGAAAGTCCCTCCCTTTATACTTTTTTTTTGTTCTAATTCACAAACTATTGAGCACTTTTTTTTTTTTTGAAGGAGTTTTTGGTTGGGTGTATCAGTTTAAAAGCTCAAAACACAAAAAGAACTAGTGAATTATTATGAATACCTTACTTACTGTAAGTGAGCAGTCTCCAGCATCTTAGAATAACGGCACATACAGTGTGCTGGTCCTCAAGAAAATTAAATATATGACTTTTCAAACGATTGCCGCCGCACTGGAACAACCCAACATTTTCAAACACTGCACCACAAGACTACCAGGAACCAGCCAATTTTATTTTGAGGGGAGGGGGGATTAAGAATCTATGAACACAAACCCTAAAACAGGTCACCGTCATAATATTTACTATAATATGAATCCCCTAACCCGACCCATGTTCGAAAATTTAGCAAAAGAAATGTGGTGTATACTACCTTTTTAAACCGCAAATGACAATGCATTATGGACACATGCACATAATACAAACACCGTAAGTAGACAACAAAAAGTGGTCATGAATATTATTTAAATAATTCATTCAAGTTGCATTATTTGACTTAATCATGATTAATGTTTGTTCAGTATTATTAACCATCATATTGAAACAAACAAATTAAACTCATTGACAAATATATGGGGGCGCGATGTGTGTGAATCTATCATCAAATTATTTTGATTGCTTATGTTTATTTTAATAGTTTCTAGTACTGGTTTGATTTGTTAAAATTCCACACGTATTATCTGACGAACCAACCAGAGAACCCAAAATTTGAGTTATTTGATGAATCCTGAAGGTTCATATCAATCTTATTTGAAACGCCCAATTATCCTTAATAATATTTATATAATTTTGATTTGACTTATTTAATCATTAAATATATTTCTTGTGTTCACCGAGGACTTTAAGAACCAATGACAATTATGCACGCATAAACAAAAATAAAACGGTGATGTTCATCAGAGATTAATGGTTATTTACTTAATCCACAAAACAATGATGAGACAATTTCATTATTTCTATCATACTGAATAATAATTGAACCAAGAATGAGTCATTAATTATTCAATATCATTACGTCTGTTCCAAAGAAACACCTATTTGTCTAAATGATACTTTAGCAAGTGCCTGCTTATATCTTTTTGAATCAGACCAAAAGTTTTGTTTGTTTTTGGGGGCTTTGTTTTTGGTTGCGTATATTAATTATCGTGCACAGTTTAGTATACACCATTTAAAACATAAAAAGAACTAGTGAATTATTATGAACACCTTACTTGACTGGGGTGAGTAATGTCTCCGAAAGTATCTAGAAATAACGTATAATATGCTAAAGTGCTGTGGTCCTCAAGAAAACTGGCAATTATGTATTACTTTTCAACGATTGCCGCCGGCAAATCATTGAAAACCCAACATTTTCAAACACTGGACCACAAGACTACTTCAGAACAGCATTTTATACGGAGGGGGATTTTCAAGAATCTATGAACACAAAACTTTAAAACAGGTCACGTCAGTCGTTATATTTTCTTACTATAATATGAATCCCTCTAACCCATCCAATATGTTCGAAAATTACAGCAAAAGCAAAATGGTATACTACCTTTTAAACCGCAAAATGACAACGCATTGGGCATGTTAACATACATAAACACTGTAAGTAGACAAATGAAAAGTGGTCATGAATATTACATTTAAATAATTCATTCAAGATGCATTATTTGACTTAATCACAGACATAATGTTTTGTTCATAGTATTTTTAATATCAATTCATAACAAACAAATTAAACTCATTGACAAATATGTGGCGGGGGCGATGTATGTAAATCTATCATCAAATTGTTTTTGGATTGGTTATAAATTATTTTAATAGGTTCTATACTGGTTTGATTTGTTAGGCTCCACATACGTGAAATCATTCGACATGATGAACTCAACCAGAGAACCCAACATTTGAGTTAGTCACCACGGGACCTCTAAGGTGCGAGTTCATATGGAATGACCCATGTACAATTGTAACAACTTCATAAACCATTTGAAAATCTTGGTTTGAAATCGTCTTATTTGGGATGTTTAATTATTATCCTTATTGGCTATTTTCACTATAGGGTATAAATGAGACATCGGCTGTTTCAGTAGCAATCGGCAAGAAATGGAACCTTGTTTTCCCTTAAGATTTTGTTTAGTAACTTTTTCACACACAATATGTTAATGGCAGAGCAGAATCAACTCGGAGTATGCAATTGTATCAGTTTGTGACCAGTAGCAATCCTCACAAGCAATTGCACACTACTACTACTTTGGTCATGAGGGTAATTTTAATTTAACAATACGTCATTTATAAAATGCAATGGATTGCAGCTTGTAGTGCCCTCATTTAAATCATCTTCATTAATATTATCCAGTATGAAATGTGCAAAGCAAAAGGGACATGCAGGTATATCCTTTTGTTATTCTTTTGAAATTTGATATGAAAATGCAATGTGTTCCACCTAACAGACATCATCTCAATCTTGTGTTCATCTACAGAGCCACCACTAATGTAAACCAAGGGCTGCTTTCCACTGCAAAATGTGGGAGCGTCCTTATCAAAAGTTAGATCTCTTGTGGCATAATGACCTTGAAAAGCTGATATGGACTGTTTGCCCTTCTTCAATAAAAGCAGCATATCATTCCAAGGCAATACTTGTGCAGTACAACAAAAAATACCGTTAAGAAACACAAGCTCACTTATTTCTGCTCCAACCCAGGCAAATGTACCTGTCATCAGGATTATGGTGAAGGTTTTGAATAATGTTATTTAATGAATTCAATCGAAAAGTTTTGCCACAATTTGCTACCAAGTTATCTTATGTTTCTGTATTTCCCTCTCTCCATATGCCGTGATACAAATGTACTTACCGGTGATCTCAATTTTATTTTGAATCAATATTTCGAGCACAGTACAGCTACTCCATTGGGTAATTACAGCCAGACTGGGCAGCTTTGGTGAAGGGGATTAGTTCAATTCACGTGAGAGTAGCCCGTAGTTCTATGCATTCTGTGAAAACATAATTTGAGACAGTCCGATGATATAAATATGACTGATTTGATTATATTTTGACACTTGGTAGTAATATTGTGTCCTGTACTATAAACATCAGTGCACGTTAAAGAACCTATAATGACACTTATCGTAAGTAGGGGTTTAATTTTGGAGAACCCCTGGTAGCTAATTACAACACTTGGAGAGGAGATGGGTGCCACCAAGTGTAATAGTATCACCCACAGAAACGACTATAGCCATCAAGATAGTCGCCCCAACGGCCTTCAAGGTTGTTATGGGAGACACCATAATTACGCTCAGCTTTAGGGGAATGGAAGGGAAGTGGGGTAAGGTCTTCCCCCAAAAAGTTACAGTACAAACAAAAACAGGGACAATAGAGGGTCTACGACTGCAGGTATCTACAAAGCTGAGTGAGTGGGTGGGTAAAACAACAACAATGCATTTCTTTGGCCGGTAACGGACAAGGGAGAATATACAATGAATTGCAATCACGTGACAGTGCACAAATTATGTACAAGCTACATGTTTTGCACAATAGAAAGAGTGCTTAAAAAACTTCCTTGTACTAATTCCAGCTTAGGAACTCAACTATAAATAATGGGACAGAAATTGTGCAAACTGTATGGAACAACTTAATTCGGAAACTAGTTTTTCTGCCACTTTCTCGTCATATCTAACCTATATTACCACATCAATCATTGTAAATGCGAGTACAAAATGTGATTTCAGCAGAGATAAATTCAATATGGTGTGTACATTTGACAATGATTTCCGAGACCCCTCGTAGTGACTTTGCAATACACAGTTCAATAGTGGCGGCACACTGCCGATATTTTGTATCAACATTTGTTAGTTTTAAACGCAACAGCATTAAACTTACAGTTGGTGAAACTATATCGCTTGGAGTCCATGTGTTTAGAAAAAGCAGAAAAGCAAAACCACTCAATAGATGTAAACTAGGGCCTATATCATGCATAATTAGTACCATCTTATGAACCAGCGTCACTGCAGACGTCTCGTTTGTTTACATGTGAAGCGCCCTTTCGTTATCAACGGATGCATGAAAACTTTTTATAAAAGGTGCGCATTGTCGTTTTTTATTTCATTGGACACTTGAAGGTTTCACTGAACTGCTGAAGAGTCCACATAAAAGTGTTTCAAGTCCAAAATAGATTATGTATAAAGTACAAATATCACATTTGTACATACGAACTTAAATATGCAATGATAATTATACAATAATTATGCATTATAACGTACCTGTACTACTTTTTTTTCAGTCCACTTTTTTGGCCCCCTATTTCATAATGAATCGAGCAAGGTCAGTACGCCCTTCCGACTTCTGTAGATAAGCAGAGTAAATAATAGTATCAAATGATAATAATAATATAAAATAACAATATAATATAAAATAATAACAATAATATCAAATAATAATAGTAACAATAATAATAATAATAATAAAGATTTGTAGCGCGCACATATCCACCCTGCTGGGCGCTCAAGGCGCGGAAACAAAGAAAAAACATGAATACAAACAATATACAATGATATCATAGGGAGAAAATTATGTATCATCAGTTGCAAACGCGTCCTGAATCCTTTCAGTGTACTACAACATTTGCCACATCAAATGAAGTAGGTCTCGGTAGATATCTAAGACGGAAGCGGCATGCAGTGCAACATGTCCAAATGCGTTGTGACTACAGTCTGCTACGACTGCTGTATTTATGTGTAAAATTAGCCGATCATGGCATTATTTTTGATCGGTTGAAATGATTAACTGACAATATACTTTTACCAATAATCCACGAATTGGGTTAAATTAACTTTATTGTCCTAACAGTCTTACTATAAGTCTCTACACAAGTCTTCCATTCTCTCAAAAGAAAACCTTCAATGTGAAACATCTGTCAGGTTATAGTGGATGCTTTGTAAATATTCAAACATTCCTGAGTGCCCAATACGAGCGCCTCGACGGTGATTGGATGTCACTAGGGTTTGGCGCGCGAAAACAAATCGGTAAAGTGTTTGACGGTTTACCATTTAAAGTAAAAAGACTATTTTAAAAGACTATCAAAATCTTACTAGAGATACCAAATGGTAGACCGTGCATGTTTCTAATGGGGTTGGGGGGAAAAGTATATGGTAAAGTGGTAAACTGTTCACTTTACAGGGACCAGCCTAGGAGTCCCTTTTGAAAATTCGCACGTGTGCACAACGCATGCCCGGCCCATTGCATTCCGCTGCCTATATATACTGGGGTGCAATTTTACAGTGTATTACTATTCGTCGGTGGCAAATCATTTTGACAACTGAGCAGCAGAGACAGGAAGGAAATCGATAACCGGGGCAAGCGAATTCGAATCGTGGAAGATGCGATACAGGTAAATTAGGTGCCTCTCTACTGACATTTTTTTTTTCTTTTCTCATTCCACAGAGTGACTACAGACCATGTTGGCATTTCTATTGCCCTGTGTATGTGGTTCTAAAAATGAATTGCTCAACCACAATTCTGCACAACATAATGGGATGCGCTATCAATAAAGTATACCAAAGGATGCTGTGGTAAGGTGAGGGGGGTAGGCTACTGCCTTGGTAAAAGGCTGGTACTGAAAATGGTTAATAAAGTAGCTGATTTAGCTTACTGTATTCATAGTGCATTGTTTTACGATAATTGTTATTCATTATTTCAGTTTTACATACTTGACTCATTGAAGTTCAGACAAATATTGCTTGTGTTAACTGCATTAAACGTTTAGCTTTAATTTGACACCCAGAATTATTATGTTAATTTTAGTACGGGTGGTTTCGTTCAGCTAAAGGAAAACCACTTTTTGAGATAAAACACACATTTTAAAATTGGAGCATTTTTTGGTTGTTTTTAATGGTTTATCAGAGGAATTGCTGCACCGAAAAAAACTGGGTGGAAGATACAGATTAATGCCACCAAGTCCAAACAAAACTGCAAATACAAAATTCAAAACATTTTCACCCCGTTTTTATTTTATCCGGTCATAGCGCAAAATTCAGCTCTGTGCGACTTGTTTATTAGTTGCCTTCACATTAACCTCCTTTTCGATCCCACGCTGGCTCTAAAAAGAGCCTTTCGTTGCAGACACGCTTGGGATCCCGTGGGCTTTCAAAGGTGCTGGAATCGGCATGCCCTTGACGACCACGGCGACTTCAAATCACCTACCCGTTCCGAAATGCTTGAGTGGTTTTTGGGGTTGGCGCCTCTATTACAGGAATGCAGTGTATAAAAGTTCGGCGAAAAGAAAAGTGCGTCATCTTTGCGAAGCCTCGGTTTTAAAGTGGTACTGGTGTTCCACAATGTCCAGTTGAATTTGAAGTTGCAATCATGATGGAAACGGACATAAATGATGGCATATTTTGGCTGAGATTTTGGCAGACAGTGCTTCAGAATCAGATGACGAAGTAATGGATGACGAAAAGCATTAGACGTACGACGTTGGAATTCGTTGAAGAGGTAGGGCGTACAAATCACAGTAAAAATGAATCAACTAATATTAATAACAGTTAACGTTACTCTTCCTGGCCCAATGTCGGCAAAATGCAATGTAACGTAATTCACTTATTTTCTCCTAGGCTATAGCGTAAATATTGGAGCCATTTTTTTGTATATGCTCAAGGGTTTACAACTGTTGGAGTTGAGTAATGTAAATTTAGAAAATGGATCCTTTTAATAGGATTGACCAAATTCCCCACCCCTGGACTGGGTCAAAACGTCAAGTGAAATGTACAATTTTTATGTAGTTTGTTGCGGTAATATTTGTATTCATTGAAACAGTGTTGATGTATAGATATAGCATAGAAATTCTTTAGCATTTACTCACATAGTCCGGGTCGTGTTGTTTAATTAGCGTTAACAGGCTTGAAAATGCACTCTTGTCTGAAGCTTCCAAAAGAATAATGGTCTGTTGCCCTTATATTCGAAAGGCCCCTATAAGTCGTATTATGCAAGAAGTTGGGGAATTCACATTCACAATCCCACATTAAAACGAAACAATTTCTCGATAACGAGTTTTGGAGAGTGGATGGAATCTGCTATATTTTTTTTTTCAGCATATCTCATTTTATGCGCATGACCCCCTGTGGCCTGTGCACATGTGCAGCAAAGTAGCATTGAGATATTGTGATTACAAATGTATGATCGAGATTAACCTCCTTTGCCTTGTTTTTCTGTTGCAGCCGACCTACCAAGGTGATAGCCGACTGAGATCATGAGGACGACAGGAAAGTTAGATTTCCGATCTGCTGGGAACGACGAGACCATTACGAGTGTGGGACCGTGTTCACTGGAAATTCGGACCCCACCTCGGCGACTTCTCACACACTGTCGGCAGTAGAGATCTTCAAGCTGCATGGTCAACTTGTGTGGAATATGCTGTCGACGAGACCACCGTTGCGCAGCAAACATTAGACTCCAATTCCCATGAACACCTATCCTGGCACCCAACCACAACATTCCAGAAATGATGGCATTTGTGGCATTTGCACTCTCATTGCTATGGGTATGTCGTCCTTCCTCAATACAAGATGTACTGGTCGACATCTGAAATTCTTCACATCCTACCCTATCCGTCGATCATGTCCGCGAATCGGTTCAGTTCAATCTTTTCGGTTCCTCCACATCTCAAATAACCAAATTCGTAGAGCTCTTTGGCTAAACGTGGGACAAACTTTCCAAAGTTCGGCCCTTTATAGAAGTCCCGTCCAGAAGTTTCTCAACCTGTGTAACCGCGCAGAATCTCCAGAACTTCCAGAACGAGAGTATGTTGAAATTAAGGGACGCTTGAGTTTTGTCTAGTACATGCCTAACAAACCTATCAAACGGGTATTAAAGCCTTCTCCTGAACGAGTCTCAAAACAGGATACACGTGTGCTTGGAACTGTACAGGAGCCGACGAGACACCCAAACTGTTTGTGATGCAGACGTAGATTTCAATTCATCAGACTGCCATCCACCAAAACCCAACAGTTGCAGGAAAAGTCGTCATTGATCTGGTCCATGGACTTGAGAATAAGGGACACGTAATATATTGTGATAATTACTATACTAGCCCAGCTCTTGTAGCTAAACTTACAAACTAGGATTCGGATGTTGTGGAACTGTTCGTACACTACACCAGGAATACCCCAGGCCGCAAAACCCAAAAACCATAAATGAAGAAAAGAGATGACCCATTTTTTTTTGGTGAAAGGTGGCAATTTGTGTATCGTTTGGCAAGACAAAAATCTGTAACTTTTTAACTAATGTAGGCAACACTGATTTGTCCAAAAAAGTAAATTGGTGTAATAAAAAGCACAAGTGGATTTTGTGATGTTATGAAGCCCAATTGTATTGAAGATTACAACAAAAACATGGGTGGAACCATCTTGCCAACCAATGTTTTCAGCAGCTCACAATCATACACAGAAGCTTGAAATGGTGGAAAGAGTTTTTTCCATATGCTGAATATTCAGGCTTGTCGGCTTAGCAGAGAGTAATACCCAATTGGCATAGCAGGGAAAACAAAAATGCCAGGTCTTTGATTTTCGCATAGGGATTGTACAGGGGCTGCTGTTGGGTTGGGAACGTAACGCAACAAGTCAGCTGAGATACCATATCCTATTGAGTTGACAGGGCAACAGCACTATCCTGGCAAAACCTCAATGGAAAGAAACGCGACTGCATTGTTTGGCAGTAACCGAAAATTAGGCATATGAAAACAAACAAAGATGATCTATAAACAATGGCACACCCTATGCGCATAGTTCCTTGCTTTGAGAAATACCACATCACTTGATTGTAAATCTATACTATTTGCTCATCTCTTCTCTGTTCAATGTTGGGAATGGTCCGACAAGCCGCAGATTACAGTCCAAAACCAACATTGAATTGGGGGTGGGGGTGGGGTGTTAGTATGGATTGTGATGTATTTACACTGAATACAAGTAAATGGTTCATTTCAAGTAGATAACCAAAAAAATCCCTGTAATCTCATCCAAGGTTGTTTTTCACATGGAAAACATCTTTACCTGTACCGTATTTGCATGAAATCACCCATTTGTATTACTTTACTTTAGTAAATACTGATCCAAATATTTAATTGTTTTGTTTTACACTTACAAAATCTGCAGATTAGTCCAACCAACATTGAATTAAGTAATGGATTGTGATGTATTTACACTGAATACAAGTAATGGTTCATTTCAAGTAGATAACCAAAACAATCCCCAAATCTCATCCAAGTTGTTTTTCACATGGAAAAAAATACCTGTACCGTATTTGTATGAAATATCACCCATTTGTAATATTTTTACTTTAGTGTAAATACTGATCCCAAATATTTAGCTTTTGCACAATGTTTTCCTCTCTTGTATACTCATTTTTACATACAAATGAGAAAGTTAAAACAAGGTCTATTCCTCGCCGTGTGAGGGCGCACTCAATGAAATTGTGAAATCCCACTGGTGCTAAAGTGACATTAGTCTTCTACTTACTGTGGTAAAGAAGGGTAATCTCCATGGCAACTGGTTGGCAATGAAAGGTTACAAGAGAGCATGCTGTGGTAAGGAGGCCTATGCCTTATAGAAGTGGTTGGAACCAAAGTGTTAATAAACAGCTGATTTAGCTAATGTATTCATAGTGCATTGTTCTGTGATAATTATTATTAATGATATTTGCATACTTCACCTTATTGTTCAGACAAATATTGTTGTTAAATCCTCAAACCAAAACAAAATTAAAATTTAAAAAATATAGGAATATAGTTATAGTGGCAACTGAAGGCGACTATCTATCTTTGAGAAAGCTAGTAGGTTCTTAAAAGAACCGTTTGGTTTCCAACCGTTGTTCTTTAAGAACCTACAAGTTGTGAAAGATATTAGCTTACGTGCCACCGCAAACTTTGACGTATGTCATCTCCACTATGCATAGCCTGAAGTCTTATTTATCACTAAATTACTGAGTTACGTTATTCCTTGCAAAAAGAGTGCCAAAGGCTTGGTGACTTAATCATAATTATGTCTAAATTGTAATACTTGTGTTTTTGTGCCAAGAAACAAATGATTGCATGAATAAAACGCAAATCACACCAATAAAGTTTTGGTTTTTATTTGCTACATTTTAATTGTTTTGACTTCTGTTTTACATTTCCACATTTGTGACTCACTCACAAAAACCATACCAAGTCATATTTTGCTGAGATTAAGTTTCTGGTACAGATGGAAAGAGGATAACGTCGGGCTTTCAATTTGACACCAGAATTGATGTTATGTTAATTTCAGTATGGGTGGTTTCATTCAGCTAAATGAAAACTTGAGCACTTTTTTCTTGTTTTCATGGTTTATCAGAGGAATTGCAGGATTTTCACCAACTGACCGATGTTTGTTCTGCAAAATAAACAAAATAACACGGTGAAAGATAAGAGATTAATGTCACTAACCACCCAAAACTGCAAATACTAAATTCACTAAATTTTCACCCCATTTTATTTCACCCTCATAGTACAAAAATCAGCGTGTGCGATTTTTTGTTTTTGTTGAAACAGGTCTTAATTAGTTCAATTCTTCTTTTTCTTTTTAATGAATATAGCATCCAGAACTGAAAAATCATTCTGGACATGACCAATATTGTAATATTATATAGGATAGTTTGCATGGAATTCGAAGTCACAATTAATAAAGCTGTTCTAATTTTCTATCACTTGAATTTTTTTGTCTTTTTACAATTTTTACCCAAAAATAAAAAATGTGAAATATGCATTCCAGGATACTTCTAGTTGTTAAAGACGTTGGTTCAAAAGTTTTGACAATTAGTTGGCACATGACCATTCACATGACCCAAGATAATATTGGAGGATTTTCAAGAACCAAAAACAACAGTCAGCAAATTATTTGTTCCAAATGTGAAAACAAAAAAGTTTTTTTCTAAATTAGTTTGACTTTGCATACCTAAACAAAATCATTTTGTTTTAACTACTAAGGCATTTGCTTAATTTAAGTTTGTATTATTTATATTCATTCAAAAGAAATTGAATTTGTCTTTAAATATTTTATTAATTGTTTTAAATCAAGGTATAATTTGTCATAATACCCAAACCCAATTATTCACATCCCATTATATGGATATCAAAAATCACATCACTTTTTTTGTTGAAACGTCTTTATTAATTATTATATCTATTGCATTTTTTTTGTAAATATAGTGTCAAAAGAAACTATTAAAACCATAACAATCATTTTAAATAGTTGTCATGAATTTATTTACACGTATTTAAAATTTATTTGGCATTCACTAAAGAAACTTAATCTTCTTGTTTCTGTTATGAGAATCAGATTTTAATTAAAGGTTTTCCAAACAAATACACGTGAAAATAAGAGATTATGTATATAAAATCAAAACTATTACTAATTTCATTATCTCCCCTTTGACAAAACAGCATTACTGTTTCAAAAGGTCACAATTATTAATTCATATACAATTTGCATTTTTTGTGACTAAATACCTATTAGTAACAAGAAAACTTTAACAGTCACCATATGAACTTCAAATAGTAATCATTTTAAATATTAAATCAAGGCTACTCTTTTTAATTACTAACACATTTTCAATCATTAAAACCATCAAAAGTCTCTATACTTTTATTTATAATATTAATTTTTTTTATGTTTTTTTATAATATAATTAATCATTTGCAAACAAAGAACTGTTTATGAAAATTACTTGGACTGAAATATAATTACATTAAAATAAGGCAATCTGATTTGCAAAAGAATTATTATCATTCAGATGGGCAAATTGAATCAACATTTAAACCTTGCAAAGATTTGACGTTTATTTGAGAGTTAAATTATTTTGAATTAACATTTAGTTGCCTTACTATATATAATCCTAACCATCCATGTTCGAAATTAAGAACAAATGGAACACTTTTTAAAGCAAATATACATTGAACTACAAATTTTAATGAAATGAAAATGGCATATATTACTTTAATAATTCATTCAATTTTTGACTTAATACAAATGTTTCATAGATTAATATCAATCATAACACAAATTAAATCTTAAAATTGGCCCATTTATAATCTACATAAATTGTTTTGATTGTTTAAATTATTAATTTAGTACTTATTTGTTAAATTCATGTTCATATCGAATCAACCGACCAATTTGAGTAACAAGGACCTAAGTAGATTCATTGAATGACCATGACAATTAACAACTCACCATTTAAATTTTTTAAATCGTCTTTTGGATTTTATTTTCCTATCATTTTCATAATTATATAACTTTTCATCGGAAATGACCTGTTTCCTAATTGTATAACTTTTCAGTACACAATTTTGCAGACAATCAATCAGTTCAATGTCATTTGAATAAAATCAAGAATTACTATATTTGGTCTAGGAAAATTTAACAAAGTCATTTAAAATCAATTGCATAGCCTCATTAATTTTCATTAATTTATACATATGAAATTTAAAAGGAAGCAGGTATATCTTTGTATTTTGAAATTATATGAAAAATTTAAACAGACTCTTCTAATTTTCATCTCAGCCAAATAACAAAGTCCCAAATGGGCCTTTAACAAAGAGTTGATCTTTGCAAACTTTAAAGTATAGACTGACCATAATAGATATTTCCAAGGCAATACTTGAACAAAAGTTAAAGACACAATACATTTCCTCAACACAAATACCATGGTGTAGTTTTTAATAATTTATGATGTATAAATTTACAATTGTATTATTTATTTAATATTCTCCCATATGCATAAATCTGATTTCATTTTTTAATCAATTCTGGCAAAGTTCTCAATTACCAAACTGGGCAGCTTGGAGGAGTTCAATTCGTGGATACTTAGTATATCTAGAACATATTTAGAATCCAATAAATGACATTGATTTTACATTGAGTGGGAATAGGAATTAAGGTCAAAGAAGCAAAAAGGACAATGAGTTGAAACAGTACAAAGCCTATGGGTGTAAACAAATGTTTTTCTGTATGAAATAATATTGCAATACGTGTATACAATTATTAAACCATTTTCACAAAGAATGCAGAAAACTTTGTATAATTACTTAGAACTCAACATGTAATGGACACTGCAAAGATGGCAATCAATACAAATTTCACTTTCGTCATATTAACATAT
The DNA here is from genome assembly GCA_029582265.1 of Zoroaster sp. YZ-2022. NCBI lineage: Eukaryota > Metazoa > Echinodermata > Asteroidea > Forcipulatida > Zoroasteridae > Zoroaster > Zoroaster sp. YZ-2022. Next base: position 33,036,662 of record CM055817.1, on the reverse strand, counting down.
ACATAATCATTGTAATCGAGCAAAATGGATTAGATCTTATTTGTACATTTGAAATGATAACGTTAACCAACATTCAATGTGCACACGCCATTGTACACATTGTAAAAACAGCTTAATTAAGTTTGAAACATTGTGTTAGTATGCTTAACACAAACATCAATATAAGGCCTATTTGCATAATATACTCAACAGCAGTACTGCAACGTCCTTTTGTGAAGGTCTTCGTTATAACGATTAAATTTTAAAAAGGTTGATTTCGTTTATTTCATTTCCCAAGGTTTACTAATGAAGTAAAATTTTAATCAAATAGATTAAAAGTACAATACACATTGTACAAGACGTAAACAATATAATACATATTTGCATTTGTACTATCACTTTTGCCCTATTTCAAATGATGAATTCGTACGCTTCATTAGAATAAGAAGTAATTTAAAATAAATAAAATAAATTATAGTTAATAGTACATATTATATAAAATATATTTAAAAGATTGCTAACACATTCCATACTGTGGTCAAGCGAAAAAAACTGTAAACAATACATATAAAAAATATACATGTTGCAAACGCGTCCTGAATCCTTGTACACAAATTGCCACATTGTATCGGTGATATCTAAGCATGCGATCATAATGTAATGCGTGACAATCACAGACTGTTATGTAAATTATGATTGGCATTTTTTTGACTTGAAATATAGCGATAATTACAATAATATGTTAAAAACTTTATTCTACAGTGTAAATCTCAAGTTCATTCTTAAAGAAAAACCCAAGAAATCGCATTATATATTTGTAATATTCAAACATCCTATGATTTAAAAATGACTATTGATGTACAGGTCCTAAACTAAAAGTGAGTTCATTTAATAAAAGAATTTAAGACTATCAAATTTAAGTACAAAGGTAGACCGTCATTTCATGAAAATGAGAAATTCAATATTTAAGGAGCCAGCAGGCCCTTTAAAATCGTGACAACGCATCCGCTTGCATTCGGTATATATGGGTAATTTAATTATATTCCTGAAATCTTTACAATAACAAGAGAGGAAATCTAACGGGCAAGAATTCAATAAGATGATACAGAAATAGTGTCTCAATTTTTTTTTATCCACAGTGACTACACCATGTTGCATTATGCCCGGTGTTCAAAAGAGTCACAATTCAAAATATGATGTAAAATCCAAAACATGGTAGAATAGCTATGCTTAAGGTGAGAAAATGGTAATATCCATTATAGCACTATTATTCAGTTACTGAAATTTATTCATTATTTACATATGCTATGAGTTAGCAATATTCTTTACTGCCACGTAGCTTATTTGACACCAGTTATAAAAGAAAATGGTTGTTCAGAAGAAAAACTTAAGATAAACATTAAATGAGCATTTGTTTTTTCATGTTTCAGGGATTGCCGAAAAATGGTGAAATGATTACCAGGCCAACAATGCTAAAAATTAAACATTTTCCCTTTATTATCCGTGCCAATTCTTGGATTGTTTATTAGTCACTTATTACCCTGTCAGGCCTAAAGACCTTCAGTACGTTCTCTGTTTAGGTGCACGCATTTCCATCGCTATACACCAAATTTGAGTGGTTTTGGGTGGCCCCTTTGACAAATCATAAAAAGATGGAAGTTCCTGCGTTTTGTATGGGTAAGTAAATTTGAAAATGTAAAAAAATAAATTTTCCCGATTCGGCGAGTTCGCAAATCAGTGACGTATATATGACCTTGACTAAATAAAAATCAGTAAATGAAACTATATTATATTTAATTACTCCTGGCCAAGGACCATTACGATAACATTATTCCTGAAGCTATTTAGGTTGAGCTTTGAGTAAATGTAAATTTAGAAATATCCTTAGGATTACAACACCCTATGTCAAATCGTAATGACATATGATTGTAGTAATATTTGTTCATGAAAGCTGATAGATGAAGATTTTAAACGATTCCCAGGCGTCTAAGTAAGTGAATGCCTATTGAATAAAGAATAGCTTATAAAGGCCCAGTGTTATAAGTTGGAATTAAATTTACAATGCAAACGAACATTAATGAGTTTTGAGATGATGGATGAACGCAATATTTTCGGCAAAATATTAGTGCCTATACGTGTAATGAAAATACATTGAGATACATTTCAATGATGTAATTAACCTCCTTTTTCTGTTAGCTACAGGTGATAGACCGATGGAGTAAGAAAGTTTTTCAGTGGAACCGAGACATAAAGTGGAATGCATTATGGAAATTCTGGCGGATTTGCACAGTGGAGTAGAATCCAAGTATTTTGTCAACTTGTTGATATCTCGTGGTGTCACATGCGCGAAAATAGATAATTCCAATGAAATTTTGACCCAAATCAAAGAGTGGGATTCCAACTATGGGCAAAACATTTTTAAAAGATTTGTCGACATTGAAATTCATCATTCTCCGCGATCTGTCCACGTTCAGTTAATTGTTCCACTCTAAAATTTAAATTCTCTGTGGCAACTTCCAAGTCCCGAAAGCTGAGAGTTTCACCTAGTACCGGGATCTGTCTCGGCATTGTAATCATGGCGGTGATACATTACAACTATCGAGTTAAAGCCTCCCTACGCAGCCAAAAGGATCAGTTCTTGGACGACACACCCGACACCAAACTTGTGATGAGCTTAACCAGACTCATCCAAAACCAACGTTCAGAATCTCTGTCCATGGACTTAAAAGGACGTAATATTTGTTAATTACTATAACCTCTGCTAAACGAAACAAATTTCCCTGTGTAATTCGTAACTACGGAACTGGCAACCAAACAAAAATGAAGGAGTGATTTTTTTTGTAGTGCACAAGTGTTTCAAGAAAAATTCTGTACACTAAAAGGACACTGATTTGTCAAACAATGGATAAACCAAAGTGATTGGATTGAACCCTTGAATAAACCCAAACATGGGAAAGATCCAACAATGTTTCAGTACTTAAACAGAAGTTGAATGTAAGTTTTTCCAACTAAACTATTGTCATGGATTTTCACACAACAGGGAAAAAGTAGAACATTTATAGAAAACTTTGGGTGGGAATGCAACAAATTGAGTACAATTCCTATGAGTTGAAGGCAACATTAAAAACCCCAATGGAAGAAGTGATTGTTTGGTAACCAAAATTAAGGCGAAAACAACAAAGATGCGAAATGTCACACATATCCGCTATAATACCATCACTGTTGAAAATTTTTCTTCACGTCAATGAGAATGCAAGGGGAGTCAACCAAATTGAATTAAGAGAGGATTAGAAGTAAATTATTTAATGATACAGAAAGCCATCGAATAATCAAAAATCCCAAACATCAATGTTTCGATGGAAAAATCTAACCACATTGCATGAAATCACCCATTTGATATTCTTTAGTTAAATACATCCAAAATTAATTTTTCTTTTACATACAATCGCAGGTACCAAAAATTATGGTGGGGATGTTTACATGAATTAATAATTTCATTTCAATAATAATCAAAAAATCAAAACTCACAATTTTCATGAAAAATCTTACTGTACCGATTGATGAAATTCACCCATTTGATTACTTTATGTAATCATCCAAATATTTATTTTGCCATTTTCTTGTTATCATACATAATGGAGTTAAAACAGATTATTTACTGATTAAATTTGAAAATCCATGCAATTCTCCTAATTTTTAAAGAAAGTAACTTGCATAACTGGCGTTGAAAGTTAATACATTGTGAAGCATGCTTGAGGTTTGAATTTAAAAGTATTTAGCAATGTTCATGTCATTGGGAATTTATAAGATATTTAAACTTCCTATGCAGCAATTTAATAAACCAAATAAAATAATGTAGGAATTTATAGGTACATTGGCTATTTTGATTGTAGTCTAAAAACGTTTTAACAATTGTTCTTTTAAAATCAATTGAATATTAGTCACAAAAAATTTTACGTCTTCACAAAAACTAAGTGATTATCAAATACTGATTAGGTTCTTCAATAAAAGCTGTGTTATCATAATTATTAAGATATAATCGTTTTGTGCCAAAAACTATTTAAATCACACCAGTTTTTGTTTTTAAATTTATTGTTACTTCTTAATCCACATTTGTATTCTTCAAAAACTAAAGTATATTTTGTTAGTAATTCTGGAAAATGAAAAGCAGTTTTAGTTTAAATTTGACACAGATTATTGTTTTTAATTTCAAATGGCATAGCTAAAAAAACTTGCATTTTTGTTTCTTGGTTATAGAGGATGCGTTTTAATGACGAGTTGTTTTGCAATAACATATAGGTGAATAAAAAATGCACTAACCCAAAAAAATCAAATTCACTAATTTTCACCCCCATTTTTTTTCACCCGGGTCATAGTACAAAAATCAGTGTGCGATTTTTTTTTGTTTTGTTGAAACAGGTCACATTTATTATTACATTAATTAATACTTACATATTTGCATTTTTCGTTTGTTGAACTGAAATACCTGAGCAGGTCCAAACAAAAGGAAAAACTGTTAATACCAGTACACCAAAATTGACAATCTCTGATCCAGAAACTAGTAATGAGTCATTTTTTATTTAATATCAAGGCATTACCGTCATTTTTTGGTTACACTGGGCCCAACACCCAAATTTTTTAAACAAAGTCTATTTAACATACCCAATCCAAAAAAAGTCCCCCCCTTATACTTTTTTATTAATTCACAAACTATTGAGCACTTTTTTTTTTGGGGGCTTTGTTTTTGGTTGGGTTATACGTTTAGTATAACCATTTGAAACATAAAAAAGAACTAGTGAATTATTATGAAAAACCTTTCTTTTACTGTGTGAGTAACATCTCCAGCATCTTGTGAAATAACGGCATGCTGTGCTGTGGTCCTCAAGAAAAATTGGAATTTATCGAATTTTCAACGATTGCCGCGGCAATCATTGGGAAAAACCCCAAAATTTTCAAACACTGACCAAAGATACCAGAACACTTTTATTTTGGAAGGGGGGGGGATTTTCAAGAATCTATGAACACAAAACTTTAAAACAGGTCACCCCCAATATTTACTATAATATGAATCCCTAACCATCCATGTTCGAAAATTACAGCAAAGCAAATGTGTATACTACCTTTTTAAACCGCAGAAGACAACCATTTGGACATGTTGCTAAAACATAAACACTGTAAGTAGACAATGAAAAGTGGTCATGAATATTACATTTAAATAATTCATTCAAGATGCATTATTTGACTTAATCACAGACAATGTTTTGTTCATATATTTCTTAAATCAATTCATAACAAACAAATAAACCATTGACAAATATGGCGGGGGCGCGGATTTTGTGAATCTATCATCAAATTATTTTTTGGGTTGGTTATAAATTATTTAATAGTTTCTAGTACTGGTTTGATTTGTTAAATTAATCGTGTCATTCAGATGAACTCAACCAGAGAACCCAAAATTTGAGTTAGTCAACGGGGCCTCTGGGGGAGTTCATATGGAATGACCCATCAATTCTAACAACTTCAAACCATTTGAAAATCTTGGTTTGAAATCGTCTTATTTGGGATGCTTAATTATTCTTATTCTATTTTATGGGTAATTTTATTTGTTTTTACTTTGTTTAATTTCAATTTGTACCCATTTTTCCAAAACCA
>CM055817.1:32602861-33030531 GCA_029582265.1 Zoroaster sp. YZ-2022 | reverse complement strand
TTGATAGTATTTTGCTGTGGGCTAAGTGTGCATGGACACCGGAAAGGGGGTGGAGTTGTCGGTAGGAGGAATTGTTGAATCGGAGAGCATTGGAGTGATGGTGGCATCATCGGGATCAAGTATGGAGGGGAGAGAGAATCAAGGACCTGAGAGAGGGTTGGGATGTCCGGTTTATTCGAAGATGCATTCTTCCTGCGAAGTTTGCGTTGGGGTTGCGGGGATTTCAAGGGAGTGAGATGGGGACTATCATCAGTGGGTTTGGGAGGGGACAATTTTCGCTTTGACACGATATCAGCAAAAAGCCTAGTAGGGGCAGGTGGGGTACCCCAGATGTACTTGTGGGTGTCCATTGGGGAGTCGCTAGAGGGACCTTCGGATGGTGCCCGAGAGTGTGGCGGTGAAGTATTGGCACTGGGCTTCATGTTCCCAATAGCAGTAGTGGTTAGAACGGCAGTACCAGCAGTCGAAGCCGTGCTCGGCTTACCAGCAGCGGCCGCTGGCCCAGCAGAAGCGGCATGGGACACCGAGGGTATGATCTGCTCTATAGGAAGAGAACCATATCCCAACTCGAACAACATATACCGCTGGTTAATTCCAGTTGAGGATCCATAATAATAATAATAATAATGAACATTTGTAATGCGCCGGTATCCGTCAAAAGAGACGCTCATGGCGCAGTGAGACATTAGAGTAAACAATAAAACAAATACATGGTAAGAACAATGCAATATAAAATTACAAGGAACAATGATTGTAAAAAGGCTGACTGGCCCTGGTCAGAATATGCTAGACAAAGACGATATTCTGACAAGGAAAACCCTACAGATACACAACCATGCAAAACAAGATTGATTTGCAAAAATATAAACATATAAACACCGCAGCGATACTCTTGACATATTAAACCAAAAACTTATAAATACATCATCATGAAAGTCAATAGTTAAACATATGTAAATTATACATTAATTTTCATCAAATGAGTTTTGAGAGCAGTTTTAAATGAAGCAAGAGATGGAGATTGTTTGACATGCTCAGGTAAATCATTCCACAAAGAAGGAGCAGCAGCAGCAAAAGAACGTTTTCCCAGGATCTCTTTGTCAATTTCTTACTCAGAAGAAGTTTATGATGTGATCTCACGAAATCACGATTTGAGTGATACGGTTGAAGTAATTCTGATAAATATGATGGTGACATATGGAATGGAAGAGCGGTAAACATACATTAAGATTTTGAAAACAATCCTGTCCTTAATCAGGAGCCAATGAAGATCTCGCAATATTGGTGTAATGTGTTCTCTTGGTTTAGTCCGGGTTACAATTCTAGCAGCTATGTTTTGAAGACAGGACAGACGATAAATGTGTATCTGGTAGACCATATAAGAGTGAATTGCCCATGTCCAGGCGGGAGGTGACATACGCATGTACAAGTTGTTCCGTAGCCTCTTGAGAGATGTATTTTCTGATGAGGCCGATGTTGCGCAGATGAAATGAGGAACATTTAGAAATTGAAGAAATATGATCATTAAGTGACATGTCACAATCGAATATAGCGCCCAAACGCGAACTCTAGTAGATGTAGATATCTTGAGGTGGCAATACATAGATGAGGAATTTTACTTTTTCACGCTGCTGTTTTGATCCAAATATAATAAACTCAGACTTGTCATCATTTAATTTTAGAAATTAGAAGACATCCAGTTACGAATTTCATCAATACATGATTCAAGTCGACGTATAGCAGTGTCAGCTTCAATTTGATCAGGTTAAATGAGATGTATATTTGTGTGTCATCAGCATAAAATGGTATTGCAGATTATGTTTCCGAATGATTTTCCCAAGGGGACCAGTGTAGATAGAAAATAGTACAGGTCCAAGAACAGACCCTTGTGGCACCGAAAAGCAGCATGGTAAGTACTGAACATTTGTTTTAATTTGAACACTGTGATCTGTCGGTGAGATACGATTCAAACCATTTCAGAACTATTCCATCAATACCAAATGATCGAAGTCGTTGCAATAGAATACGGTGGTCGACAGTATCAAAAGCAGCTGACAGATCGAGTAGTACCAACGCAACAAGTCTGCCATTATCCATAGCGGTAAGTACATCATTTTCTAATCGAAGTAGAGCAGTTTCAATACTGTGGTTGGCACGGTAGGCAGACTGGCAATTATCAAGAAGGTTGTTGCTTTGAAGAAATGGAGAGACTCTAGCAAGTACAACACGTTCAAGTAGCTTTGAAAGGAAGGTAAGGTTAGAGATTGGGCGATAGTTTTTCAAAGTGTCAGTGTCAAGAGTAGGTTTCTTTAGAAGTGGTCGTACAATTGCAGATTTTAAGGATGGTGGTACAATTCCGTTAGCAAGTGACTGGTTTACAATATGAGTTATAACAGGTACTATTGTATCTGCACAATCTTTCAATAAAGTTGTTGGTATCGGATCAAGATCACAGCTTTTAGATGTAGATTGTAGAAGAATCCGGCGTATTTCTTCTGCAGTTGCAGGTTCAAAATATAAAAGCTTTGGATGCGAACAATTATCTATTCCAACACTGATGGGCACATGAGAAGGAAAAAGCATCACGGATGTTTTTAATTTGATCATGGAAGAATGTGGAAAATTTGTCAAGCAAGCTCTTCTTCTGAAACACAGGCAGGGAGTGGGAGGTTCTTTTTATGGTGAAGAAGTTGATCCACCACTTGAAAAAGTTGCTTTTGGTTAGATGAGCAATCCTTTATCAGTGTAGAGTAATGATTCTGTTTAGCTTTGCGAATGAGCTTGTTGACAAGATTCCGCTGGTCACGATACAGCTGGCGGTTGATTTCAAGACCGGAAGTACGCCATTTATGCTCTCGTCGACGAGTGTACCGAGATTCAACCCGGTATGAATACTCAGACACCATGTAGACACTTCAATGTGACCTACTATGACTACTTTCTGATCAGCAGCGACCCCAAAGAGATTCAAAAATGGCTGCAATGTGCTAAGTCGGGACGATTGTCGGTAGCTTGCCGTAGCTTGACGTAGACATTGTCGTAGGGGGGTCTAGTAGCCCGTTTTTCGGCGACCTGTTACGACTATGACGGTCGCCGGCAGTCGCCTAAAAAGTCGTCCAAGTTGGACAGGCCCTTTAGGATGTGTCTGTGGCTCCAATATGAAATATGACAGTGTTAGACAGTGTCCGAGCGTAACACATTTGGCCCAAATAAATGAATAAATGAATAAATGAATAAATAAATAAATGAATAAATGAATAAATGAATAAATGAATAAATGGATAAATGAATAAAGGAATAAAGGAATAAATAAATACAACATTTCTGCCACCCAAAAAACAAACCATTAAAAGATAATTAAAATCAAACAAAGTGCTAGTTGAGACATGAACGATTATCAAGAAACTATTATATATTATTATTACATTAATTTGGGACCGTCTGATATTACCGCATCACGTTCCCCGATCGTAGATTGGGGACACGAATCGCCGCCCATCAGATGTGAAATAAGACTTACTTGTTTTAATCCCCTCGGGATTAATATTGTATTAATGATAGCTTTTGTCAAACGCAAATAAATTATTGTTCCTACCGCTAATTACAAAAAATAATAACAATTGAATATCAAAAAAGCAAGTGGCACAAGGCATTGTTTTCTACTCATTATCATCCTTTAATATGCGTGCAATATATATCCTCCGTTTGCGTGGTTTCTGGGAAATAAAATGATTATTTTCTTAATTATACAAATGTTTTGTATGTAATTTAACGAATTCTTAATATTTTTCCCAAAATTTTGCTATAATACGTAAACAACGTAAATTTCCTAACCGACCACATTTATCCTCCATTGACTTTGTACATAAACCTGTGCGTTTGTTTACAACCTTTTTTCCCCAAAACCGACTCCCATAATTCATTGCGCGCACAATTCCGATGAGTCTTATTGTGTCACGTTCCACTGAACCTTTGTGTCGGTGGAAGACACACCAAACAAGATAATTAATTATAGTATCAGCGCCCTCTAGAGGCCGCTCACAATGGAAAAATAGTTTTACAGAAGATTTCGGCTGAATGCAGTCAGACGCATTCACCACTGGAGCTTCCTTACCGTGTATTAGTAAATCCAATTGATAGTGTAGCATTATAAGTCTGTACACCTTTCTATTAAGCAGTTATTGTGTTTGTTGTTTGTTTTATATTTCGACTGTGTAGCCAATTAAACCAGAACCTCTGAGTTTGTGTTACATCTACCAACCATAAAAATGTTTGTACCAAGTTACAAGTCTGTAAATCATTTCGTTTGGTATTTAACGGGATTTACATTTTTATTATTATTATTATTATTATAAATGGTTTATTTAAAAAAAAAGCTGAATTACGGCCAGATTACATACAAACTATCATACAAAGAAAGAATCATTAAAAAGAGATTAAACCAGAACAATAGGCCGTATTCATAAAAATAAGTAATTGCTTTTACTAAAGTAACAACCCCCTTTTACTAACCTTTTACTTATATGTGTATTCATAGAAATAAGCAATGACTTTCAAGTAAAAGCTACAAGTTTTAAGCATTAGTAATTGCTTTTTACTTATAAGTAAATGCTAGAGAAATTAGCATCTACTTCAATTTGTATTCATAAAAATGACCTTCGACTAGCATTTACTAGTGATTGTACAAGCACCTAATTGTTGGCTTGCTGTTTAGCCAATACAGACATATCACATTTTCTGCCATGTTTTTACGTCCAAGACCACAACCTAAGGTGTATAACATCAGGCTTAATCGTTATGAAGTCAACCCTACCACTTACAGAACTTTATTTAGGTTTGACAAAGAAAATGTGGAATGGCTTGCAAACACCTTCATACCACCAAATACCGAGACTCGTGGATGGTACTGTAGTACAATAGCAACTACTTGAGAACTTACTAGCCGAGGCAAGTAACAACTGTAATCATTTAGCAAATGGTTATGAATAAGATTTTTAGCAATTGCTAAGACTAGACCTTTTACTTACCTAGCTGTTGATTTTACTTATAGCATTTACTAGTAAGTAATTACTTATTTTTATGAATACGGCCTAATGAGTATAAATAATAAACAAACACAGTCAGTTGTACACAACAAAAAGCATTATAAAAAGGTAATATTAGCAAGAAAACTGTATTAACTAAAACACAAAAACATCATAAACCATTTCTTTTCACGTTTGACATTTTGACATTGAATTTGTTTTTAAAGTTATTTAAAAAGGGCGAGGTAAAAAAGTAAAGTAAAAAGGGCAACTGCTGGTAAGTGTTCTGTTATGATCACAACAATTCATATTTACAATACATGTACATAATAATGTAAAATAAAAATCACAAAGAATTAGCATTTAAATTAATGAGAGAAATCATATAGGGAACTGGACTGTCTCTGAATCTGTTCGTTTTGCATTTGAGTTGAGTTATTTGATTTGCATTGCGGAGGGCACGTTGGTTCGTTTTGGGAGGTGGGATAAGATGAGGCATGTTTTGTTTACATGCTAAGTCAGTGGCAAATTTCATGCACAGGGAGGTTCGACGGTCATAAAGGTTTGGTAGGTTGAGGCACTCCAGTGCAGTGGAATAATCTGTATATTTAGTACCCAAGATCAGCTTAGTAACACGCTTCTGTATTCTTTCCAATTGGTTGATGTGATGTTTTGTAAATGCACCGTTCCAAACTGGTACAGCATACTCCAGGAGTGGACGTAAGTACCCTTTATATATGGTAACGAGGTCATCTGCTGGCAAGTGTCCCTTTAGAACTCGAAGCATATGAAAGCGACCATTTGCTCGTTGGAGTATGCTGTTAATGTGTGAGTCCCATTTCAAATCATGCTGGATATGAACTCCAAGTAATTTCACAGATTCTGATTGGTCAAGGGGATGATCGTTGATTTGTAGAGCTGGAGGTGGTGGGGGGTTTCGCATGAAGTTAAATTCCATGGTAGCACATTTTTGGGGATTGAGAGACATGTTATTAGTGAATGTCCATTGTTCAAGGGATTTCAGCGACTGTTGTATCTGTGACTGGTCATGAGCAAAACGGCATTCCACAATCCTCAAATCATCCACATATTTCCAATAATGATGAGTAGAAATATTGAGATCTCGACAAGCATCATCAATGACTGCCGAGAACAATATTGTTTTAGCCAATAATACCGGAACCACTTAAGTTTATACAGATTTAATAATTTTAGATACATTTACACTGTGGTAGAAATGTTTGTGTAAAACTTGCAAGTATGTACGTCATTCCATTTGGGAGTTATTATGCTTTTTACATTTCCATTATTTTAGCCCATTAAACCGGAATAGATTTGTTATTTATTTTTTTAATTTATTAATTTGTTTTTAAAGAATTGTAGACACATCTACATATCATAATAAATGTTTGTGTCAAGTTACAAGTCTGCAAATCATTTCATTCGGGATTTATAGTTTTTTTTAATCTACTGTTTTAGCCCTCAGTAGCGGAACCAGTCACGCTTCAGTGACATTTTTTAATTATTGACAAGTGACAAGAAAGAAAAAAATTGATGATAGCGATATATTTTCTATATGGATATTTAAAAACATAGGGTTTTAGGTATTTACAATTTAATTTTATTTGTTTGTAACCGAACCATCAACGACCGAAGCATCTACAATAGAAATGCAGACTACAGAAATGACGACTACAGAAATGACGACTACTGACGAAATAACCACATCTGTGACGACTGAAGTAACGACTAGTCAGCACCAACAACAGAAGTGAAGACTACAGGTTTGTTAACGTTTTATATTTTTACACGTACGGACTTATTACATTCTCATTTTAACTGTATATTTTTATGACAAAATGTGTTCTGACAAAAAGTTGAAGAAATATGATGAAGAAGAAACATCATTATGGAAAACATAACTTTTCATTGTAGATATGTTTTTATATTGTATTTCTGAATATTTAACAAAAATAAAGGTTTAAAATATTCATGATTCGGTCTAATTTGTTTTGGTCAGTTGCCTACCATGTGATTAATAAAGACAATGCTAGATGGAGACTGTTCTGGTGTTACAAGGCAAACAGCGGATGGCCAACATCAGTCACCGATGTACTGCAGGGTAAATATATACATGGAAACTCTTCATGGCAAATGATCATGATGCAAGTTACCAGAAAATCAAGAGTTAAGTTGCTTTCTTTTCATGAAATTACCATTATTTTTATACGATTATTTTCACAGACACGCAGTAAGCACTCAGTATACAGTGTTTCATACATACGTCGGTGTTTAGGCAAAATCGTATAAATTGTTTATTCCTCGACGCAAGAATTTCATCAATCTATAATTATTATAGTATATTGGTACATTGTGTGTATCTGTACATATTTCAAACTTATGCCATAGAACAATTAATTACAGCTAATGGATTTTTAATACAATGGTCCTTTCAATTTTTTTTATACATATTTTGATCATTACATGTTGTTTATCATATCGTGACCAGCGAGGAAAAGGACAATACAAAATAAAAAATAAATTAAATAAATAAAACAAATAAATAAATAAATAAACTGCTGCTCGTATATTCTGTGGGCACCTACGTTATAATGAACATTTCAGAAAATCGACATTTGCATTTTCACGAAGGAACAGTTAGCAAAGCGAACCTTATTGCAAACGGAATACGTTTCAGACCCGTTACTGTGCAACTTCTTGGCCAAATTTTTCGAAATTTGAACAGTGGCGATATCAAACTTATTTTCTTAAACAAAAACATAGAGATAGGTTGGTGAAATTCTTGCGTCGGGAGATAAACAATTGATTTAATTTTGCCCAACATAGAGGTTTCACATCATTATATGTCAAATTAGGCTTTTTTCCCCACACTTTGTTTATCCACCAGTGAGTTCATTACAGTTGTTAGTGCCATTTTTAAATGTTTAAATTTTTTAATTTTTTTATTTTATTTTAATTTGTTTTTTTCCCTCAACTGGTCATGTACTAAGTACAAAGCCTTGGTAAACTTATTAAGTATGTTAACAGCAAATGTTCTGAGAGTGATTTAGGCTATTAAAGTTCAATACTTTTATACACTTTTCAGACAGTTATGGCGACTGTGATGTAAATTCTAACTACTGTTTTAGTCGTCTACCGGATTTTCTTCAAGAAAACAGTGCTGAGATACTGACGAGAGACTCGGCAGGAACAGTATACAGGTAAACTGATTGATGAAATATTTTGTCATTTCAAAGATGGCAAACATTTCAAAATAATTTTATCCGTCGTGGCTAGATTTAATGTAATTAGTATTTCATTACAACTGATATGTCAGGCCCGTTTCAAACGTATAGCGATCATGTCGTGTCGAATTGGAATGAATTGCGTTCTGCAATAATGTTGTAATAACGCAGCCGTGTATTCGAACGTCATAGTTAATTTAAACGTCATTAAGTGCATTGAAGTGACTTCTCCATTTCAGTAAAATATAGCATTTCCCAAAAATTTCATCCAAATTGGTACACATGTACATCACATAATTAGGCCTATCAGTTACAGTTAATGTCAGTATACGTCCACCTTTGGTAAATGTTTATGTATCTATACAAATGTTTCAGTTTCAGCTGATTCCATTGTGTCGTTAACGAGACAATAGTGAACATGCATTTACTTTAAGTCTGCTGTGATCTTTTATGCTTTTCTAGACTACTCAGTAGTATATAACTATGGGCTTTAAATGATTACAACACAATAGTTGGAATTTTTAGCAGCATATTATTGCTCAGTATGAATATTATTTATACAAATATATATTATTATCACGAAATGGCGGCCATATTGGTTAACAATAATTGTATTTACAACGAAAATGCGGAAAATAAGTTGAAATAACCTCAAAACCTCCTCATCAGCGTATGGCTGGTGAACCATGAATGTCACTAAAAGTCAGTAAATATGAGTCATAGTTCCAGAATTAAAACTTAAACTGTTTTGTCTTAAAGGTGGACATTTGATCCTAGCAACAATGTCGCTCACGCTGTATGGGAGGCTTTTCACGATCACATTGAGGTACAGATATTGGATGAAAATTTGTGGAACCCTTAAAAAGTCAGTGGTAGGTACAGATTATACTTATAATCGATAACTCAGACTGCGTGTATGGCTGTATCTAACAGCTCGATAGTTGGTTGTCATTCTGCACGCAACCTGCCGCATGCACACACCTAGACATGTGCGGCGGCGATCCCCTGGGGACGGTTGACATATCCTGACCAATATATTTATGGAGGAGATGACGGTCTCCTATACTATTTTTTCTTTCTTTTCAGAGCAGACAAATTATACATCATTCCATTGTATTGTAATGTTTGTCTTATCCTATTCCTTAAGCGCACGGGTAGCGTGATAGGCTTCTAAGCAATAGGTTCCTGCGGTGGTGGATCGCAGCATCCAAGTCAATGAATGCAGCTCTGAGTTGTTCACAGTGAGGATCCCATGCAGATCATAGTGAGGATCGCATGCAGATCTTACACAGTGAGGATCCTATACCAAAAACAGTGAGGATCGCGTGAAGATCGTGTGAGGATCGCGTGAGGATCCCATGTGAGGATCCCATGCAGATCACAGTGAGGATCGCATGCAGATCTTACACAGTGAGGATCCTATATCAATAACAGTGAGGATCGCGTGAGGATCGCGTGAGGATCCCATACAGATAACGGTGAGGATCCCAGTCACACTAATACTAAAGTAAATGGACACCAGAAACGGTTTTCTATGGTGATTACATAGCAGCAAGAACAACACCACTTTATTCAGAACAACTTCTCCTTATATAGGATCTCAACCCCTATACAACGCATGTAAATTCAAGTCATGTACAAAACATATGACCTATACATTAGTACAGTAATTAACTGACCAATCAGTGTTGTGAGTGACCCCTAATGCATGATGTAAACATAGGTGACTAGAGCGGAAAGTTCCATTGTGTAAAACGTGATAAATATTGCATGGTGAACTGTAATAGGAATAAAATCATGGATCATTACATTACCCCCTACCAGAATTTTCAGTCACTGAAAAGTATGGACTATAACATTTTAATTTAAAACACAAACTCAAAATGTTGAGTTGTGAAAACACAATTTATTTTTTGTAAAACAAAGTTTACTTAACAACACTTAAGTAAAATACTTTCGCATAAAAATACGAACGAAACCAAAAACTAATACTCAGTAGAAAATCATTCATGAACAAGATTAACTTAAGCAAAACCGTTAAGTGACAAATCTTCCAAAACAAGGTTTACCGAACCAAATCCGTTAAATACATGTAATAGACTTTTCCCTAATTGACATTAAGATAATCTGAACAAAACTAATAAACAATGAAAATCCTTTCAGTAACACTCTTTTGCAGAATGTAAAATAATTTAACCAAAAAAATAATGATCAATAGAAAGGTACCATTTTCACCATTCTTTCAAAACAAGCGTTATCATAACTTTAAAACATTATTACACAAAAACTGTGTAACTGATCAAAAGTGGCAGAGTTGAATGAATTCAATTTAATTTAACAAAATATAAATGTTCCATAGTTCTCCATGTCATTAAAGTCTTAACACGAAGGTATGCGTAGACGTCCTTCCTCCATCGGCCAAGTCAGTGAGGGGAATCATCCGGGGAAGTTTTCCAGGAAGTCCATTTCCCTCGGGGTCAGCTGGGACGTGTCATTTGGGGGCGGGGAGTTGGTGCGTCTTCATCAGGGTCAGGTAGGGGTGGATTCATCTGAGGAAACTAGGGCGTGTTCATCGGAGGAAACTGGGATGTGTTCATTGGAGGAAACTGGGGCGTGTCCATCGGATGAAGCTGGGGTGTGTCCATCAGATGAAGCTTGGGTGTGTTCATTGGAGGAAGCTTTTGCAAGTTTCCTGGTGGGGATCGCACCTGTTGAAATTTCTGTCGTGACAAACTGTAGGTGTAAGTTCCCCGCTTGCTATTTCTTCTCTTCGTCAATGAAGTGTTCATTATGTGCAGTGTATTTCTCCCCACTGGTGCTTCTGCATAATGCTGTTGAATTGGAACCTTTGATGCTTTAATACTGAGTGATTTCCTTTCAGTACACACAGTACATTTTCTTACTTTTAAGCACACATCAGCTGTCATTCGTGCCCAGAAGTAATGGTGACGCATCTTCCACAAAGTTTTCTTTACACCCTGGTGCTGAGTTAATCTGCTGTCGTGAAGTTCATGGAGGACATCATCTTGAAGAGTAGCCGGTAATACCACAAGCCATCTACATGTCCTTCCTGACGTCTCCCATCGTCGATACAGCACTCCCTTCCGTAGTTCCAGTTGTTGCCATTGTGTCCAATACATTTTCGTCACCACTGATTCAAATGAAATGTATTTCCACTCTGGTTTTTCCGTCATTCTCCTCCTTGGCTCTCATGATGGGTGCAATTGTAGGGTCGGCCAACTGAGCTTCTCTTAACTCCTGCAATGTCCACCTTGGCTTGAGTGTAATAGTTCGGACATGTCTGTCTTCATCTTCTGTTTTTGGTCCCATATCATCTTTGGTTGGCATGTCATTATCTCCCGTTGATGTCACTGCATCCTTGTTTGATGGACATTCTTTCCTGGAGTGTCTTTTTACACCGGACTTTATACAAGTTAACCCATTCTGTAGGTTTTCCAAACTGTTCTGTGGTTTACTCCAGTTGTTTGTTGTGTTTCTCACGGCTGAACCATGCATTTCCATCTGCTTCATCATCCGCAACATCATGTTGTGGATTATTTCAATTTGTCTATACATCATAATTGTATGTTGGTTAAATTTTTCCCTTGTTACCATTTCTACTTCTGGTGTAGCCCTTGCTAGTGGAGTTATCCGCTGTCCCACAGTCGAACTCCACCCCGGCTGGTTAAATCGTTCCACCCTCGAAGTGGCCCCTGCCATTGGAGTCGCCCGCTGTCCCACGGTTGCACTCCATTCCGGCTGGTTAAATCCTTCCACTACTGAAGTGGGCCCCACCATTGGAGTCGTTCGCTGTCCCACGGTCGCACTCCATCCCGGCTGGGTAAATCCTTCCACTCTCGAAGTGGCCCCTGCCATTGGAGTCGCCCGCTGTCCCACGGTCGCACTCCATCCCGGCTGGTTAAATCCTTCCACTGCTGAAGTGGCCCCAGCCATTGGAGTCGCCTGCTGACCCGCAGTTGCACTCCACCCCGGCTGGGTAAATCCTTCCACTCTTGAAGTGGCCCCAGCCATTGGAGTCGCCCGCTGTCCCACGGTCGCACTCCATTCCGGCTGGTTAAATCCTTCCACCCTCGAAGTGGCCCCTGCTGACCCGCAGTTGCACTCCACCCCGGCTGGGTAAATCCTTCCACTCTTGAAGTGGCCCCAGCCATTGGAGTCGCCCGCTGTCCCACGGTCGCACTCCATTCCAGCTGGTTAAATCCTTCCACCCTCGAAGTGGCCCCTGCCATTGGAGTCGCCCGCTGACCCACGGTCGCACTCCATTCCGGCTGGTTAAATCCTTCCACCCTCGAAGTGGCCCCTGCCATTGGAGTCGCCCGCTGTCCCACGGTTGCACTCCATCCCGGCTGGTTATATCCTTCCACTGCTGAAGTGGCCCCAGCCATTGGAGTCGCCTGCTGACCCGCAGTTGCACTCCACCCCGGCTGGGTAAATCCTTCCACTCTTGAAGTGGCCCCAGCCATTGGAGTCGCCCGCTGTCCCACGGTCGCACTCCATTCCAGCTGGTTAAATCCTTCCACCCTCGAAGTGGCCCCTGCCATTGGAGTCGCCCGCTGACCCACGGTCGCACTCCATTCCGGCTGGTTAAATCCTTCCACCCTCGAAGTGGCCCCTGCCATTGGAGTCGCCCGCTGACCCACGGTCGCACTCCATTCCGGCTGGTTAAATCCTTCTACCCTCGAAGTGGCCCCTGTCATTGGAGTCGCCCGCTGTCCCACGGTTACGCTCCTTCCCGGCTGGTGATGACTTGTCACACCTGGTGCAAATCCCGCCTGTGGAGTTATCCACCGTTTCTCCGTCGCACTCCACCCCGGCTGATGATGACTTGGCACCCCTGGTGCAAATCCCGCCTGTGGAGTTATCCGCCGTTCCTCGGTCACACGCCACCCTGGCTGATTATGACTTGGCACCCCTGGTGCAAATCCCGCCTGTGGAGTTATCCGCCGTTCCTCGGTCACACTCCACCCTGGCTGATTATGACTTGGCACCCCTGGTGCAAATCCCGCCTGTGGAGTTATCCACCGTTTCTCCGTCGCACTCCACCCCGGCTGATGATGACTTAGCACCCCTGGTGCAAATCCCGCCTGCGGAGTTATCCGCTGGTCCGCGGTAGTACTCCATCCCGGCTAATTATGAAGACGTTGCTGTTCCTGCTCAGATGTAAGTATTGGTGAGTAAGTATGAGTTAAATTGGGATCCCATCTCACCTGTCGTTGTTGCGATCCTCCTGCTGCTGATGTGTGTACTGCTTGGTGTGGCTGTGGTGTTTACATTGTTGTCTGTAGTGGTTCAGCTATTCCTACAACCGATGATTTTGATCCTCCTGCCAACGGCGTAGACATATATGACGGTTGAAGAGGTGTCTGTGTCATGTAGAGCCCTGACGACCCAACTGGCAACCGCCCTGTTGATATTTCCGCCGTCTCCGCTCTTCGCATGTCCCATTCCTCTTGTCCCGTACGTTGTGTAGTCTGCGGTTCCACCCGCCGCCCTCCTGCAGTTTTCACCGGTGTAAGGTCGATAGACGAAGTCGTTTTTACTGGTGAGACTGTCGGAGTGGAGGGTGTCTCTGCTCGTTGGAGCACGATGCTGGCAGTAGTAGTTACTGTTGATGGTGTTGTCTGAAAAAATCCCTTTTGTCCGGGATAATGGAATTCCACGTCCGAATCTACTTGCTCAACCCAACCCGTTTGGATCAAGTCCTCCACACGTTCCATGATTTTTGCGATGTATAATCCTCTCTGTTTTATCCTCAAGCTGTATCTCAGTCGACTCCTTTGGTGGATCCCACCGCTGCCACCAATGTAATGTTTGTCTTATCCTATTCCTTAAGCGCACGGGTAGCGTGATAGGCTTCTAAGCAATAGGTTCCTGCGGTGGTGGATCGCAGCATCCAAGTCAATGAATGCAGCTCTGAGTTGTTCACAGTGAGGATCCCATGCAGATCATAGTGAGGATCGCATGCAGATCTTACACAGTGAGGATCCTATACCAAAAACAGTGGGGATCGCGTGAGGATCGTGTGAGGATCGCGTGAGGATCCCATGTGAGGATCCCATGCAGATCACAGTGAGGATCGCATGCAGATCTTACACAGTGAGGATCCTATATCAATAACAGTGAGGATCGCGTGAGGATCGCGTGAGGATCGCGTAAGGATCGCGTGAGGATCGCGTGAGGATCGCGTGAGGATCCCATACAGATAACGGTGGGGATCCCAGTCACACTAATACTAAAGTAAATGGACACCAGAAACGGTTTTCTATGGTGATTACATAGCAGCAAGAACAACACCACTTTATTCAGAACAACTTCTCCTTATATATGATCTCAACCCCTATACAACGCATGTAAAATCAAGTCATGTACAAAACATATGACCTATACATTAGTACAGTAATTAACTGACCAATCAGTGTTGTGAGTGACCCCTAATGCATGATGTAAACATAGGTGACTAGAGCGGAATGTTCCATTGTGTAAAAGGTGATAAATATTGCAGGGTGAACTCTATTAGGACTAAAATCATGGATCATTACAGTATTATCGTATACATCTAAACCTCATTTGCCTATTTTTATGCCAAATGTATGTACATTGACAATTAACAAATAGAAAGTCATGATTGTTTTATTATAAATGCGTTCAAATACATTCAAATTTGAAAATAAATGTTTTGATACGTTCGTCATGAAGCGTTCGTTGCTCGTAGGAACGTTTGCATTAGCCCATTATGCATTAGCCCATTGTCCCCTTTACTAAATACAAAAGAGAACCGCATTTTACTTCGTGGATTTATCTTATCAGGTCAGAATCCTATAAGAGACCATGACTCATTCCAATACCGCGATGAACATGGTGTGAAGTCTCTTCAGTTGAATGATGATAACTGTGGATGTTATACGTCACTTCACCTGTGACATAGCATGTATGGCAGCAGCGGCTTTGGTCAAGAATGTGTTTGGTGTGGATCTTCTGTTTGATGCAGACTGTCAGAAGCCATCACCGAACAATGGATTGTCCATATACTTCAGAAGTATTTTTGTTGAATTGTTCGTTATAATTAAAACTCATACACATCAGTGACTGAACACATCATACAGAGACAGACAAAATAAAGTCAATCATTTAAATATCAACTAAAACAAATAACGTCACAAATCATAATTGCTTAATAGACGAGCATGTATTCGATCAATTTATGATTGTTTCTGTGCAATTGCACATGAACATTTCTAAACATAAACCATATTTGTCTTTCCTATTTATAGATGATGAATAAGCCTAATATGTCACCATCGAGTGTTTGTGATGATGGTCGCTGGTGTGATGTATAGTTACAGTACAGGAAAATATTCACCGTAGTTATTAAATAGAAATTACAATATTGGTATTAGATATCAAATTGTCACCGATGCCAGGATAAATTTACAATCAAATACCCACAGGATGAAATTATCATTTGAAGAAAACGTTAGAAGTTGTATATTTTGAAACACGCTTTCTCCCTTTTATACGCATTTGAACGATTGG
This sequence comes from Zoroaster sp. YZ-2022, assembly GCA_029582265.1. Lineage (NCBI taxonomy): Eukaryota > Metazoa > Echinodermata > Asteroidea > Forcipulatida > Zoroasteridae > Zoroaster > Zoroaster sp. YZ-2022. The sequence continues at coordinate 33,014,708 of CM055817.1, read as the reverse complement.
ATATTGTTTTTGACTCTTTCACGTTTTAACATTTATCAGTTCGTGAATACGCAAACTGGAAACAAAGCTTGTGTTCAATTTCACGAAGTGACACCCTTGTATTGTCTTCTTTGTGTTGTACGCATATAGCGAATTCACCCACGTCTAGTTTAAGATTGCATCTAATGCTATGAGGTACCTTCCCGCATAGAGTGCGTAATCCCATGATATCCTACAGCAGGGTAGTAAAACTTGTTACTATAATGCTCTTAGTGCGTGTGCACATAATTATTGAGTACCAATGCCGTGGACTGGGTTATGGCAGACTGGCATATTGTCTTCATGTAGGTAATGAGCAGAGTACGTGAGCTGTTAAGACTACATGATTGTTGTTAGGTCACTGTCATCGAAGGGTCGCAATAGTGCGTTAAGTTTGGCAGATTTGGAAGATGATGTGCGATCATTGGCTGACGGAAGTACACCAGCGCGGAATTACTATATAACACGCGCATGAAATGTACGCACAACGCTCAGTGGCTATCATCAAGACACTGGGTCTAATTAATAACACTGTTATAGAAGGCTCCGATGTAAACAGAGTGAATAGACTTCTCGTAGTACATTGTATAAACTCGAGTGTCACTTCGTCAACGTCATTTCTTGAAGATGCTCAGTTTGAAACAAAACAAAATAAATAAATAAATAGAATGACGAAACTTTGATTTTATCTAGTTTTCAAGAAAGTGAAAGTTTAGTCATAACAGATGCTCCCTTTTCTGAGAAAAAGATACAAATGCTTTCCTTTTATTCTGTTTTTATATTTTAAAAACAGATTCCGGATGGCAACTTGTTAATTCAACATTTCACGTTTTTTTCAAATATTTTTTTCTTTAAATCACGTTCATCATTATTTGTTTAGGAACGTTTACTAACTTGACATCATTGTTACCAATGTTGTACTTTTTTCCCTTTTACAGTAAAAGGGTATAAGTAATATCGATATTTCTTGTAAATATTATTTTAAGCGTTAGTGGAAAACTATGTATAATAAACTTGGGTCAGTTAGTTAAATTAGTTATGGAGTGTCCCATGACAAACAACAAACATGTGTATATCTAGGTGAGTATTGTATAACACAGTTATTGTACCTGCATGTTAAAAATAATATAACTTGACAATTAAACACATTTACTTAGGCCTACTCGGCCCTTCCATGGCAAAACAGCCCAACTCGAAAATTTTGATTTTTGAGATAAGATCATTTTTGGGTAAATTGAGGGCGCTCTTTTCATTTGTGAAAGTTTCAAAGGCGTACGATGGATTGTTTTGAAGATAGCATGTCCTATCTCACATTCTTTGCACACGTTCACTCTGGTTTTGTATGGCAAAACGCCTTATCTCTAACCTAAGTCATTCACAGTTTCTTGTTATTGCTTGGTAAAACATTGTAACTCCAAGATAGACTACTTTGCCTTCCAAATTGATTATAACCTAATGTGGAGTGTTTAGGGTAAAACAACTTAACTTGAAGATAAGCTGTTTTGCCAAAAAAATATCTAAGTTTGAGAAACGTCTAACTTTGAATTAAGTCATGCATACTTTATTTTTATTTGGTAAAACATACTAAGTCTAAGATACATAGATCTGCCTTTCAAATGAGTTCAAAACATAATGTTGAGTGTTTATGGCAAAACAAGTTTACTTTAAGATAGGCTGTTTTGCCATAAAAAAAAAACTTAAGTTAAGACATGTCCATCTGTGAGATAAGCTCATTTGCCATAAAAATACTTGAACTATTGAGGGCGCTATCACCATTCTAACTCATCAAATGTATAATGGCGGCCATGTTCAACCTCAAGCTGCACAGCAGGGGCTTTCAAATTCTCCAAAGGGCATTGGAAAAAAACCAAGGTATGTCTATCTTTTACATGCTTAAATCTTAAATATAATCCTATAGAACTCAGAGGTAATCAGTAGATAGATGAAAGTCCAATGTAATCAGCGCCCATATAAATTATAATGTTGCATGATGCAGGCAAGGGTTAGGCCTACGTTACACACTGGTCAAACTGCCATGACTGCTGCATCATCTTAGCTTACACATAGGTTAGGCTAAGCCTGCGTAACTCCAACTTTTCATGTTTCTGTTTGATCCATTTTGAAATATTTCAATACAGCCAGGGTTTATTGATTCATATTTTGTTGTAAATTGTATGAATAGGCCTACTGAGTTAATGAATAGGCGTTGATAATGTAGGCCAAATTGTATTTTAATATGCATATGGCTATGCAGTCTTTTGATAGGAGGACTAAAAATATGTCCAAACAAGTATGGATATTCAAGAATGAAATCTCATTAGTGCACTTTACTAGTGATTGAATCATGCTAGTTTTAGTCATGTTTAAGTTTTTGCAAATCTGATGCCAACATGTTTGTCACTAATGAAAGTAAATGTCGATTTTGTTCCCCAGCAAGTCCCTAGATCACTAAAGCAGACCTTAAAACAGGTAATCAATTATCTTAAGGGTAAAATCTAGGAGTAAAGAAGACTGTGATAACATTCATATCATATCATTTCTAATATTCCTTTCCTCCTTTACAGGCAAGAAGCAGCTCAAACATGACGACACAGAACTTATCAAAGGTAATAAAATGAAGTTTAAGTAGAGTTAATACATTATTGAGCTTATTAATGTACTTATTACTTATTAATGAAAGCACTTGTTTAATGCAGGTATATTTCATTTGCTTTTAATTTTGTCCTTGGATTTTGTATGATTATCGTCAGCAGGTGATAACAAAGTAGATTGTGGCATTATTTTATCTGTTTTTTAAATGCTTAATTTAAGTTATTATCTTTCATATATTTACTGTGCCAGATGGACTGAATGATGTTCACATGCAGGTGTCTGATTCAGAGAGTAGGTTGATCTTCATAACAACGGCGCACCCAGGATTTTGCCTTTGGGGTGGGGGGGGAGGGCTCCACCCAGGATTTTGTCTTGTGGGGGCTCAAAGACAATTTTACTCTCACAAATCAACTAGGCCTAGTATGTATATGTACGTATATATGTAAAAAAAAAAAATCGGGGACCCTCTTGGGGGGCGGGGGCTCGAGCCCCCCCCTTGGGTGCCCCGGTGTTTCATAATTTTACAGTTCAGCAATGCTTCCAGGTATAAACATTTAGTTGAAGATGTAGTTTCTACTGAGAATAATGGAAAATCTGAAACGCTTAATGTTATTCTCAATTGTATATATACAGTGCCAAACAATGATGAACTCAAGAATGATGTCCCCAAGAAAAGTTTGTCTGATCCAAAGGGTAAGTTGTTTTTCATAAGTTGTTTTACTACAGCAGACATTGCTCAATCATTCAGCAGTTCCTGCAGTATTAATGTACATTTTTGTAATAGATGAATATTTAGATAAAGATGCAGTTCCTGACTTATACAACATTCTAAAATGATTGATTAAAATTATTCTCTATTATATAATACAGAGCTAAACAGTGACGGACTAAATGATGTTCGCATAAAAACGTTGTCTGATCCAAAGGGTAAGTTATGTTTGATAAATGTAAGTAATTTTACTGCTGCAGACATTGCTCGTTCATTCAGCAGTAGCTGCAGTAGTAATGTACAATTTGTGATAAATGAAGATTTAGATAAAGATGTAGTTTATTGCTTATAATAATTTATAAAGTGCTTTATTTAAATTACTCTCTATCATTTTAAAGAGCCAAACAATGATGGACTGAATGATGTTCACATGGAAAGTTTGTCTGATTCAGAGGGTATGTTGCTTTTCATAATTAGTTCCACAGACCTATTTCCTGAAGTGCTTGAAACATTTTCAACAAAGTACAATTTGGAGCTAGATTGTAGAAATTCACCCATTTATTTCAACTGCAATAATATAGCAGCTATACATCTGAGTGCCGTATGCAATTTGTTTGCAAATTCATATCATACCTTTTTGTCAGAAAGTGAGCAACATTTTTATGTTATCATTTTTACAGATTATTTTCAACCGGACATTGTGGTAATGTGCAGCTCTTCAACTGAAAATGCATTTAGTGAGATATTAGACTGCATTAGCGACTCTGATTTGAGTAAGTTATATATCCATAATTTCCTGAATATATTTAGTTGAGAAGTTTAAGTGAATGTTTCAAATACAAAATTTGTTAGATATAGGGCTTGATAGGCTATTTACCAATAATTCATTCATTCACAGATAATCGCAAAAGCAATCTGAACAAAGACGACAGCCTGCAGTTGTCTGATATAGACATACTTCTGGGACAAGTGGCACCAGAAGAGGATAACCAAAAAGGTAATGCATTTCTCTTTTCATTTACAGTTATGCATTATTTGTGTACAAAGCTATGGAGATACTTCTGTTCTGCCTTGAATGACATCACAATATGGCTCAGGAATGTGGACATTTTCATTAGCAAAAAGACCAAAATGTTTAAATTTCTCCCTTGTATTACTATACAGTAACACGTAAAGTAAGCTGTCCTACATGTATTCAAATCATAACAATTCTATTGCATGGCTCCTTTAAGTGTAATTAAGGTTGTGCTCAATATTAAATGCTAAATAAAATCTTCTATCACAAAATGCACATCACTACGGCAGGTATTGCTGAAGAACCTGATGCAGTTCAACAAGAAGTTGTAGATCAACCTCCACCCAACAAAGATGGCAACCTACTTCTTGGACAAGTAGCACCAGAAGAGGATAGCCAAAAAGGTAATGTAATCATCTTTTATTTATAGGTATACACTTTTTTTATTTTAATGTTACAGCTATTTCTTTAATTGTAATTAAATAATACTCAAGACAAAATACAAAATAAAATCTTCATCTATCACAAATGCAGGTATTGCTGAACAACCTGAGGAAGTTCCACTAGATGCTGTAGATCAGCCTCCACCCAATCCAGAGGCTCTGCAAGAGAGAGGGTTAAATAAATCTAAAGGTGAGGTTGAATAATCCTTTATGCTGTGGATGTTATGCAATTTTAAGGAGAGGACTTTATATTCATATTTCACACATAGCAGTTACTGTGGACACATAAAGATGTCGCTTGAATGCCCTGTTGTAAAATTCTCCTTCCACGCAAACACAAATTATTTAGTAATTCTTGACCATTAGTGATATAAATGAATCAATCTGAATTACTAGCAATTTGTTTTACTTTTTTCAGAAAACATTTTATTTCTTTGTATATATTTAAACAGATAAAAAACGGTGCAGATCAGTTGAACAAAAGAAAACCAGAGACCAGGAGAACCACCATATACTTCGTCCATGTACACAGAAATGCAGGAGAAAGTGTTCAGAGAAGTTTTCTGAGGAACAGAGACAAGAAATTGTCAAGAACTTTTGGGACATGAGCTACGACCACAGACGTGACTGGCTCGTGCACAACGTGGATGAAGAAAAGAAGAGGTCCTTCACAACACCAAACCGAGGGTCGCGCAGAGAATGTACTCTAAAGTGGCGGTTCGGATCAACACAAGTGTGCAAATGTTTTTTCTTGCACACGATCGGGTATCATGGCGACCAGGTTGTTAAGTCTGCTCTGAAAATGTCAGGAAGGATGGGGGTGTTGTAGTCGGTGCGCATGGCGACAGGCGTGGTCAACATGTACCACAGAACAAATTTGATGAGGGGTACCGCAAACATGTAATAGATCATATTGAATCCTTTCGACCGCAGGTCTCACATTACAGGCGGGACCATGCTCCCAACAGGAGGTACCTTCCATCCGACCTATCAATATGTTCAATGCATCAGGTCTTCAATGAAAGTCAACAGGCATCTGGCCAAGACCAATGTTCCTTCCAATACTACTACAAGGTATTCAGCTCTATGAATATTTCATTCTCGTCTCCTGAAAATGACCTGTGTAAAACATGCCTCATCCACGAACAAGCACATCCACCACTACAAGCATCGGCGGATGACCTCCCCCATAACTGCAGTACCTGTAACTGCCACGCTTGTTCTGGATATGTTGAACAAAACCAGAGCTGCCCTAGCAAGGGCAGCTCTCAATGCAGACACAGAGCGGATGAAGAATGATGACCAAGTCCTTGTAACAACTGTAGACATGCAAAAGACAATTTGCATGCCAAAATTACCCACCAAGGACTATTACTTCAGCCGAAAACTTGTGCTTTTCAACGAGACTTTCGCTTCACCTGGCAAAGATGCACCAGCGGTGGCTGTTCTGTGGCACGAGGGAGAAGCCGGCGAGGAAAGCCTACAATGTTGCAAGTGCATATTTGACTTTTCTTCGGTTCAACAGAGATATCCAGGAGGTAATCCTCTTTGCTGATAACTGCAGTGCCCAAAACAAAACTGGACGCTGTTTTCAGCATTTCCTCGCATGGTTAACAATCCTTCCATTGGCATCACCTGTATATCTCTGAAGTACTTAGAACCTGGCCATACATTCATGGCGGCAGATAGTGTACACGGGTCCATCACCACCAAGTTGAAAAGCAAGAGCGAAGTTTATGATTTCCAAGACTATATCGAGCTCATAGAAAAGTCACGCAAGCAGCTAAAGTGTGCAACTATCGATCACAAACAGATGTTCTTATTTGAACACCAGGCCAAGAAGACATCAGTACTTCTCAAGGATATCAAGGTCGTGCAGTTTAGGCGTGGCTCCATACAAATGTTCTACAAGACATCTCATAATCAGGAAGACTTCTTGGAGCTAGGATTCCTAAAGAAGGTTTCTGCACGCGAATTGACAGTGAAAATGGAGAATGGTGAAGACCCGCTAGCATCAGTTCCAGTGATGGAGAGACCTAGGGGCATATCTGCTTTGAAGAAAACTGACTTGATGACACTTGCCAGCATGATCCCACGCTACAAGGCAGCTTTCTTTGAACAACTACTGGTAAATGACAAATCAGAGGACTTGGAAACTGTTGAAGACTATTAACAGACTTACAATTTCGTGCAGATGGCGTCCAGCGAATTTCAGTGTTATTACTTCCTGAATACAATCGCAGGCTATGGCAGACCACGGTGAAAAAGTAGGAGAAAAGTAGGAATACTTGAATGCTTGCGATTGCTACTTTGACTTTTGGCAAAAGAACCTTGTTACTTGCAATGGAGCCTTCTCTACCAAAACAGTGGAATATGTTTGACACAATCTTTATTTAGTGCTTTAAAAAAGAAAATAATTATTTTCAATTTGTTTTATCTAGAAATTAAGTATTCTTAAATTTAAGCTTTAAAATTGAAGTTTGCCAGAAGCCGTTTAAATGTACACGCCTCATAGAAGTGAGTCACACTAACCAAGCTTGCTTTGGAATGCACTCTTCATATTCATTTCAAATCAATTCACATTTTAGTGTCATTAGCCTTCTTGAGACACAATGGAAGGGCGAGATTTGGTTTGATTAAATTTGTATACAAAAAGGTTTGACCCGAACCAAATAGCTCCCTCAAACTGTGTCCACCGTATCTCATGAAGGCTGTCTTCACTATATTCCTGCCTATTTTCTGGCACAATATCGTTGCTGTAAAAGTTGCTGTTCAGTAAACTTGTAATACAACATGCACAATTCAAACCTCACACAGTTTATCTTAAGAAGAATTGTCTTTTTATGGACTAGCCAGTTGTTTGACTTGTAATTAATTGGTCCAACTTTAACAAATGTGATAACATTTAACCATTTCCCCCCAGCTGTATGATGTGAGTATGAATTTAGCAAAGCGGTTGTAGAAGCATGTCAACAGAGATGAATATAAGGGTCATGTGTGAGAATCCTTTGACGTTGAAGTTTTTATGTTGTTTGTTACATTGTGATGTTTATTTCACAAAAATTGTACCATCATCATCGACATCCCAGTCATCACCACCGTCACTGTCACCATCATATCATCGCCTACCACCACCACCACCACCAACATCCCCCATCAACATCCCCCATCACCACCATCGTCTACATCTTTGTTGATTTGTTTTTCAAATTGTATTTTTCATACAAGATGATATGGGTCCGTAACTGACTATTTCCGTTGTTTGTCAGTTTGACAATATAGTTTGTGGGAATAGTTGACCTTTTGTTTACAGGTAGGCCTATTTTTGGTCATAAAGGGAAATATGTTGAAGAGACAGGATATTTTTCAGATCCTTGGTAGCAATACAATAGCTACATTGTAAGCTTTCATGCCTCATCAATTGCGGGCAATCAGTTGCAAGTACTGGTTCAATAGAAGTTAGAACCGGATTGTCTCCTATCTTATTTTTGCATAATTGATGTTTTCCAAACAGTTGTAATGTGTCCATTTTGTATGAGTGGGTTCCTTCGTTGTGTTTATGTGATTTGTTCCTCTAATAAAGAGAGCAGATCATTAAGTGTTTCATCTGGTTTTTCAAAAAAAGCCAGATGTGACTTGCTCTGGCAAAACCCTAAACTTGGACCCAATTTTCAAAAGTGACCTCCCAAATTTATTGTGAAACAATGTTACCAACAACGTTTCTGGCAGGATTTTCTTTTTCCATCAAAATGTAGAGAAAATGCTCTATATGGTAACATGGAAATCTCAAACTGACCCCTGGGGTCCCTGGGAGTGAGTTAGTTTCTCCCGAATGTTTTGAGCCTTTCTGAATGCAACAAATGGTTGTTTTGGAAATATTTCTGAGAGTATGTTGGTTTTGTTGTATCAGTGGCCAATGTTTGTTTCCTGCTTGTTTCACATCTTTTGTGGTTTACGAACGGATTATAAGTCGTTGTTTTGTTTATCTTTTGGTAATTTGTGAATCAGTTTGGCTAGTTAGCCAGTGACACTTTATGTGTTACGTTGTTTATCTCAGCTAATAATTTTTTGTGAGAAATGTTGACGTATTTCTGTGAAATCTTCCTCATTGTTGGTGTTTCTAGCATATCGCAGAGTTTCTCAGTAGATAAATGCTTTGAACACATGGGGTGGGTGTGATGGGGTTCTGTGTAGAAACTGGTACATGTATGTTTCCGTAGGTTTGGTGTACACTTTTGTGTCTAGTATGCCACCATGTTTGGATATGATCAGCCTGTTGTACTATTTTATTTTCGAGATCGTATAATGTTATGTCACAAATTTCCGGACTGGCTGTTAAGCTAATTGCACAACCGATTTTATTTCCAAATTGGAAATAATTTCTGTTGAGTATTACTTCCAGAAATTTGCGGATGTATTTGTTGATAAACTATGGATAGTTGGTTTGGTCGATGGCATTGCATACACAGTTTATTGCCTCAGTTTATTGCGGATATTTGTGTACATTTTAACAACATCAATACTTGTGATATTAAGACACATTTTGTGGAAATGTTATTCCTTCGAGTTTCCTCAGTATATCTGCTGTTTTGCGGACATATGCGGACATATGCGGTTACTACAGGGAGTAGAAAATGATCTTCCAACAAAGGGTGTGCCTGTTGGTGGGGTTTTGTGAATTCTCGGTAGAAAGTACTGTTGGAATGTGACATGCCTGTGACCTCGGATCGAGATATGCCTGAGTGTGTTTGTCGAGAGTGTGTTGTTTCGCATTTTGGTTTGGACATTATGCATTAAAAGGATGGTTTATTGTGTAATATCTTGATCGAACTCGGTGTATTGCTCTGATTCAAGATGTTTGTAATAATCCAACCTGTAGGTAGTCGGAGCGGTTCATAATGCAGTGCCTCTCCCTTTATCGTATGATTTGATCACGATTTCAGGGTTGTTCCTCAGATATTTGAGGGCTGATAGTTCAGGGTTTTTCATGTTCTTTTTCCGAGTTCTCAGACGAATGTGAGCAAGTTTATTTTGTGTGGCTTCCAAATAGTTTCAAGTGTTGCACTCTGTGTAGTTTTTGGATTCCAAGTGGATGGTGGTTTGAACAGATGAGTTTTGGAAGGTTTGTTATGTATCAGGAATTCAATTCTTATTCGTCAATTTCACTCAAAAGAGTTGAACGGGTTGGTTTAGCAGGAGTTGGAACAAAGTTTAAACCTTTACCCAGAGCATTTTTTTTTTCAATTTGAGATAGTTTTGCTTTGGAAAGGTTTGTGATGAATTGTTCACTTTGTTCTACTAGTGTAGTCAGTAGACTATTTGTTCTACTAGTGTAGTCAGTAGACTATTTGTTCTAGTAGTCAGCGACTATTTTTGTATTCTTTGGTTTTAGTCGAGCGTTCAAGTGAAAATTGTTTCATTTTCTGTTTTGATTGTGAACGTTTTGCTCTTTTCGTAAATTTCCGTTATGCCATAGTTGGTAGATAATTTAGTTATAAATAACATATACTTATATATTTGTATTATATTATTAATAAGATAGTTGGGTTGTCAAGTGGCACTTGTGTAAGTGGTCATGATTTGTGTTCCTTTTTATATATGTATTTATATGTATATATTTCATAACAAAACAACATGCTTAAAGGTACAGTCTTACCTTGGTTATTTGGTTAATCCTTGTTACAAATATAAAAAATCCACTATACATGTATGCTAATCTGTCAATGGTTTTAAATGTAATATTCATTTACAATTATTTTAACTCATGATCAGTGCTTGATAGCCCCTGTTGACTGAAACGATACAAAAAGTATCTCTAATATGCCTTAAATGGTGACAAATTTGAATTTTCAAATGCCTGCAACACCTTTAATATCATATGAAAGAATTTCATAGTGTTACCAGAGTTAATAAATGTAGAAAAATGAAGCTCCATATCAGTTTCGTAATATTTTGACCTTTTCCATGCATACAGTATGCACATAATATGCTAAATATGGCGGCCATTTTAAAATTCAATATGGCCGCCATAGGGGGCATAGGAAAAAATGGCATCAAACAGCTTTGTTTTTGTTGACATATTTATAGGAGATCCTGAGAGTTTCAAAGATTGTACCCGAAAATGCGTATGGACTCCACAAGCTCACAGACTAACATTTTAATAAAAAGATTTAATAATTTTTCTTGCAAACGTGAACACTTATTGTGATGAAATTTTCAAGGGTTAGTTTTAAAATTATTTCTTGAATTACCAGAGGGTTGAAGTGAAGGTACATTCCCAAATACCAATGTTGGACCTTCACTTGTATTACGTTGTGTCGTTGTTAAATCCTTGTCCAAGAAGGCTATAAATCAGTTGGCTGTGTTATGCAGACCCAGGGCTATCATCCATGTTATTTAGAAGCAGATTGGAGACATTTTTTTTCGAGGTCAAAAAAACAAAAAGTGCCTAAATTATTTTTTTTTTTCAAATGCCTAATACTTGCTGGAGAGACGTAATAGAGTGCAGGGGTCTCAATGTTAGTACTTTGAATTTTTTTTTTTTTTTTATGCCTAAAACTTGCTGGGTTAACATTTTGTTAACTTCCTCTGCAGAGTCTAAACTTGATTCATTTACCCTTATGTGTGATTCTTATTCAGATGGTGAGAGTTAATCTACAGCCACCATCAGCTACGGACCTACCAGCTTTTAATTCCATTCTACCCCCAGCAGCAATTACTCAAGTCATGCTCATAGCAAACACACAGAAGGTAGGTAATATTGAGAAATGCTTGAGTACAGTGTAGAGTAGCTGTTTTAAAGGGAAGGTACAGCATTGGTAAATATCAGGTTATCAAATTAACCCTCCTACTATAGCTGAACTTTAGTGGCAAGTAGCTATAGTGATGAAAACCATTCAACTGACTGTGTTGACTGTGCACACTGGGGCATCTTTGATTGGTTTTCACTGTCATTTTTACCACCCTGATAAGGGTGATAATGTTATATTACCGTTGCTGCTGCATAAATGAGACAGTAATTTTCAGTCAAAGTATTCATCTTAAACTAGAACACCTATTCCATGCCCTGTTGAAAGTCTGTTCTGATCGTGACGATACTGTCCTTTTAAGGTATGAATCCAAATCTGTTGAGATACAAACTCATTTGGAATTTCTGTTTGCTTTGATCCACAGGAGAAAGTTCGACTCAAATGCAAGATTCAGTATACAATCAACGATCAAGCGATTACTGATGTTGGAGAGGTAGATAAATTCACTGTTTAACAGTTATCCTATATCTGTGTAAAATCTGTTAATATATATATAAATATCACTCCTATAACACGCTGCACATATACTATTATTGTATAATTTGCATTAAAATAGAATAAAATGCTCTGTCAAATATGCTAGATTTATACTTCTGACTCAAAGTTGAAGGTGAAATTTTTTTTATTCCTTAAAGTTATGACTTGAAAACATACGAACATTTATGGTTATATGCAGGGTACAGCATTGGAAATGTTGGCAAAACTGCTTCTCCATAATTATTTGCTTAATTTCTTTGAAACAAGATATACAATAACCAATCAATAATGAGTTTCAGCTCAATGTAGAATCTGCGTCATGTAAAGTGTGAAAAAGTATTCACAACTTTGACAGAATACACTTGGAGCAGAAAGGTTTCAATCTGGCAAATTTATGTAATTTTGCATACATTTTCCTCTGTAATGAGAATAATTTGTCAGGTTGATTGTCACCTTTACCAACTTCACATCGAGTTAGCTTTCAGATAATTAAGTGGTTATCTTCTAACCAGGTAATTACTAGTGTAATATGTAAGTAAGACTTGTAAATGTAAGTAAGACTTGTAACTTTGCATGGTGAAAAAGGATAAGTAAAGGCTGTTTACGGTCAGTATTCTCTGATCGTCTTCAGGAGAATCAGAGCATACTGATCGAAACATTGAGTTGTAACCAGTCGGTTCTTTTCAGAACTATTTACTACTCAAAAGAGAATGTCTACATGGTGTCACCGCAAACACTCTTTACTTATTATTTAAATGATCATGTGGTCTCAAATTAGCCAACCAAAATCCCAGTTAACTTGTCAGATTTATTGAGTAGCTTGCATGTGCGTAAAATACCTGCATTAAGCCCTATAAGCTTATTAAGCATACTTCTCTCTGGCTTTGTCAGACATTTTTCATTGGGGAGTCGGGTCAAAAACTAATTGGGCTACTTGTTTTCGAGGACAATTGTGAATTTTCTTACACAAAAGGTTATTTGTTTTGAATTAATAACAGTTGTGAAATACATGTATGGTTTATTTCCAAACTTTCCGAATAATACCAAAATTTGGCGAATGTGGAATGGGAAAAGGCAACACATGTGACAACATGTGAATACGCCCCTATTCTTGAAGTTTTCAAGTGATTTTAGTCATGATGGGTGTTGTTAAACATACTCGCCCCATGAAACCTCTCGTGGCAGCAGATGCCAGTCGGAAAACTGAAAATACTGAAAAACTGAAAAAAGAAAATACATTTACTTGCCATAAAAAGGATACCTACCAAACTCCATGCATAGTATGTGATATTTTTATCGTTAACTTGTTTAAAAATTATGCTTAGCAATAAGATTGCTGAGCAAAATTTACCTGTAATTTTCTTTTGATAATTTGTTTATTCAGCTTTAACCCTAACCCTGCCAGACGCAGCAGAGTGCATCAGCTGGAAAAGTCTGATGCACTTTGATGGATTCAGCTGTCAACACCAGTGCATAAGCAGCCAAGCCTGTTTCTATTGAGAGCTGGTCCCATTAAACAATGCCAGAGTTGTATTCTGCTGCGTTTGGTGACCACAGACTCTGAGGCAGTTCGGCCTTGAGATTTGTTAACAGATGGATCTTGTTGCACTTGGCAGCCAAGTCACTTTGATAAACGATGCACTCTGTTGCGTCTGGCAGGGTTTCTAGCCAAAATACCCTGGAGGGTTAGGGTTAATCCCTGATATATGTTACTTAAAACTTAGTAAGCCTACATTTAAATAAAATAGTTTCCTTAGATTTAAACAACTTATTTTTAACTCCCTTGTTTGACGAGGGACTTCTAATAAGGGTAACTCAGCCCAATTAGAAGGTATAAGTATGGGGAAGTTAAGTAAGACTAATTGCGGTGACACCATGTGAAATTCTCTATTGAGTAGTAATTAGTTCTGGAAAGAACTGGAGGTTATATCTCGACGTTTCGATCAGTATGCTCTGATCGTCCTCAGGAGAACGGGAAGTTAATTTACATGGAGTTAATTAATACCAAAACATTATAAAATCAATTAAATGTAAAATGTATAATGTTTGTATTAGCTTGATCATATTGAAACTCTAAAACTGTACTATTAATGAACAGCAGCTTATGATGGAGGGGCATTTGTTTTGATGATTTTTGTAATATATTCAGTATGCTATAACAACATAATAATAAACATATGGTGAAATCAAATATGATTTTAGCTCCTATTTTTGTTTTGGCATTTGAACTATGAATCACTTCATCACATCACCACTGTTGTGAACAATTTTTGTGACCCCTTGTTCGTAAAAACAGCACTCCCCTGGCAATTATTTTTTTTAAAAAGAGGCTAATTTCAGATGGAATGGTCAAAATGTTTGGTTTGCTGAATCAAAGTATCCAAATTAATTGTTTGAGTGGGGGTGCTAGGGGTGATGATGCCATTATGATTATGATACAGAATGTTTTCTTGTTGGTAGCCACTGCACAGAGAGCCTAGTCTAGTACCCAAACAGACATTGTTATACTCACTGTGGAGCAGGTCAAGCACCAGCCTATGTTTGACATGAGCCTCACTATGACCCTCATAGAATTGTGTATACAGAACCAAGATGGCCGACATTTGATAAAGTATTTTTGGTCATTTTGTTGAAACCTGAAACTCTTTCATCACCCTGTTCTCCTCTAAAAACCTATGAATGACTCATGCATTACCCATATCCAAGACTGTACATACTTTGATTTGCAGAATGAAGTTTGTCTTTGTTTATTTTACTGCATTAACCCTCCTATAGGTTTAACACTCAAAGACACTCAAAATTTGTATGTCTCTCTTAACCCATTGACTTTGTGCAGTGCACTCAAGGAGGTCAAACCAAAACCAAGTACAGTGTACATGCACAGCTCTGTGTGACTCTGTGGTTTGACCTATTGGCAATGCAATCAAAAAAACTCAAGTGAGTGTCTGTGGGTGCCGTGCTGACTGGGCCAAGGGTTAAACTATTAAGAATTACTTAATTTCTCTTTTCTACGAAGCAGTGTTAGTTATTTTGGAGACAACTTTAACATTTATTTTATAGTTTAAAATTAACCATATCTTAATCAAGATCATTCTCAAATGGTATAACATTATCAAAATCATAACTGTAATAAAAATGTAAGCAATTCATGTGCAATCACAGTTATCTTTTGACATCTTTTCTGAATGTTTATTTCAGTTTCTTAATTACCATAGAAAGGAAATGCGTGTACAATAAACTGTCAAAACAGAACCTTCATAAAATTGCACATTAACCCTAACCACCCTGAATCCATCAAATTCCATCCCCCTGTATTGGAAGATTTTGGCGGATTCAGGATACCTCCACATTGAGCATGTGGCGGATTTTGATGGATTCAGGATTTCAATAGTTTTTAACTGCTTGGTCATGTTGGTTGATGGATTATAGTTACATGTACTGTATATGTTAGATTTTGATGGGGTCTATGCAGCAACATACTATACAAATTTTCATGTGAGCATGGTATCCTGAATCCGCCAAAATCCACCAAAAATTTAGTGGTGGATTTTGGCGGATTCAGGATATGTCCAATATCTACACTGGCGGATTCTGATGGATTCAGGACACCAGCATTTTGTGTGTGACAAAATTGGTGGATTTTGGTGGATTCAGGATACTTTCTAGTAAAAATAGCCAAGGGGTTAATACATGAACGACACAATATTCTGTAACTCCCAACATGTTTATTTATTCCTTGTTTCATTTAAACGAAATGTACAACATAGGTATTTGGAAATATATGTGTTTATCTAACCCTCTGGGTTTCAAGAAATCATACAACTAACTTGTGAAACTTTCGTCCCACCAGGTCCCCATGTTTTTCAGAAAGAAAAAAAAGAAAAGAAAAAAAAAAAACGTCAATTGTGTTTTTCTCTAAGATAAATACACTTCAGCCAATACTTTCTCAGGGTGCTTGATGCCAGAACCATACTCACATCAAGTAAATCTTTTAAATAATTCATCCATTTTAAAATTTGATAATTACCAATGTTGTACCTTCCCTTTAAACCCCCTGAAGACTACATATTTGTAAAACAAAATATAATTGTGTACATCTATTAAGATCAAGTACAATGGTAATAAACCAACTTGTGAAATATTCAGTTATGTGGGTTGAAATATTAAGAAGATGCTTCAAGCAGGTGTTGATAATCGACCCATTTCCATGTTAGAAAGGTAATGTCATAATTGAACTAAATAAACACATCTTATTATCTGAACTGGTAAAATATTGTAAGTATTTTATTTGACCCCTTAGGTCTTGCATTCACAAAAGCCTCACTGGGGTAAAACAAAATGTCTTTCATTTTAATTAAAAACAATTTCTGTCGCCTTTGCAATGGACAAAATCATCTCAGTATTGGCCAAAAATTATGTCAATCACACTAGCGCTGTCGTATAAGTAAAAGTAAGCTGTCGTAAAAGTAAACATAAGATTGGCCATCTCTAATTATAGCCCCATCTTTCTGGCCTATATGACAATTGTAACTATGTCGGTCAGGTGCTTGGCTTTTATACAGATGGCATGACCGAGATTTCCAGCAAGGATAAGGGTGGGCGGGGACTATGGCCAAACCTTGATAAGTGTATTCCATTGAATGGTATTTGATACAAATTCACATCAAGTCAGTTTGGAAAGAATGTCGAACCCAACCGCCACTTGTGCAGTGTCTAAGCATACGACAAAATGGTCTACATCTCACTGGATGTGCATACATTCATTGTTCAAAATCTCTTGGTTCTAAAGAATTTTGGATAATTAGTATTGAGGTTTTATACCGTTGAAAGTCTCCAATTCCAACTCTTGACAATAGACCAGAAATTCTAACATCTTCCTCCGACAAAGCTTCTCTGCTCGCCAAGTTATTTATTATTATTATTGTTGTTGTTGTTGTTGTTGTTGTTGTTGTTGTTGTTGTTGTTGTTGTTGTTGTTGTTGTTGTTGTTGTTGTTGTTGTTGTTGTTATTAAAGCGTAGTGGCATAATACATAATCAAGAAGGTGTCGCTGGGTTTCGGGGCAGGGAACCTGGGATGGACTCAATCACAATTTTATGTAATTAAAATTAACTAATTTAAATGATTAATTTAAATCAATTTGGCCCTTATTAATTATCTGCTAATTTATGTAATTGATATATTTTTTAATTACTGTTTCAGAGTAAACCTGTTCAGAAGAATCTATCCTATACGTTCGGGTTCAAATCCTTCTCCTAAAACTTAATTGTTTGACCAATGTTTATTGCTGCGATTAATCTAAAAGCATTCCTGCTAATTAACAGATGAAGCAACAGTCTAATGGGTAAGCATCCAGACATAGGTACAGTCGACCCTGGTGCAAATCCCAGCAGTGAAATGACAATTTCTTTTTCCATTTTAATTGGTTACGCAATCATGATTTATTTTAAGTAATTTAAAATTCAACTCCAAACATCAAAAGGATTGGTGGCGCAATCCAGAGTTCCTGGGGTGTCGGTGCTGGAGATCTGGGTTCGAAACCCAGATGAACCAACGGTCTAATGTTAAGGCCACAAAGTTTGGTACAAGCGAATCCCAGCACTTATCTGCTGTATTTCTTTTCCATTTTAAGTGGTTTTTCTGTGACGGTTTAGAATTAAATTCAATTATAAATCGAATTAAATTCAGACCTAAATATCAAAAGGATTGGTGGAGCAATCAATTAGTATTGAGTTTCGATGCGAGCGACCCGAGTTCGAATCCTACTTGTCCCAATGTTATATTTTTAATTAATTACGCAATCACGTTTTATTTATAAGTAGTATTAAATTCATACACATATACCAAGAGGAATCGTGGCGCAATCCAGTGGTGCTGGGTTTCGATGCAAGAGACCTGGGTTCGAAACCCAGTGGCGACAGTGTTTTCGTTTTGAATGATTACGCAATCACGTTTTATTTATAAGTAGTATTACATTCGCCATTTACCAAGAGGATTGGTAGCGCAATCTGTGACCGCTGTGCTGCGGTCCAGGCGAACCGGGTTCAAAACATTTTAGCGCCATTGCTTTAGTTTTAAATAATTACGCAATCACGTTTTATTTATAAGTAGTATTGAATTCAACTGCACATACCAAGAGGATTGGTGGCGCAATCTGTTGGCACTGTGTTGCGGACCAGGCGAACCGGGTTCGAAAAAGCACCGGGTTCTAAACACTTTGGCGCCATTACTTTAGTTTTAAATAATTACGCAATCACGTTGTATTTATAAGTAGTATTAAATTCAACTACACGAAACAAGAGGAATCTTGGCGCAATCCAGTGGTACTGGGTTTCGGTACAGGAGAACTGGGTTCGAAACCAAGTGGCGACAATGTTTTCATTTTGAATGATTACGCAATCACGTTTTATTTATCAGTAGTATTAAATTCGCCATTTACCAAGAGGATTGGTAGCGCAATCTGTGACCGCTGTGCTGCGGTCCAGGCGAACCGGGTTCAAAACACTTTAGCGCCATTGCTTTAGTTTTAAATAATTACGCAATCACGTTTTATTTATAAGTAGTATTGAATTCAACTGCACATACCAAGAGGAATCTTGGCGCAATACAGTGGTGGTGGGTTTCGGTGCAGGAGACCTGGGTTCGAAACCCAGTGGCGACAATATTTTAGTTTTGAATGATTACGCAATCAATATTTATTTAAGTAGTTTTGAAATCAACTCCAAATACCAACAGGATAAATGGCGCAAGCCGTTAGTCCACTGGTCTGTTAATTGCAGGCAGTTCCAGGCTGGTACGTCCGGGTTCGAATCCTGCTCCTGAAACACAGAGACATGGCAGCTGCTGGCTGCTGGCTGCGGCAATGGCTTGGGGACCGCCATGTCTCTCCCCTGAAGGTTAGAGCGTGGAGGAAATGTACGGATGGGGGAGAAAAGGAGGGACCGGGAGGGTAGCGACCTCCCAGAAGGGTGCTAAGGTGATCACCATGCCGGGGTGTCACGGACTTTGAGTCATCCTAATACCTGGTCGACACTCTGACTAACTCTCCGCACTTTTATATATATATATATATATATATATATATATATATATATATATATATATATATATATATATATATAGAACACATTTGTGGTAATTTGAGTCGCCTATCTTTCCAACTTTTTAAGAAAATCAATATTTTATGAACAAATATAGGTAAAATTTCAAAACTTGTCCAAACAGGCTGTAACTTGGTGGCTGTATTCTGCAGACACATTGGTTCATTCTGTGTAATTTTGAAGCGAATCGGAGACAATTTTTCCAAATTTGGCCTAAAAATTACATTTTTTCAAAATGATTAATACTTGCTGGAGAGACGTAACAGAGTGCCTAGAACACAGGCTGTAACTTGGTGGCTGTATTCTGCAGACACATTGGTTCATTCTGTGTAATTTTGAAGCAAATCGGAGAAAATTTTAATTCGAGGTGAAAAAAACGACAATGCTTACCCTTTGTCGTTTTTTCCAAATTTGGCCTAAAAATGACATTTTTTCAAAATGATTAATACCTGCTGGAGAGACGTAACAGAGTGCATTGAACACATTTATGGTAATTTGAGTCGCCTATCTTTCCAACTTTTTAAGAAAATCAATATTTTATGAACAAATATAGGTAAAATTTCAAAATTTTAAACTTCTCCAAACAGGCTGTAACTTGGTGGCTGTATTCTGCAGACACATTGGTTCATTCTGTGTAATTTTGAAGCGAATCGGAGACAATTTTTTTTCGAGGTGAAAAAAAACGACAATGCTTACCCTTGTCGTTTTTTCCAAATTTGGCCTAAAAATTACATGTTTTCAAAATGATTAATACTTGCTGGAGAGACGTAACAGAGTGCCTAGAACACATTTGTGGTAATTTGAGTCGCCTATCTTTCCAACTTTTTAAGAAAATCAATACTTTATGAACAAATATAGGTAACATTTCAAAATTTTAAACTTGTCCAAACAGGCTGTAACTTGGTGGCTGTATTCTGCAGACACATTGGTTCATTCTGTGTAATTTTGAAGCAAATCGGAGACAATTTTTTTCGAGGTGAAAAAAAACGACAATGCTTACCCTTTGTCGTTTTTTCCAAATTTGGCCTAAAAATTTCAATTTTTCAAAATGATTAATACTTGCTGGAGAGACGTAACAGAGTGCCTTGAACACATTTGTGGTAATTTGAGTCGCCTATCTTTCCAACTTTTTAAGAATATCAATATTTTATGAACAAATATAGGTAAAATTTCAAAATTTTAAACTTGTCCAAACAGGCTGTAACTTGGTGGCTGTATTCTGCAGACACATTGGTTCATTCTGTGTAATTTTGAAGTAAATCGGAGACAATTTTAATTCGAGGTGAAAAAACGACAATGCTTACCCCTTGTCGTTTTTCCAAATTTGTCCTAAAAATGACATTTTTTTCAAAATGATTAATACTTGCTGGAGAGACGTAACAGAGTGCATTGAACACATTTGTGGTAATTTGAGTCGCCTATCTTTCCAACTTTTTAAGAAAATCAATATTTTATGAACAAATATAGGTAAAATTTCAAAATTTTAAACTTGTCCAAACAGGCTGTAACTTGGTGGCTGTATTCTGCAGACACATTGGTTCATTCTGTGTAATTTTGAAGCAAATCGGAGACAATTTTAATTCAAGGTGAAAAAAACGACAATGCTTAATTACCCCTTGTCGTTTTTTCCGAATTTGGCCTAAAAATTACATTTTTTCAAAATGATTAATACTTGCTGGAGAGACGTAACAGAGTGCCTAGAACACAGGCTGTAACTTGGTGGCTGTATTCTGCAGACACATTGGTTCATTCTGTGTAATTTTGAAGCAAGTCGGAGACAATTTTAATTCGAGGTGAAAAAAACGACAATGCTTACCCCATTGTCGTTTTTCCAAATTTGGCCTAAAAATGACATTTTTTTCAAAATGATTAATACTTGCTGGAGAGACGTAACAGAGTGCATTGAACACATTTATGGTAATTTGAGTCGCCTATCTTTCCAACTTTTTAAGAAAATCAATATTTTATGAACAAATATAGGTAAAATTTCAAAATTTTAAACTTCTCCAAACAGGCTGTAACTTGGTGGCTGTATTCTGCAGACACATTGGTTCATTCTGTGTAATTTTGAAGCAAATCGGAGACAATTTTAATTCAAGGTGAAAAAAAACGACAATGCTTACCCCTTGTCGTTTTTTCCAAATTTGGCCTAAAAATGACATTTTTTCAAAATGATTAATACTTGCTGGAGAGACGTAACAGAGTGCTTAGAACACATTTGTGGTAATTTGAGTGGCCTATCTTTCCAACTTTTTAAGAAAATCAATATTTTATGAACAAATATAGGTAAAATTTCAAAATTTTAAACTTGTCCAAACAGGCTGTAACTTGGTGGCTGTATTCTGCAGACACATTGGTTCATTCTGTGTAATTTTGAAGCAAATCGGAGACAATTTTAATTCGAGGTTAAAAAAAACGACAATGCTTACCCCTTGTCGTTTTTCCAAATTTGGCCTAAAAATGACATTTTTTCAAAATGATTAATACTTGCTGGAGAGACGTAACAGAGTGCCTTGAACACATTTGTGGTAATTTGAGTCGCCTATCTTTCCAACTTTTTAAGAAAATCAATATTTTATGAACAAATATAGGTAAAATTAAAAAAATTTAAACTTGTCCAAACAGGCTGTAACTTGGTGGCTGTATTCTGCAGACACATTGGTTCATTCTGTGTAATTTTGAAGCAAATCGGAGACAATTTTTTTTCGAGGTGAAAAAAACGCAATGCTTACCCTTTGTCGTTTTTTCCAAATTTGGCCTAAAAATTACAAATTTTCAAAACGATTAATACTTGCTGGAGAGACGTAACACATTGTGGTTATTTGAGTCGCCTATCTTTCCAACTTTTTAAGAAAATCAATATTTTATGAACAAATATAGGTAACATTTCAAAACTTGTCCAAACAGGCTGTAACTTGGTGGCTGTATTCTGCAGACACATTGGTTCATTATGTGTAATTTTGAAGCGAATCGGAGACACTTTTTTTTCGAGGTGAAAAAAACGACAATGCTTACCCCCTTGTCGTTTTTCCAAATTTGGCCTAAAAATGACATTTTTTCAAAATGATTAATACTTGCTGGAGAGACGTAACAGAGTGCCTAGAACACATTTTTGGTAATTTGAGTCGCCTATCTTTCCAACTTTTTAAGAAAATCAATATTTTATTAACAAATGTCATTTTTAGGCCAAATTTGCAAAAAACGACAAAGGGTAAGCATTGTCGTTTTTTTCACCTCGAAAAAAAAATGTCCCGATTCGCTTCAAATTTACACAGAATGAACCTCTGTGTCTGCAGAATACAGCCACCGAGTTACAGCCTATTTGGACTAGTTTAAAATTTGGTAATTTTACCCATATTTTTTCATAAAATATTGATTTTTTTTTTAAGTTGGAAAGATAGGCGACTCAAATTACGAAAAATGGGTTCTAGGCACTCTGTTACGTCTCTCCAGCAAATATCAAGCATTTTGAAAAAAATTGAGATCTGCACTCTCTCTCAAAAATATAATAACATAAATTATTGTATATATATATATATATATATATATATATATATATATATATATATATTGTAAAAAAGTGCGGAGAGTTAGTCAGAGTGTCGACCAGGTATTAGGATGACTCAAAGTCCGGGACACCCCGGCATGGTGATCACCTTAGCACCCTTCTGGGAGGTCGCTACCCTCCCGGTCCCTCCTTTTCTCCCCCGTCCGTACATTTCCTCCACGCTCTAACCTTCAGGGGAGAGACATGGCGGTCCCAAATCCATTGCCGCAGCCAGCAGCTGCCATGTCTCTGTGTTTCAGGAGCAGGATTCGAACCCGGACGTACCAGCCTGGTACTGCCGCAATTGACAGACCAGTGGACTAACGGCTTGCGCCATTTATCCTGTTGGTATTTGGAGTTGAATTTAAAACTACTTAAATAAATCTTGATTGCGTAATCATTCAAAACTAAAACATTGTGGCCACTGGGTTTCGAACCCAGGTCTCCTGCACCGAAACCCAGTACCACTGGATTGCGCCAAGATTCCTCTTGGTATGTGCAGTTCAATTCAATACTACTTATAAATAAAACGTGATTGCGTAATTATTTAAAACTAAAGCAATGGCGCCAAAGTGTTTCGAACCCGATTCGCCTGGACCGTAGCACAGCGGTCACAGATTGAGCTACCAATCCTCTTGGTAAATGACGAATTTAATACTACTGATAAATAAAACGTGATTGCGTAATCATTCAAAACGAAAACATTGTTGGCACTTGGTTTCGAACCCAGTTGTCCTGTACCGAAACCCAGTAACACTGGATTGCGCTATGATTGCTCTTGTTACGTGAAGTTGAATTCAATACTACTTATAAATAAAACGTGATTGCGTAATTATTTAATACTAAAATAATGGCGCCAAAGTGTTTCGAACCCGGTTCGCCTGAACCGCAACACAGTGCCAACAGATTGCGCCACTAATCCTCTGTTTAAATGGCGTTTAATTTAATACTACTTATAAATAAAACGTGATTGCGTAATCATTCAAAACGAAAACACTGTGGCCATTGGGTTTCGAACCCAGGTCTCTTGCACCGAAACCCAGTACCACTGAATTGCGCCACGATTCCTCTTGGTATATGTGTATGAATTTAATACTACTTATAAATAAAACGTGATTGCGTAATTAATTAAAAATATAACATTGGGACAAGTAGGATTCGAACTCGGGTCGCTTGCATTGAAACTCAATACTAATGGATTGCTTCACCAATCCTTTTGATATTTAGGTTTGAATTTAATTCGATTTAGAGTTGAATTTAATTCTAAACCGTGACAGCAAAACCACTTAAAATGGAAAAAAAATGCGGCAGACCAGTGCTGGGATTCGCTTGTCCCAAACTTTGGCGCCTTAACATTAGACCGTTGGTTATCTGCCATGGAATGTGAATGATTGGAGATTGATTGCTAGCAACAAGCATTGGTCAAAATAAAACACAATAACTTTCTAATAGGGGTTCGAACTGCCAGACGTACCAGCCTAGAAATGTACTAATTGAACTTTCCAGTGTACTACCGGCCTGCACCAACTATCCTGTTTGTATCTGGAGTTGAATTTAAAACTACTTAAATAAATCTTGATTGCGTAATCATTCAAAACTAAAACATTGTTGCCACTGTGTTTCGATCCCAGGTCTCCTGCACCGAAACCCAGTACCACTGGATTGCGCCAAGATTCCTCTTGGTACATGTAATTGAATTTAATACTAGTATAAATAAAACAGGATTGCGTAATTATTTAAAATTAAAGAAACGGCGCCACTGGGTTTCGAACCCGGTTCTTTTTTTAACCCGGTTCGCCTGGACCGCAGTAGATTGCGCCACCAGTAGATTGCGCCACGCAGTAGATTGCGCCCCAATCCTCTGGGTAAATGGATATGAAGTTAATACTACTTATAAATAAAATGTGATTGCTTAATTTTTTTTTTTTGTAATATATCAAACCAGTGTACTAACGGCTTGCGCCACCTATGTTGTTGGAATCTGGTGTTGTATTTTAAATTACTTAAATAAATCGTGATTGTGTAACCATGGACAATTAAAAAGTAAAGCGTCATGACACTGTTGGAACCAGAGTCAGCTGTACCAAGGTCTTGCGCCTTAACCATTAAACTGTTGCTTCATCTTATATTTAATAGGAATGATTGGAGATTCAATGAAGACAACAACCATTGGTCAAACAAATAAAAATAAAAAAAGGTCACGAGCAGGATTCCATAAAAGTGGAACTGTTTGCGATTGATCAAACCAGTGCACTAGTGACTTACGCGACCGATTCGTGTTGCGTTCAATTTAATATATTGAAATTTATGAATGGTAATTACGCAAAAGAGAAAACGGAGGTCCACAAAAGACAACTGCGGATTCGAACTGATGCTCTTTCACCCTGCAGCTGAAACCCAACATGCTATCAATTGGGCCGCCGAATCACTCTCACATGTGCAACGTTATGTAATGAAATCGCGTAAATAATTATCATGGGTAAAACTTTATTAACTAATGCGTAATTAACTTAAATGTATTCTGCTCCAGGCAACATTTGATTTAGATAGATTGTGCATAAGGGCCTTCTTCGATTATAAATATGATAATTGTTTTGAGAACAAATAATAACACAACTATCCTCGAGCCTCAATTATTTGTAAAATAGTAAAACGATTTTACCATTGTTACTGCTATCTCTTGTCTGTGTTTTTTAAAAAGAATAATATGTCAAACATATTCAATAATTATCTGATTTGTTTCAAAATAAATCATACCACAGTATTCATTGGACATCGCTATAATATGGGACGGTTCCGGTGAAGTTTTCCGTGAATTTCCAACCAGCGTGATTGTGACACAGGCCGTGCTGTCAAACACAGCAGAGTGTCCCACTAGTGGA
Source organism: Zoroaster sp. YZ-2022 (assembly GCA_029582265.1). Lineage (NCBI taxonomy): Eukaryota > Metazoa > Echinodermata > Asteroidea > Forcipulatida > Zoroasteridae > Zoroaster > Zoroaster sp. YZ-2022. The sequence continues at coordinate 32,989,118 of CM055817.1, read as the reverse complement.
CGGCACTCTCAGGACATCTCCCGTATAATAGGCCTACCTTTCGAACTACAATATCTGAAGTAGATTTTAGCTTTGGCTGGGAGGTTGAGTAGTGGACCTTTGGGGTTTAAATGGGGTTGTTAATGGGGTGATGAAGGCTTCAGGTGGGGCGGTGGCGGTGTTTGGCATGTTTTATATGAGCAGAATGTTGTTTCTTTTTCGTGCATTTTTAACAGGGATGGGAAAACCAATTCATCTATTTCCATTCAGCTTAATTGTCGATCGGGGGAGGGGTAGGGATTCAGGATAACAAGCAACTCATATTCGTCTCGTGAAAGGGTCAAGCCCTTTTTGGTTATACACCTGATTGTATCCACCAGAAACCGTAAGACGATGGAGGAAGTTGGGAACGGGGACAGGAGGATTCATCGCTAGTGTCACCAGCGCTGGGAGTTCCAATTATCAAATTTGCTTTGAATACATTCGGTTGATGTGGACTTCAACATGACAGAGTAAATTCTTCATTCCGGTTATGTCAGTTATTCTTCCCATTCTAAAATTATTATAATGAATGTATATACATCTGTACTTCACGATCAAGAAGTCAAGAAATATGTACAGAAACCAACGTATAAATTTTGCAGATAATTTCATTGTGTTTTTAACGAGAAAATAGTGAAAACCGCATTAAGATTTTTCTTTAAAAAGTCCCCATATGCAACTTCGTGTACAATCTTTGAAAATTTAATGAATTATTCTTCAAACTATGAAGCATCCAAATCAACTTGATGCCATTTTTTTCTACCACCGGAATGATGTTTTTTTCGAGGTATTTTTCGAACTAAAACGCAGACGACGAAACGAATATTAACGAAAAGCCTACACTTTTTCCCAATTGACGCACTACGCATTTTCGGAATCCTTCCTGTTACCACTGTGCAATAGGATTCTCAATTGGTGTTAATTTCGCAGCCGGGACACTGCCATGTGTCACTTCGCGCTATATCCGAAAATCACACACAGTCACTTCGTGCTGTATCCGAAAACCACACAGTGCGGTGCCGTGCACATAAGCCTTGTCATCATCACCATCATCACCCGTCCATCCCACCATCCACAAAATCATCAACATCATTATACCCATCTCCTTAATGATGTATAAATGATATATTTTGAAATGATTTGTTCCAATGATCATTCTCCTTTATGTAATATCATGAATTGTGTTAAGTAAACTACTACAATTGTTGTTTATTGTGTTGTTTCACAAAAGGAAATGTTTTAACTCAAACGTATTACAATAAAAATGTAGTTGAAATAAAATCCACAACTGGAGATACATCGTTTTGCCATAAATATGTAACGGAATTAAAATCATTAACTGAAGATACAATGTAGTGGTATAAAAACCTATAACTCAAGATACATCGTTTTGCCATAAATACCGTATAATGGAAATTAAATGTAACTTGAGATACACTGTTTTGCCATAAAAGTATTAGAAATATGATTTGGTTAAATATTCAGCAAAAGAATGTAAGTGCATGAAATTTATCATATTACAAAAACGATCCAAGGATTTGTGCCCAAAATTTGCAGGAATGTAGACTAAAATGATCTCCATGTTCATGCTTTATTCCAATTCCAACAGAGTCAAGTGTCCAAAAAGGCACGTGTTCAAACTTTAAACTCAATTTTCTCAAAATGTCATTTTTCGAGTTAGGCTGTTTTGCCATATAAGGGCCGTACTTAGCATTACAATATGTACACTGTCAAAGCTAAGGTGTTAACAACTACACCGCTGGTGTTAATAATGGGCAAGTCGCCCAAAATAAACACCGTGGGATAATAAAGTTGAGCCATCTTCTGTTATTTTAACACTTTCTTGTTGGCAGGATACTCTCTGTTTACAATGTTAAATGGCAGAAATAACACTAGTACTCTGTGATGTACGTTCATTTCAAAACTACAGTGTAATTAGAAGAAAATATGTAATGTTAACTAAAGTGTGACAATTTAATTACATTACGTGCTTACGTTCATGAGAAAAAAAACAATGAAAAACTGTTAGATATTTTACAAAAGATGAAAGCACTTGAGGCAAAAACAATTTTCAGAATGAATGGTAGGTGTACCAACTAAACACCAGCTATTAGATAATAGTTCGTTGATTTGATAATCTGGTAATAGCAAAATGCAGTAGCGTCTGTTTTGTTTGACTTTAAAATCGTAAATGTATTGAATTTATTGAGGCGATGCTTGTGCTGTGTTTAGCGAAAATGGTTTTAGTGTTTGTTTCAGTCCATGTAGTATATACCAGTCTTTCGTAAAAAAAAGTTTATTTTCGAAGAAATCCGACATTGTATAATAATAGTAGTTTGCTTACCAATAGATGATAAAACCTCCATTCTAAAGTAGTGTTAAAGAATGTAAAAAAGAGGAGACAAAACATGGTTACAATTTGATTACATACTAACTGAAATTCATAATAATACAACCAACAATGGTGTTTCTATAATTCTACAATGCAGTCCTATAACAAAAAGGATAGACAAGAACAATTGGTCTCCACATGGTAATTCTAAAGGACTGCGTGCTCCACAAGAAAATCTGTGTACAAACCATATAATAAATTGTTAAGTACAGGGACAAGGGAAAGAACAATAGATGTCTCCATAAGCTTGCATATTTAAGAAGGGGGTGTGTGTGATACTGGGTGTGTGGGCTTACACTGCAAACTGTCCGAGGACATATAACAAAGGGAATAATAGGTCCTCGGACGGCGGTTCTTTGTTCTTCGTTGTCCTCGGAAAACGGCGTGTACAAAACAAATGGAGATTGCTTCAAAAAGTTAGTCCAAACAATAGAGGAACAATAGGAGGTCCTCAGACGTCGTGAAATTCACAAGTGCGTGCGTGCGTGCACAGGCGTAGCATACACTATGTGGACTTCGGAAGAAAGGATGTCCACATAGTGTAGGAACTCTGTGCACTGTGTGGACTTACACACGTCCACACAGTGTTTTTGGACTTTGGAAAAGTACGAATATCTCTGAAATTAGTGATTTGTCTAAGCAGGTTCGTTGACTTAAATCGAAGGATATTATTAAAAGGGAAAAATAGAACGAAAACCGCTCAAAAAACACTCTTCTGTGTGAAATGGGAACGATTTTAAGAAATTACTGTGCTTAAGTACATGAGAACAAAGGAATGTCCACATAGTGATAGCAACAACGGTCTGTGTGTGTGTGTGTGTGTGTGTTCAAGCACTGGCCGCGTTATGGGGACAGAGAACAAAAGAGGGATCCGGAATTACTTAGCTGTGGGGACATTTTCACTGTCCCCACAACGTTTTTAATCCCCAAAATCCTTTGTATTTTGTCCCCACAACGCCCCGTGCGGGATTGTGTGTGTGTGTGTGACCCGTGTCAGCTTGCTGTGAGACAGTGCATAGATATCAAGACGTTTGTTAAATTTTCGTGTAATATTTACACTTCTAACGCTACCTCCTTTAGTTAATTTTGAATTTAATAGCATTAATCATCTAATTTACTAAATCTCAATATGTCAGAAAGTACGTTTGGACTTAAATTCTGATATGTGCTATTTGTATTTGATACGTAAGGGAGGACACCTTTCCCCAACCTCCAAAAACCTCCAAATTTTGGCCGGTTCCCTCCGGGTATTAGAATGAGCTCATTATCTGTCTGGTGGATATACAAAGAAACAGTAACCACGACTTGACAAATCCTATAATCCCTTGACAATAGTTATCACTGGACAGCTGGAATCTTCTATTGCGGTATTCAGAGAGGGTGAACCTGGCGGGAACCAGCCAAAAACAGGGGATAAATGGAGGTTGGGGAAAGATGTCCTTCCTAAGACTGAACGTACATTCCATGCATCTATTGTCTTGTTCCTTATGCATACGTAAAACACTGATCAATTAGTTATAACATCCACTGAGAATACTAATACACTGGCTCTTCCTGGCATTAGTAACATAACAACTTAAAATACTGTCAAGGAAGGCTAAGCAATTGCATTTCATAGGCCCGTTTAAAATGACATCATGTTTTGAAATTCGAATTATACCACCTTGCTTGTTTTTCTTGAGAATGCTAAAATTAAATTGTATGACGGAATAGTGAAACAGTTTCCCTTTGTAATATTATTTATGTGAAATAAGTCGTACAGTTGGTTTGTGTTCAACATAGTGCATATAATTAGAAATATATGATTCTAGCAGTTCTGTCGTAATCGTAAGAATGGAGTCGTGAGTTCCAATCCCGCCGGAGTCGATTACGAATAGTTTCCATCGACACTCGGACAATATAAGTATTATGTGCTTCATACATACGTTTGGGAGGATATATCAAATTACTTGTCTATATTTCCAGTTTCAAGTAATATTGCTGTTTGCCGTCGCGTTTGCCATGAATGGACATGCATGGTTCTCGGTCAGCAACTCAAATGCTATCACCGCAGAGAAAACTAGCTCTATACACAGAAGCCACTTTGGAGAATTATAAAGTGTCTGTATCTAAAATTAGTTTGTCGTTTATTCTACATGTATGTCAAATCATCAAGCTGAATATCATTATATCAAAGGCGTTTAATTTAAGGGTGTGTTTGTTTCACTCCTGATCGCGGATCAGGATTGTGTGATATTGCGCAGTGCGAAAACAAACGGAAACTGTAGATAATTCTTGTTGTATACGACTGTGTACCAGACTACAGCTAAACCCTGCCCGTGGCAGAATTCATTGTTTTGATTATAAATAAACATAAGGTTTATTTAGCCCTAAACATATCTCACGATATGCAAAAACGTTAATTCTATCACCGTGGACAAATGGATTAAAACTATTCCAAGAAGTGCGTACAATGAGAGTGACGACTGATTATAAAGATTCAGACTTTGTCAAACTCGGCACGAAAGGAAGAAAAATTATACCAAAAAATAGTGGGTTGTGGATACGAATATTTAATGTGAGATGTGTTGTATGATTTATTATTATAAGTTGTAAAATCTGATTAAGAAGGGTAAAAGGGTTGTGTGTTTTAAGGTTTAATTTTTTTTTTTAATAAAAAAATATATATATATATAAATAAATAAATAAAAAAATAGAAATAAAAAAAATTATGATGAAAATGATAATATTTTGTTTTGTGGATCTATGTAAAAGTGGATTAATGTCAAATAAAAATAAAACAAGAAAAATAAATAGAAATTATTAAAAAGGGTTGTTAAAGAAAATAATAGGGGTTAGGAGAAGGTTATAGCCGGCAATATAAGAGTTCTTAAACAGCCTTTTTTAAAATTTATTTTAGAAAAAAAATAATAATAATAGCATGACTCGTCAGGTGCAGTATGCTATAAGGCTTACGGCAGGTTTCGTCTCATGAGACTGCACGACCTGCCTGTTAAGTACTCTTTTTAAAGAATAGTAGGGGAAATTATATAAATATATATATATATATATATATATATATATATATATATATATATATATATATATATAATAAAAAATAGGAAATCTCACCTATTATGTGAAGAAGAAAAAAATTGGAGGAGGAACTAGAAGGGTCTAATAATTAACGTTGATGTATCTGAAAATTGAGGGAATGCAGTAAAATTAATGATAGTTTAATAATGTTAAAAATACTGCAAGGTAGACCTATTAGAAGGGGATAACAAAAAAAATTGTTTACACATAATAAAATTCGGGTTATAAATATGAGCTTACCGTAAGATGAATAAACAAAGTCAGTAGAATTATGATGATAAACAGGAACAAAGGATAACAGTAGAATGTAGAAATATGATGCAACAATGTATCAAAACTCATGAAGTAAAACAAAACACGTCCATCACATCTGAAGATAATTAGTGTAATAGTAATACAAAGCTATTTAAAATTAAAATAAAAATCGTATATGGCCGTGGCGCTTTTTAGTCCTTAGTTTATTTTCACTTATTTTCAGAAAGGAGTTGTTGTGTTTGATAGCCACTGTAGAGTTGAGTACAGCGGCACAGAGCTTTATACATGCATACATTCTGTATCAGATTTGCTCAGAAATTTCAGAAATAAGCTGATTGTAAAATTATTTCAAGACTTTGATATGGAGACACAGAGACGTTCATTGATGGTTACAGCGATAGCCATGCCTTATGCTGATCAAAATAAGCCTCGAATACGCAATAACGTTTCCAAGACAACTAGATTCACATAATTGGCGATTAAATATACGGCAGATTTGCTCAGAATGGCTCCCAAAATGGCAACCTTCAGAAATAAGCTGATTGTAAAATTATTTCAACACAGTTTCCAATCAGAGGTTTTGGTATCGAGTCAACGAGACGTTCGTTGAGGGTGGGAAATATCGTCATTAAATGAAGGACATCCAATCATTCGTGCGTTTAATAAACCTCCACGCATGTCCTTAATTAACCGACATGTACTTGTGTACAACTGATGGTTATAGTAACCATGCCTAAGCATAATTTATAATCAGATGCTGTCGGTTTTATGCCAATAAAATTATTGCCAATAATTTATCAATTGAATCAATGTTGTTTTTGATACCCAGATTTATCAGAGTTCTGGTTATATATGCATTTATGTATGTATCTATGCATGCATTTATGCATTTATTTAACTGAATGTTTACAAAATTATATGTGATTTTACTGGTTTACTTTTTGCGAACATACCGCTGGCACTCTTTGTTAATACAATTAAATGTTTATTTTCTATATTAATTTACATGTAGACCAGTACTCATTTTAATAGTATATAACATATCAGTTTGGATAATTAATTTTGTTTAAATATTTCAAATAATTTAAAAAAAGCAATTAACCGCATCAAGCAATCTCAAATGCCACTACAGTTGCCATTAGCCTATGTACCTTGGTTAGGGTTAGCGCAATGCGCAGTTAGCTGTTTGGCCTCGTGTACGTAATTATAAGCCTTGTGAGGAGTAATATCTAGAGTAGAGAACGCCCACTCAAATCAGTTTGAAGCTACGGTGCTTGATGGTTGCCTCGTTAGCCGCAACTGTGGTTAGAGCTTACATCAAAGATGCCGACGCTTGTCCAAATGCTGATTGTTCTTTCGCCTGTTCTGCTTGCATGTTATATCAAAGGTAAATTAAACATTTAAAATGTATGTTATAGTTTGTTCTACTGCTGCAACGCGCGATTGTTTATTTATTGAGCATACTTATAAACTGGAATCATTGATAATAATTTCATATAGCAATTTCATATTATGCCCAATTGAAGATACCATTGCGTCTTATTCCGCTATACAGCCGTTTCACTTTCTAGATTACGTGAATTGTTTTGCAGTTTGTTTTTCACTCTTGTTTGTTTACTTTATAATGTATGAACTGACACCTGCAGTAGAGATGTTGTCTCCACATCCCACTTAATCTTGATAATATTTAACCCGGCTCATTAGTGGGGTTTTCGTGTCGCGGCATGTGAAGACTTGGTGACGGGGGTCATAATTGTTATCTTCGCATCTTGGTATTAACAATTGTGTAGAGTGAATATGGTTTGTTCTACTGCGTGTTTGTATCAAACCGTGTTACCTAAATCTCCGGGTTAAAGTTACCGGTGTGGAATTAATCTGCACATCAGTACTAATGAGGGTAGATGACTTATTACACCAGTCATCAGTTACACGGGTATGTGCAAGGTATATTAAGAAAAGAGCTATGGTGATATGCTTACTCGCCTTGAAGTCAAGCGGGCCACATTCGATTCCACGTCAGAACTTTTTGTTGATTTCAATGTTGAATGATTTTATTTCATAGCGGCCGCGGTTTAATTTTTTTTTTTTTTAATGCAATTCGCCCCACACAAGGCCAATGGCCACTCCAAGGTAGGGGCTACTCAGTCATTGAGTTGTTACAACGACTCCACACTGAAGAAACCAGCCCCTCGCACCGAAACAAGACAAGTTAATAACCAGCCTCTTCACGGTGCGAATAGGACTGGGAGGGATAACTAGTCCAGAACAAGGCAGTTGTTAAACTGCCTCTGGCCCTATAAGCAATTATGGTTAAGTGTCTTGCTCAAGGACACAAGTGTCACGGCCGGGTTTCGAACCCACATTCTGCTGCTAACACCAGATTTGTTTTCTTCTCCATTGCCTTTTCCAGGCGTTTTATTGTTTATCCATCAATACAATTACATGTCAAAAGCACACAATTGTACAAAACAAAAGAAGAAAACAGAAGCATTACAAATTAATTAACAGACAAATGTTTAGAAATTTGGTATAATACAGTTTGTGAATTCAATTTCATTTTTGAACGTTTTCCAAAGAAGTTTATAATTAAAAGTAGTGTTAGAATTGAATGCGTTAATTACTCTGCATTTGTACACATTGAAAGATGATGTTATTATTAAGAGGTTAACCGTGTCGAAATTAATATCATTAATATTATAGCCTACCACTATATCTTTCAACTTAATGTCATGCTTGATGTGTAAGTTAAGATTCCTCAGATAGCCAATATTGTTCCAAAATTGTTTCAGAGACTTACAGGAAAACAAATAGTGATTGAGGTCGTCAAGTTCATTGCATATAGAACAAATAGACGAGTTACTTAAATTCCATTTAGCCAGATTAGTTTTATTTGGGAGGATGTTGTATATTAATTTAAAACTGAATTCTTTATATTTATTTATAGGTAGTTTTTTAATCTTAAAATTCCAAACTTGAATCCAATTAAAGTCATGTGGGAGTTGTAAGACGGTATTCCAGTACACTTCACCTCTACTTGCGTGTTGTTTGTTTTTAACAAGAATATTATACACTGTCTTGGATTTCAAATTGTTCAGGTCAGTTGTGTGATTATCCCTATTCAGAACTTTTTCATTTATAGAGGGAGCAATGAATTGAGTCAATTTGGCAGCCGCTAGTTTCTTGATCCAAATGTTAGGTATTGCTTTTCTGACTTGATACGTCTCAGCAATGTAGTTTGTTTTGTTGATGAGCTGATTTCGAATGTCAGTAGCATGAACAAATACTTTAGGACAAAAGTCTCCTACAATACCAGACTTAATCCAATGCTTAAAGATAAACGGTTTACCGTTAATATTTATGAGACTGTTGCCCCATATGATCTGATTTCTAATTTCTATGGCGTCTAATTCCAAACCAGAAACACTGACGTCGTTTTCTTTAAATTCGAACCATGACCTTAACATATCTATATAAAATGTAGGTACATTACCACTTGGGGTGTCTATCAATTTAATAATGTCCGCAGGAAGGCAGTTAAATTGAAAAAGTAACGGAACTCCTCCGTATGGAGATACAACCTTCTTAGCAAGGCACTTCCATGATCCATGGGAATTATCACACAATCGTTTTACCCACATTACTTTGAGAGCTTTAATTTGTGACGGAAGATCAATCATTCGTAACCCTCCTTCACTAATATCACCAATCATTGTTCCTCTTTTCACTTTTTCGTATTTTGATTTCCAAACAAAGTGAAAAAGCAATCGTTCGACAGCTTTAATAATAGACTTTGGAACATGCAAAGCTCTAGCGTTATACATAATTTGAGAGATGCCGAGTGTTTTTACTATTGTAATTCTGCAAAAAATTGTTAGGCGTCTGGCCTTCCATGTATTTAAAGTTTGTTTTAACTTAGTAACCTTACAATCCCAATTCAATTCTCTCAGCTTCATTTCGTTTCTGCCAAAGTACACACCTAAACACCTAATAGGTTTCACAGGCCATTTTATACCAGCAAAATCACAATTAGAAAAGCCTTTTCCTAGCCACAAACCTTCTGTTTTGTTTAGGTTAAGCTCTAGCCCGGCAATATTTTCAAAATTACTTGTTTCATTTAGTACATACATTATAGAATGTTTATCTCTGACGAATATGGTTGTGTCATCAGCATATTGAGCTGTTTTGATTTCTGATATATCTCCATCTTGATTAATTTGGATACCTTTAATACTTTCGTTGGTTTTAATCTTAAGAGCCAAGATTTCCCCAGCAATGATGAACAATAGTGCTGATAACGGACAGCCTTGTCTAATGCCTCAAGTCACGTTGAAATAATTTGATAGCCAACCATTAGGAATGACGCAACTCTCTATGTTACTGAAGAGAACATCAGTCCAAAATTGATAAACGCTAAAGCTTTCTTGATAAAGTTGACCTCAACTGTATCAAACGCTTTTCTAAAATCCAAGAAAATAATGGCTTCTTCAGTCTGTTTATCTTGGCGCAAATCAATTATGTATTGAATCAGGCGGATGTTTTGTCCCGCATTTCTACCTTTTATGTAACCACATTGATCCTCGTTAAGTATTCGTGGTAAGAGCTTTTGGAGTCTTATTGCTAGGGCAGTAGTAACAATCTTATAGTCATAATTGAGTAGTGTAATTGGCCTCCAATTGTCTAGATTTTCAATCTCGCCTTTCTTATGAATGAGCGTAATAATACCTCTTTTTTGAGTGGTGGAAAGTTGTCCTTTCACATAACCTTCATTTATGGAATCAATAAACATATGTTTTATGTCATGCCAAAAGGTTTTATAAAACTCTTCAGAAAGCCCATCAGAACGTGGAGCTTTGTTATTTTTCATAGCAAATAGCGCATCTTCACATTCTTTACAAGTTACAAAACCTTCACAATGATTCACGTCTTCTTCACTGAGTTTTTCCATGCCCTTAATATCATTTAAATACTGATCGATGTTTTCATCAGGGATGTTTTTCGATGTATAAAGCTCACTATAATAGTTAACAGTTTCACGCATAATTAAAGCTTGATCATGGGTAACATTTCCATTTCTTGCTTTTATGGACATCATCACTTTTTTATTACCTCTGGATTTCTCAAGACCCATGAAATACTTGGTGTTCTTTTCTCCCTCTTCAAACCATTTCACTCTGGAACGAATAATAGCACCTTTTGTTTTGTAAGCAACCATTTTTTCCAGCTCGGCCTGCTTTTGGCAAATATCGCGCTTTAGTTTTTCGTTGGGAGAATTGTCCCATTTACCCTGCAGTTCATCCAGCTCTTTACTCAGTTTGTCAGTGGTAGTAATTTGTTGGTGCGTCATAGCCCTTGCAAGTCTCATAGAACTTTCTTTAACTTTTATTTTGAACATTTCCCAAGTGGTTTGCTTTGTTTAAGAGTACATTTGTTCATCTCTCTTACACTGTTGAATGATGCTTAATATAACCTTTTTGTGCTGAGGGTTTGTTGCTAAGTCTGAATTGAATTTCCAATATCCTGGACCTTTGTGGTTACACTGGGTAGTTAGTTTGAGTAAAGTTGCATTGTAGTCACTTTTAATGGCTGGACGTATGTCACAGCTGATGGTTAAATGAGAAATTGTCTTTGTGATAAGCCAGAAATCAATTCTAGATGCAATATTCAAACTTAATTGTCTCCATGTGAATTGCCTTGTGTCTGGATGAAGTTTTCTCCAAATATCACAGAGATCGAATGTTGTGATTAACCTGTATAGTGATTTAATCTTCTTATAATGACCACTTTTGTTTTTAACATCAACAAGCGGGTTAAGTACACAATTATAATCACCTCCTATAATTACGTTACCATCATTAAATCTGTATCTATCAATCCAATTTGCCAATGTTTTATAGAACTGTTCTTTGTATTGAGCTGCAGTTGTAGCGTAAATATTGACAAGGCAAAAGCTTTTCTCGTTTAATGTATAGTTCAGAATGAGTTTACGACCGTCATCACTGCTATGGTGATTGATAACATCAATGTTACACATCTGATCAACAAATACAGATACTCCTCGACTGTGGTTCGTTCCATATGCATGGAAACTGTACCCTTGCCATTCTTGACTAATGATTTTGTGCATTTATTGTGTTAAAAGGGTTTCTTGAAACAAAATAATATCTGCTTTCTGATATTTTATCCACTGAAATTGTTTTCTTCTTTTATCTTTGTTTCTCATACCTCGAACGTTAAGCGACAAAATATGAAGTGTTTGCGTCATTAGAGAGAGTTTTGAAGAAAAAAAATGGCATATTGCATTAATTGATGTGAACTTGAAACATAAATTAAAGAGTATGAATAAGGAGAATAGAATATGGTACCGAAATCAGTGTGTTAATTTGAGATCTGTTTTTGGCGTCGTCGACGTCTTTTCCCAGTTGGGTTGCTCGTTGTTTGATTAACTTGTATCTCAGTATCATTTTCGTTCAGATTGGGTTGTTCTTGTGTTGTTTGTGTCTCACTTGTGTTTATACCTTTGTCTATATCCTGGACGTCATCATCATCAGAGACCTGTTGATCGCTGTCACTTCGCACAGACTGACTGGAACTGATTCGTGTGCGTTTTGAGCGACGAACAAAGCTTGTAATCTTAGTTTGCTGAGTGGTGGACTCCCTCGTAGTCGTCTGTGGATCATCAGTGGGGATGGGAAGTGTTGTGACCTCTTGGGGTAGCATAGTGTATTGAGCATGCTCTGCTGCACATGGTCGTTGGCAATTGTTCTTTGAAACGTCTATTTCCTTCCTGTTTAAGTATTCGCTATTGAAGTTGGGACATTCCCGACTAATATGTCCAGATAGGCGACAGGTGCTGCATTTTACACCATTATGGCAAGCCGAACGATAATGTCCTTGTTCCAGACATCTTGAGCAGTTTGGAGTACTGTCATCGATTTGTCCACAGTGGAATAACCTGTCTCTGAATGAACCAGCCATCACCTTGCGGGGTAGAGATTTTGGAGGGACCTCAATATATACAGCTCGCTCACCATTTTCGCATCTTGTCAGCTTTCCATTGACTCTCAATTTCTGTCTTACAAGTGGACTTGTAAGTTTACACTTGAGATTTTCTAGGGTTTCTCTAATTAGGTTGTCGTCAACTGAAAGAGGGACATCTCTGATGATAAGTTTAAGCTGGTTATCAGAGTATCCTCGTAGGAACGGGTTCTTATCGAAAATGGGGATGGAATTTCCCCTCAGCTTCAAACCATGGGTGATCAGAATGATGCGATCGGCTCGATCTTCAAGGTACACCCTCCACAAGCCTCCAATCCGTTGGATTCCTCCAATCTGATTAGGGTCAATATCGGCAGAGATAGCAAGGTAAACTTCTTCGCCGGTAAGCGGTTTGGCGTCTTGAGGAATTGCATCACGGTGACGGAAAAAGACTGGTTTACTTACTTCCGTGTCTAGTGGATTTGTTGCTGTGACGTCAGCATAACTAGACTTCATGGCGGCCATATTATCGTGGTAAGCTCAGGATTCAAAATTCAAAATTGTCGAAAAAATCACAAATCTTGAAGGCCACAATTAAACTGCAAAGTAGTCTTTGTTGCTTTCTTGGTCAGAGATTGTCGAAAATGGAAGAGATTATAATCTACCAAAACGATATTTTCACCTCTATTTTGGAGCATGTCTTAACCGGTCGTAACCTAGTTTACGGGCATGCGCTAACACCAGATGGTGTTAAAAGTTAAAGTGACCCTGAAAAACAAACAAAACTAAACAAGATGGAGACTGTTCTGGTTGTACAAGGCACACACCAGCTGGCCAATATCAGTCCCCGATATACTGCAAGATAAATTCATATGAAAGCTTTATGACAAATGGACATGGCAAAGTTCGCATGGCTTCCATAACAACTACATTGATGTACCATCATGTTGATAATAAACGAATTTAAAATATGGAATTATTCTTACGTCGAATTCACAGATTATTTATATTTCTTGAAAACTAGATAAAAATCAACGTTTCGTCATTCTATTTATTTATTTATTTTGTTTCGTTTCACGCACTACACGTGTGTGAATTCGCTATATGCGTACATCACAAAGAAGACAATACAAGGGTGTCACTTCGTGAAATGGAACACACACTTTGTTTACAGTTTGCGTATTCACGAACTGATACATGTTTGCTCGTTCAGCAAATACTTTACTAGTTTATGTTTACAAATGCAATTGCACAGAAACAATCATAAATTGATTGAGTACATGTTCGTTTATTAAGCAATTATGATTTCTGACGTCATTTGTTTTTGTTGATATTTAAATGGTTGACTTTATTTTGTCTGTCTCTGTATGATGTGTTCAGTCACTATGGGCGCAGTTGTTTTAATTATAACGGACAACTGAACAAAAATACCTCTGAAGTATATGAACGATCCATTGTTCGGTGATGGCCTCTGACAGCCTGGATCAAACAGAAGATCTACACCAAACACGTATTCTTGACCATAATCGCTGATGCCACACATGCTATGTCACAGGTGAAATGACGTATAACATCCACAGTTATCATCATCCAACTGAAGAGACGTCACGCCATGTTCATCGCGGTAGTGGAATGAGTCTTGATCTTTTATAGGATTCGGACCTGATAAGAGAAATGCACGAAGTAAAATACGGTTTTCCGTTGTATTTAGTAAAGGGGATACTAGGGTCAATACAAATGTTCCTACGAGCTACGAACGCGTGCCAACATTGAAAATTGACCTATTATACTGCACAACATTTTCCAACAATAGTGCAACATTTATACATTTACCCAGAACTACAAGACTTTCAGCCAACGTCCGTACAACATCTGTATTTTGACGCCGACTCATCCGACGCTTACCAACGTCGGCCCAACGTATGTATATTAGCTTGGTTGAAGTCGACTCATTGTTTACATTGGTGACTTGAACAGCTTTCAGAATGGCCTTTCATGTGGGAATGCTGGTAAATTATGTCACTTTTCCTACATGCGAATACTACTGAAGGTATTAAGCTCTAGTTTATTTTATTTCTTTTGTTTCGTCAACGTATGTATATTAGCTTGGTTGAAGTCGACTCATTGTTTACATTGGTGACTTGAACAGCTTTCAGAATGGCCTTTCATGTGGGAATGCTGGTAAATTCTGTCACTTTTACTACATGCGAATACTACTGAAGGTATTAAGCTCTAGTTTATTTTGTTTCTTTTGTTTCGTCAAAAAGCAAATTCACTATTCTCCACTCTCCAGTCTCTCATAGTCAGAAAATGGAATATGTGTTAATGCCACATATTAACTAATTATTCCTAACACAACACATTTGCCACTGAAACCAACCTATTGAACTAGAATTGTGTGTTCTGTATAGTATAATTACATCTAGATAAGGCTTATTATTTTCACAACTGTAAACTGTATCAAACTGATTTTGAAATAGCATTGTTTGGTCTGTTTGGTATAATTACATCTGGACTTGTGGGGCTTATTGTTCCATTAATCTCAACTGTACCATTTATCAAACTGATTATGAAACATGTAGAGTTTATTATTTTATGAATCACAATAATTGAAATTGTTGGTCAAACTTTGTGTTTATTTTTATTATATTTGGTTTAGGTATGATCTGCTCTATAGGAAGAGAACCAGATCCCAACTCAAACAATATATACCGCTGGTTAATTCCAGTTGAGGATCCATGTCAGTGTACCGAGATTCAACCAGGTGGTATGAATACTCACACACCATGTAGACATTTCAATGTGACCTACTATGACTCCTTTCTGATCAGCAGCGACCCAAAAGAGATTCGAAAATGGCTGCAATGTGGTAAGTAACTTATGATAACATTGCATTTCAAAACATATTCATCTTTTGGAATATAACTGTCCCTCCGGAAATCAGCTGAGAAATCCTCCGTTTGCGTGGTTTCTGGGAATTAAAATGATTATTTTCGTAATTATACAAATGTTCTGTATGTAATTTAACCAATTCTTAATATTTTCTAGCAAAATGTTGCTGTAATATGTAAAAAAACGTACATTTTCTGACCGACCACCTTCATCCTCCATTGACTTTGTACATAAACCTGTGCGTTTGTTTACAACTTTTTTCCCAAAACCGACTCCCATAATTCATTGCGCGCACAATTCTGATGAGGCTTATTGTGACACGTTCCACTGAACCTGACTGTCGGCGGAAGACGCACCAAACAAGATAATTAACTATGGTATGAGCGCCCCCTAGAGGCCGATCACAATGGAAATATAGTTTTACAGAAGATTTCCGCTGAATGTAGTCAGACGCATTCACCACTGGAGCTTCATTATCGTGCATTAGTAAATCCAATTGATAGTGTAGCATTATAAGTCTGTACACCGTTCTATTAAGGAGTTATTGTTTTTTTGTTTTTTTTTCTATTTCGACCGTGTTAACCAATTAAACCGGAACCTCTGACTTTGTGATACATCTACCAACCATAAAAATGTTTGTACCAAGTTACAAGTCTGTAAATCATTTCGTTCGGTATTTATAGGGATTTACATTTTCCATTGTTTTAGCCGATAATACCGTAGTAATTATCTGTTTAACACTTCCAAGTCTCTACGTCATTCCATTTGGGAGTTATTATGCTTTTTACATTTCCATTGTTTTAGCCCATTAAACCGGATTTAAAAAAAAATTGTTTTTTTATATATATTCATTTTGTTTTTAAGAATTTTAGGTACATCTACACATCATAATAAATGTTTGTATCAAGTTACAAGTCTGCAAATCATTTCATTCGGGATTTATAGGGCTTTTTTATTCTACTGTTTAAGCCCACAGTAGCGGAACCGGTCACGCTTCAGTAATTTTTATATAATTATTTGCCAAATGACAAACAAACAAAAAAATTGATGATAGCGGTATGTTTTCTATTTGGATATTTGAAAACATAGGGTTTTAGGTATTTATGATTTAATTTTGCTTGTAACCGAACCATCAATAACCGAAGCATCTACAACAGAAATACAGACTACAGAAATGACGACTGCTGACGAAAGCACCATGCCTGTGACGACTGAAGTAACGACCAGTGAAGCACCAACAGAAGTGAAGACTACAGGTTTGTTAACGTTTTATGTTTTTACACGTATGGACTCATTTTAACTGTAGATTTTATGACAAAATGTGTTTTGACAAAAAGTTAAAGAAATAGGATGAAGAAGAAACATCATTATGGAAAACATAACTTTTCATTATAGGTATGTTTTTATATATTTTCCATTTCTGAATATTTAACAAATTTATAGGTTTTAGATATTTATGATTCGGTCTAATTTGTTTTGGTCAGCTGACTACCCTGTGATTAACGTAGACAATGCTAAATGGAGACTGTTCTGGTGGTACAAGGCAAAAAGTGGATGGCCAACATCAGTCACCGATGTACTGCAGGGTAAATATATACATGGAAACTCTTTATGGCAAATGATCATAATATCAGCAAGGATTCCACTATTACTACACTAAAGTACCGCTAAACGGTGCTGAAAATATCCTCACCATTTTCACAAAGGGACAATTTAAAAACAAGTTACCAGAAAATCAAGAGTTAAGTTGCTTTCTTTTTATGAAATTACTATTATTTTTATACGATTATTTTCGCAGACACGCAGTAAGCACTCAGTATACAGTGTTTCATACATACGTCGGTGTATAGGCAAAACCGTATGAATTGTTTATTCCTCGACGCAAGAATTTCATCAATCTATAATTATTATAGTATATTGGTACATTGTGTGTATGTGTGAAAGTACATATTTCAAACTTATGCCATAGAACAATTAATTACGGCTAATGGATTTGTTTTAATACAATGGTCCTTTCGAAAAGATAAATAAATAAATAAATACATAAACATTTTAAACATATTTTGTCCAACACAACAGCTCAAAATGTGTTTTCGTGAATACAGAAATAATAGCGTGTTGTTTTATCATATCGTGACCAGTGAGGAAAAGGATAATGCAAAATTAAATAAATTAAATAAATAAATAAAAACAAATAAAACTAGACGGAAGTGTTTGTGATATAACAAACACATAGGTATTCGAGTTTTGTCAGGGCAGTGATGATGACGTCATCGTTTTTTAAAAGAAACTTTGCATTATTTTTTGTTTTTCATATTAAAGAGTACCCTGTAAAATATGATGTGGTTACCAACGATGATTTGTTTGAAGTCTGCTACATAATGGTCAATTTTGGTACCGAAATTCTTTGAGAGAAGGCATTTATTTCTTTGGCGAGTTTTTACAACCCGTTTTCGTGTAGTTCCAGATACGAATTGTGATTTTGACGAAACCGTCGTCCTCGCTAATAATGCACAATTTTGAAAATATTTTACTTAATTTTAAACTTTGACTTCCGGTTTGGACAGGAAGTAAGGTCAAATTGCGGTCACCTTTGTATAAATATTTTTTGACAATTAACAATCTATATAATGGTGCAAAAAATTTCAATTTACCTCTTGTGGTTGTTAAACTTTGACTTCCGGTTTGGACAGGAAGTAACGGTCAAATTGGGCAAATGTTTTTGTAAATATTGTTGAAAATTAACAATCTGTACAATGGTGCAAAAACTGTGAATTTACCTATTGTGGTTGTTGAGATATGATTTTTTGTAATATTAAATTTTGACTTCCGGTTTGGACAGGAAGTAAGGTCAGATTGGGGTCACGTCTGTGTACGAAACATCACATAATTCAAGATCTTTAACACAGTGTAAATATTGTGAAAATATCATTTGTGGTTCATGAGATATATTTTTTTGAAATATTAAACTTTGATGACCTCATGATGTCCTCACTATGACATCACAACTTAAGATACAACTACATGTTAAGGTCTAACTATGTGTGAAGTTTTAAGGTTCTGAAGGTTTAAGGTTCCGCAACTATGTTTTTGTCTCTGAAACAGTTAGCAAAGCGAACTTTATTGCAAACGGAATACGTTTTAGACCCGTTAGCGTGCAACTTCTTGGCCATTTTTTCGAAATTAACCTTCGTGAGAACAGTGACGATATCAAACTTATTTTCTTAAACGAAAACATAGAGATAGGTTTGTGAAATTCTTGCGTAGGGAGATAAACAATTGATTAAATTTTCCCCAACATAGAGGTTTCACATAATTATATGTCAAATTAGGCTTTGTCCCACACTTTGTTTATCCACAAATGAGTTCATCGCAGTTGTCAGTGCCATATTTTTTATAGATTTGTTTGCCCTCAACTGGTCATGTACGAAGTAGAAAGCCTTGGTAAACTTATCAAGTATGTGAACAGCAAATGTTCTCATAGTGATTTAGGCTATTAAAGTTCAGTCCTTTTATACAATTTTTTCAGACAATTATGGCGACTGTGATGTGAACTCTGACTACTGTTTTAGTCGTCTACCGGATTTTCTTCAAGAAAACAGTGCTGAGATACTGGTGAGAGACTCGGAAAAAACAGTATACAGGTAAACTGATTGATGAGATATTTGGTAATTTCAAAGATGGCAAACATTTCAATATAATTGTATCTATCATGGGTAGATGTAATGTAATCGTATTTCATTACAGCTGATATGCCAGGCCCGATTCAAACATATAGCGATCATGTCGTGTCGAATTGGAATGAATTGAGTTCTGCAATTATGTTGTAATAACGCAGCCGTGTATTCGAACGTCATAGTTAATTTAAACGTCATTAAGTGCATTGAAGAGCCCTCTCCATTTCAGTAAAATATAGCATTTGCCATTAATTTCATCCAAATTAGTACACATGTACATCACATAATTATCAGTTACAGTTAATATCAGTATACGTCCACCTTTGGTAAATGTTCATGCATCTATACCAATGTTTCAGTTTTAGCTGATTCCATTGTTACGATCCGAAAATCTTCAAACTATAGGTGAATACAAATTACTCAAAAAGCCTGAATTTTCTCAGATGCAACAAAGAAAGCAAACAAGGTCACACAGATATAAAGAACAAACAAAGTGATTTAATAATGAAAATATCAACTGCTTCAAATATCGATGTGTTTAACAAGCGTACAATGATTAAGGTAAACAAGTGTACATTAAGAAAAGATCTTATACAAAATAAGAAGAAGATCTTACGCTAAATAAGAAGAAGGTCTTACGCTAAAAAAGAAGAAGATCTTACGCTAAATAAGAAGAAGATCTTACGCTAAATAAGAAGATCTTACAGACGAGGGCTGAGCAGGCTCCAGCGAAAACGACGCAAAATCAGTTCTCTGACACGATGTAAATAAAGCTGGACGTGGGGGCGAATTCTCCTCCCACAAACGGCCGGAAATAGACGAAACCACGGGGACACAAGTCGACTACCGTGACAAAAATATGGGAAGGAAGAAATCCCAAAAATACTGAACTATAGATTTAGTTCACAAAATGTCTCTTCCGGAATTAAATTCAGCTCTCAAACACTTCATTCGGTCCAGACGAACTTTCTCAAAACACTCCACAGACGAGTCGTGAGCGACATCACAGGTCCTAATGGGTGTACACTGAAGTATCATCAACTCATGTTTACCGAAGTCTTGGTTTGCTCAAGTCCTGCCTAAAATCCTCTACCAGCCCGTATTTATAGTTTTTAATCCCTTCTAGAAAATACTAGAGATTTATTATTTACTTGCCATTCTAGAAATTTCTGAAAATGACACATTGTCCAAAAATAAACTTCCAGAACGTTCTATTCATAATGCGTAAACATAATCCCGCCCCCTTTGGGGTCAACACGCGGTCACGCACTTATTGCGGTTTGTGTTTATGTAACACCAATGTGTCGTTAACGAGTCAATAGTGAACATGCATTTACTTTAAGTAAGCTGTGATCATTTATAATTTTCCAGACTACTCAGT
Organism: Zoroaster sp. YZ-2022; assembly: GCA_029582265.1. NCBI lineage: Eukaryota > Metazoa > Echinodermata > Asteroidea > Forcipulatida > Zoroasteridae > Zoroaster > Zoroaster sp. YZ-2022. The sequence goes on along the minus strand of CM055817.1, from coordinate 32,968,450 downwards.
AGTATACAGGGTGTCCCCATAAAAAGTATACCGAGATAAAAATTACTGTAATGGCAAAACTACTTTATATATGGGAAAGAGAAATATATCTCTAGAAAGGGCAGAATGTCCTCTTTGCAATGGTATACAGCTTGTGATGTTATTGACACAGATGAGTGAACAAACTAGACAGATGTTAAGGGTACTGAAAGCAGGACTGTGACAAGTTTGCATATTTGAATAACATAGCTCAACCCTGCAAGTGTGCAGAATACCAAATGCCTTTGCTTTTTCAACACATTCTTGAAAACAAGGAATGTACCTAAAACAATGTAATCTGCTTTGTTTTCGCTACTTACCTCAAAAGTTTAATGTGCAGGTTTTTAAAAATGTTTTTTGGACCTTTGTTATTCAAATATGCAAACTTGTCACAGTCCTGCTTTCAGTACCCTTAGCATCTGTCTAATTTGTTCACTCATCTGTGTCAATAACATCACAAGCTGTATACCATTGCAAAGAGGACATTCTGCCCTTTCTAGAGATATATTTCTCTTTCCCATATATAAAGTAGTTTTGCCATTACAGTAATTTTCATCTCGGTATACTTTTTATGGGGACACCCTGTATAACTATGGGCTTTAAATGATTACAACACAATAGTTGGAGTTTATAGCAGCATATTATTGCTCAGTATGAATATTATTAATACAAATATATATTATTATCACGAAATGGCGGTCATATTGGATACCAATAATTGTATTTACCACGAAAATGCGGAAAATAAGTTGAAATAACCTCGAAACCTCCTCATCTGCATATGGCTGGTGAGCCATGAATGTCATTAAAAGACAGTAAATACGAGTCAAAATATAACCAAAATAATTATGACAAAAACTCAATAATCAAGTCATATGTAGTTCCATAATTAAAACTTAAATTGTTTTGTCTTAAAGGTGGACATTTGATCCTAGCAACAATGTCGCTCACGCTGTATGGGAGGCTTTTCACGATCACATAGAGGGACAGATATTGAATGGAAATGTGTGGAACCCTAAAAAAGTCGGTGGTAGGTACAGATTATACTTATAATTGATAACTCAGACTGTATGTATGGCTGTATATAACAGCTGGATAGTTGCTTGTCATTCTGCACGTAACCTGCCGCATGCACACTCCTAGGCATGGGCGGCGGCGATCCCTAGGGACGGTTGACATATCCTGACCCAAATATTTATGGAGGAGGTTACGGTCTCCTGTACTATTATTATTTTTTGTTTCGTTTCAGAGCAGACAAATTATTCATTCCATTGTATTCTCGTATACAGCTAAACCTCATTTGCCTATTTTATGTCAAATGTATGTACATTCACAATTAACAAATCAAACGTCACGAATGTTTTATTATAAATGCGTTCAAATACATTCAAATTTGAAAGTAAATGTTTTGACACGTTCGTTATGAGGCGTTCGTTGCTCGTAGGAACATTTGTATTGGCCCTATTATCTCCTTTACTAAATACAAAGGAGAACCGTATTTTACTTCGTGCATTTCTCTTTTCAGGTGAGAGTCCTATAAGAGACCAAGACTCATTCCAATACCGCGATGAACATGGTCTGAAGTCTCTTCAGTTGGATGATGATAACTGTGATTGTTATACTTCACTCTACCTGGGACATAGCATGTGTGGCAGCAGCGATTATGTTGAAGACGGCGTGTTTGGTGTGGTTCATCTGTTTGATGCAGACTGTCAGAAGCCATCACCGAACAATGGATTGTCCATATACTTCAGAGGTATTTTTGTTTAATTGTTCGTTATAATTAAAACAACTGCACCTATCGTGACTGAACACATCATACAGAGACAGACAAAATAAAGTCACCATTTAAATATCAACTAAAACAAATGACGTCACAAATCATAATTGCTTAATAGACGAGCATGTATTCGATCAATTTATGATTGTCTCGGTGCAATTGCACATGAACATTTCTATAAAATAATGTTTTGTTTCTTTCCTATTTCTAGATGATGAATAAGCCTAATGTGTCAACATCGAGTGTTTGCGATGGTGGTCGTTGGGTATGATGCAGTCACCGTAGTTATTAAATGGAAAGTACAATATTGGTAATTGATATCAAATTGTCGCAGATGCCATGCAGGAAGTGACAATCAAATACCAACAGAATAAAATTAACATTTAAAGAAAACGGCGTTAGAAGTTGTCTATTTTGAAACACGCTTTCTCTCTTTCACACGTTTTTGAACGATTGAATTTTGTTTTTGACTCTTTCACGTTTTAATAGTAAAGTATTCGTTGAACGAGCAAACATTTATAAGTTCGTGAAAACGCAAACTGTCAACAAAGCTTGTGTCTCTTTTGTGCTTGACGCATATAGCGAATTCACCCGCGTCTAGTTTACGATCGCGTCTAGTTCTATGAAGTACCTTCCAGCATAGAGTGCGTAATCCCATGATATCCTACGGCAGGGTAGTGAAATTCGTTACTGTGCTCGTAGTGTGTGCGCACATTTTGAGTACAATGCCGTAGACTGGGTTATGGCAGACTGGCATATGGTCTTAATGTAGGTAATGTGCAGCGTACATGAACTGTTAAGACTACATGATTGTTGTTAGGTCACTGTCATCGAAGGGTCGCAGTAGTGCTTTATGTTTGGCGTATTTGGTAGTTGATGTTCGATCGTTGGCTGACGGAAGTACACCAGCGTGAAATTACCATGTGACCTGTCACCACAAAATGAGCTTCAAGTCGGAAATTTAAGCAATTCTTGGTATTTCTGGATTTAGTAGAACAAGAGCTTTCCAATGATTTATAACACTTGGGGTTACAGCGATCCCCCAGACCACCAGAGAGGGATTTGCGGCTTTGTTTCCGTCTTTGTTTCAAGTTGTTTGTCAGAACACGATAAAAAGCTACCAACGAAATTGGCCTGAAATTTAGGTTTTTAATTGTCTGATGGAACTGAAAATTTGGAATTCAATATAAGGAGATTTACAAATTGTAAATATAATAACAAAAACAAATTAGACCTCCCCTCCGATTTTTCACTTTTCCCACTGTACTGTGGAATGGTATAATGCGACTTTACGCTCATTTCGTTGTAACAGGTCACATATAACATGCGCATGTGTGGCTCAGTGGCTATCATCAAGACACTGTTAATTACACCACTATAGAAGGCTCTGATGTGAACAGAGGTAACAGACTTTCATTCTTCTCTAAGAGACTTCATGACATTGTAGCTTTTGGTAAAAACAAAGTAAATATGCTGATACAACAACAGTTTAATTTTAAAATTCAACATAACAGTTCCAGTTTTATCTAAGACGAAAGCCCTTCAAACGAATGGTATGTGTACAAATTAAACAAGTATTAGTTTTTATATAATAGTTCGATAATTTGATAATCTGGTAATTAAAAAAAATGCTGTGGCGTCTATTTTGGTAAGGACTTTAAAACCGTAAATATACTGTATTTATCGAGGTGATGCTTGTGCTTTGTTTAGCAAAAATGGTTTTAGTTTTTTTCAGTCCATGTGGTATACCAGTCTCGATTATCGAGGGGCGTGTGTGTCTCATAAAGGTCTTTGAAGGGAGAAATCATTCAAACTTTCATGGACAACATGGTACAGAAGGTAAGTACATGTAACATAATGTTGTATGTGATATGTTGCATAATTGGCTGTGCTGGTTTAGTTGCCCCAGAGACTCTAGATAAATTTGTTTAAAAAGCAATACGTCACATTAAGGTTGTTTCATGGTAATCTCTGAAAATGTAATTTTGTCAACTTGTTTTTCATTTGTTGGCTCATCGTACGTTTTAAATAATTTGTTTGCCAGTGTTGATATGCTAGCAATCCACTGGCTATGGTTGAATGATCAATGAAATTTGTTGCAATTCATCTTGCCATCAAATAAATGGAATCTCATTTAGAACAAATCAGTCTTTTGATAGTCAATATAAGTTTCCTTACCAATAGATAATAGACAAAACATGGTTACAATTTGATTACTTACTAATTTGATTTCATAATAATACATATGTAAACATTAACAGTCATGACCTAAACGGGTGTCCAATTTAAATAAATACATCACATATATGAATGGATTCAGTGTTTCAGTATTATCGTAAATAGATATTGTTAGATTGCTTTCTTAACAAGTAATACGTTAGAATTGATTTCATTATAAATGTTTTAACTATTTCAATATCGATCGTGCATATATCGTGGTTAGATTGCTTTGAGATTGTAGATCTGATAAATTATTGGACAAACAATAAAAACAATTTATTTAGCTCCAAATCGAATAGCGAACATTAGATGTTTGACAACCAACAGTGGTGTGTGTTAAAAAGTGTGTATTATTACGCAAGTGGTGTATGTCAACTGATGTATAAATTGTTACCTAATGTATTTTAAATCCAGTGTTATCTTGCTTTCAGACAGTGATGAGATATCTAGATGTTTGTTAAACATAATAATTAAGTAGTCAGAGAATTCTCGTAGCTACTTCATGTCCAAGTAATATTTTACAATTGTAACGTCACCCTCTTTATTTCATTTTGAAATGATTAAATGTCAATTTGTCAGAAAGTACGTGTGGACCTTTGTATTTGAGACTCATTTCATACGTAAGACTGAACATACATTCCATGCCTCTATTGTCTTGCTCCTTATGCACATGGAAAGCACTAATCAATTGATTATCAAAAAAATCACGCAGATTTTTTTTCTTTGAGGTTGGCTTATCAAAACGAGCACATCGTTGCCATTGCCCTGGCAACTAAAATTAAATGTGACCCTTATCTTGTATTAAATGAATTTCAGTGTAACAGCTACAAGCTTTATAATAGTTACATATAGCAACAGTCCGTTACGCTTGCGACGGCTTTGTTGTACCTGTTGCTAGACGTGACAATACATAAACTGCCTCAAAAAATTCATGCAGGATTGTTTTTCCTTTCAGGCTGGCTTCTCAAAACTAGCAAATTCTATGTCGTCGCTCTCTCTGTTGGTTTTGATAATACTGAACGTAGCGAACGTAGTAATATAGAACATTAAAACAAAATTATGTTGCTGGCCTTGCAAAATGAAGAGTGTCTTATCGCTCTATGACATGGACCCTATCTCTATCAGTTAAATATAGATATATAATGGAGCAATTGGGTAAAATATTAGACGGACTATGAAATAGAGTTTTATGTAGATACGTATTTGACCAAATATCCATGCTTCTCGGCAAGGATCTGATTGCGTGGTAACTGGAATTATCCAGATTCGAGTATTTTGGAATGTTTTGCAAATCCAGTTGGCATACAGAACCATTGTTTCACTAAATTGATAACTTAAATATTTCCAATATTTTGTTTTCAATAAAGCTATTTTTGTATGTTGCTCAGTGGAGTCCGTTCATCGTGATATCGTGTGAAAATTATTCCAATGTCATAAGTCAATTTGTCTTTTAACTCAACGATTGCTTTAATGAAATATAATGTAGATATATCAATTTATCATAGTTAAATTTGAATGCAGTAATATTTGCAGTATTTTGCCAGTACAGATGGACCTCTAATTCCTGTTTCAGTACGATTTTAAGAGTAAGTTTTGAACTATCTCTCAAATAGCTTTTTTTTTCTTTTTTTTTTTCGATCAGTATTCTGTGATCGTCTTCAGGTGGAATTTGAATGCAGTTGATTTGCATTAAAGATGCTCGTCCATGTTAAAACCAGCAATTTCTGGCAGGACCTCCATTACATTCATTTCGATACATATTTACTGAAAAACATGTTATTCAAGACTATATTGAGAGTTGTGTCATTTTACATCTTTTGTAATAACTTCATGTATTACACCATAGGCGAAAATTGTATTAATTTAGCAGCCATTACCAAAACTATACCGTATAAATTGATAATTCTTAATTTGAGTTTTAAATGGAACATGAATTATTTCCTGAAGGAAAGGAAAACATTTTTTTGAAATGAGATATTTCACGTACAGTTCATACATCTTTAATGTTTGTTTTGCCTACGCGTTTGCTGTGCATGTGCATACATGGTGCTCAGCAACTTATAATGTTATAATTATAATAATATATTATGCTTACTATTGACACGGTAAGACGGCGCTACGTATTGTCACAATGTGATTTAGTCAACTGGAACAGATCTGTCTAGCAAAATGTTATCGATTAAAATCCAGGTAGTCATTGAAAAACGGTTGTTATTTACAGTTGGTAAGACACGGGTGAGTTTGTTTAGCTACCACATCTAAATACCACGGTGTGCTTCTTTCATGGCAACATATCTATAAAAATTGTTAATAAAAAACAGAATCTATGCATTTCAAATGCATATTACACCAACATAATTATCTCTTGGCCTACATTACTGTTACAAATGAACTTGCGTAGTAAAAATCAATCCCTGCACTTGTTGAAACAATGTTTCATGACATACACTAATTGCTGTTAACTTTTAGATATTGAAACAGATGACACTCAGGTTGATTTGCATACTTCACAATATGTACATAGTAAATATTGTCATCATTTGAAGATATTGATCAAAGTGGTATTGAAGTAATCCATGCAATAACGTCGGTGCGCACACATGCTGCGCGCTGTCTTACAGTACATTAGATATGCCAATTACGTCATGACAAACAGCCAATTAAATTCGGCCACACTAGGCAGGGGCCTCTGATATTTATAAATGAAATACTAACATGTGACGCATGATGATTTTGTTCCATTCGCCAATCTTTGTTTGAACAAAATATTAATTGAGTTATGAGAAGAAAGGGTTCTCGTGCCATGTAATTCGTCATAATATGACAAAGTGTGATTGTTATTTGTAATACACAATTACATGCGTTGGAGCACTTGTGTGTGCAAATGCAATAGGCTATCACGTTTGCAGCTACCGGCACTGTCAAAATTAACAATTTTACTTAAATCATAACTGTAACAACTCAGCTCGTTCAAAATGTACACGGATTTGAGAATATTGGCATTAGCCAAAGTCTTGCCTGTCATTCATTTGTTATCGTCAGCGTACGGTGACACCATGATAAGATCGGCAGGTTTTTCGAAATCCACAGTATCTGGCCACACACTGCAAAACCGTGTACTCCGGAGATTGGAGCGGGTAAAGTCTCCTACGAGATGCCTGGCCAACTGCCTCCGTGACTCCGATTACGTCTCAGTGAATTACAGTCAAAAAAACGGCATTTGCGAGCTCAATTCGGGTGAAAAGGAAGAGATTCCCGGAGATGCAGAAAATGCTGAATACAGATATTATGAAATAGATTCGCGTTCTGCCGCGCAAAGTATACAGGTATGTATTTATAATTGTTGTTCTTAGTGTTTTATTTTCGATGACGAAATACCATTATAATCATTTAGACTCAAAGTAATATTTCAATAGTTCTATATAATATTCAGGTCAGTTTCTCCCTATAAATCTACTTTGTGCACAACCACGTAAAAGGCTTGTGTCCCAAGTTGTGTGATCCCTGCTACTGCCGTTACCCAGGTTGTTTGCATCTGACCGGGGCTTGATCCCTGGCTACTCGGCAGATATGGGTTGGCCTCTGACCTGGCCCCATAGAGCAATAGCTCAGTTGGTAGAGCACTCGTACGGTATTCGAGAGGTCGCGGGTTCGAGTCCTGCATCAGCCAATTTTTCTTTGCTCGCTACACGGTTATATATATATATATATATATATATATATATATATATATATATATATATATATATATATATATAATTTTGAATTCGGACATCGGGCGACCATCGGTCGAATTGGGATACAGTTGTGCACAAGCAATGTCCCTTTATTTTTTCCCTTTTCTGTTTTATCCTTCAATACCAAAATCAGGAAACTTGCTTAAATTAGACCAAGGATAGAGATCTGGGCTTTAAAATCAGTAATTTTTTCTAAAATAAAGTTGCGATAAGGCGACCGGAAACGGTCGCCTTATCGCAGAAAATATATATTTCTATAGAAGTCGGTCGCCCTATGTCCGAACAAGTAAACATATATATATATATATATATATATATATATATATATATATATATATATATATATATATATATATCTATTCTATAGGGCACTATAGAAGTTTTTGTGGAGATTTGTTTGAATTTGAATTTGAATTTATTTCCGTTACATAGTTTTATATTGAACTAACGTTTAAACTAAACGTTAAACTAAAGTATCATTGGAAAATTAAATTAAAAAAGAATAATAAATACATAAAAAATATTCTTTTGTGATATAATTATATGGTAACAAAAAGCCCATGCTTGAAAGGATTTAGATTTTCATATTTGTAAAAATAATAAAAAATAAACGAAATGAAGCAAAACCAAAACTGCGGAAATTGCGAAAATTATCCGCCATACATCTTTAAGTAAACCTAATTCAGTCAAATTATTTTGTTTGTAGTAAAAACTCGCCAAATGAATTTGTCATTTGCTGGACAGGCAAATACTAACATTGAAAACTATAGCCTTTTTATTTTGATCCATTGTTTTTGTTTAGACTCGACAGACTACGACGCCTCTGACGACCGAAGCAACTACAGCAGAATTGCAGACTACAGGTTCGTTAACATTTTATATTTTACTGAGGTGTGTCTTTGTCTTAATTTATTTGTTTTTGTTATTTTTATTTTCAGTTTATATGAATAAAAACAATTCTAAGTTTGTTTTGTGTCTTGAGTGGATTTAAAAAAAAATTAAATTATGAAAAACATTGTTTCAAATTTTGCACGACGCGAGGAGGCGCTATTCATGACGTACACCTGAGCAGAGAACAAAGTAAACAAAGACTTTCATCGTTTGCTAGAATGCCTTCTTGAACCATTATTGTTGGCCATCATTGTTGCCACTAGGTAATAAAACAGTCATGAACTGCTAGCAACGTGTGTACACACGACTTATGTAATAAACATGTACTTAAGTAAGCTTTGCATGGTGAAGAGGATAAGTAAAGACTTGACATTAAAAACTTCGTGAAAGAATAGTAAATCATGACACAGAGTGCCACGTTAACACGAGCGAGTGTAAAATCTCCTAGGTATATGTCACAGATTTTATTTTAATAAGGAGGAATGGGAGGAGCGCGGCACCCTCCTGAATTTAGAATTTATTATTTTAATTGACACAGAAAAAAATGAACAAAGGGCAAAAAAATTCTCCAATAGGCACACTTTATTGTTTACACTGTTAAACGGTCTATTTCAAAAACACTTTAAGGCCATAAAAGGTTATCTGATTTTTAAAAAGCTGTTTTCAGCTGTTTTTTGCCCAATGTATACATTTATGTCATCAGTAGTACCATGGTTGTTATTACAATTGCGGGTCAAAATATTTAAACATCAGGTTTTTGGAACACATTGACCCAAAATATTGCTTATAGCGCCTTCTAGTGGTATTTTACATGTCGTCACATTGTTGCCTGTACTGAAGACAACATGTGTAACAAATTTCATGACCAACAGACAAAAAGTAAGGAAGTTATGGGATAAACCGGACTTGCCTACGAAGTTTCCTGAAAATCTCAGTTTCCTGAGAAGGAAAAAATGACAAGAACAGTGTACAGATAAAGGAGGGCACAACAAGCCCCCACCCCCCCGCCCCCACTCGCCTCAGGTCTGAGAACGAATAAAAAGCCCAGGCTTGAAGAATGAGACTTATTTGGGAAGGAAGTGTTCTGACAAAAAGTTAAAGATATATGATAACAACATAATTTTAACAAACAATTAATTAAAATAAAATAAATAAATAAAAAATTAAAAAACTGATGACAGTGGTATTTTTCTATATGACTATTTAAAAATGTTTTAGATATTTATGATTGGTTCTAATTTGTTTTGTTTTTGTTTGTTTTGGTCAGCTGACTACCCTGTGATTAACGAAGACGGTGCTAGATGGAGACTGTTCTGGTGGTACAAGGCAAACACCAGCTGGCCAATATCAGTCACTGATGTACTGGAAGGTAAATATACATGGAAGCTCTTTATGGCAAATGATCATGATAATATCAGCAAGGATTCAACCATTTATACACTAAAGTACCTGCAAACGATGCTGAAAATATCCTCACCATTTTCACGACAGGACAATTAAAAAGCAAGTTACGAGAAAATCAAATATTAAGTTGATTTTTGAAATTACTTTTATTTGTAAACAATTATTTTCACAGACACGCAGAAAGCACTGAGTATACAGTGCCTCATACATACGTCGGTGTAAGGGTACAATCAAACCAATTGTTTATCACCAGACACAAGAATTTCATCAATCTAAAATTCTTAACACAATATATTAATACAGTGTGTATATGTGTGAAAATACATAATCACCCTTTCGTAAAAACAATTGAAACTGATTTGCCTAATACAACATCTCAAATTGTGTTTTCGTGGTACACGTATATTCTGGTTTTGCCCGCACGCTATAAGGAAACATTTCTGAAAACTGGGTTTTCAGTTTTTACGAAGAGACAGTTAGCAAAGCGATACTTATTACAAAAGTAATAATTTTAGACCCGTTACCGTGCAACTTTGTGGAATTATAGATGTCTGTAAAGTAATTATGTTGTAAAAACAAATCCAACTAAAAAACAAACAAACAAACAAACAAACAAATTATACAGGTTTCACAACATTATAATTATTTTTGTAGCGTATGTCGTAACGCTCAAGTGAGTTCATCGCACGTGTTGGTGCCATTTTATAGAATTGTGTTAACAAAGCCCAACAGTCCGTACACGCATTAAATACTTTATAGATATGCAGCAGGAACTTTTTGTTGGTAACTGATAACACTTGAGGACAAAACGAATCACTACCGCACGCTTACCAGCGATATGTGGTGCCCTGTCAACAAGCAGGAATGTGATGTGCGCCCTCAATGAATCATGCACGGAGCGAAAAGCTGCAGTAAACTTATTAAGAATGTTAACGTCAAATGTTCTGGGAGTAGCTTATGAAATTACAGTCCGATATTGTATACAATTTTTCAGATAATTATGGAGACTGTGATGTGAACTCTGACTACTGTTTTAGTCGTCTACCGGATTTTCTTCAAGAAAACGGCACTGAGATACTGGCACGTGACTCGGCAGGAACGGTATACAGGTAAACTGATTGATGAACGATTTTGTCATTTCAAAGATAGCAAACATTTCAATATAAGTTTATCCATCATGGCTAGATGTAATGTAATTAGTATTTCATTACAACTGATATATCAGGCTCGTTTCAAACGTACAGCTCTTATGTCGTGTCGAATTCGAATAAATTGAGTTCGGCAATTCGAGCGTCATAGTTATTTTAAATTGTCCTGGAGTCCGATTAAGCGCCCTCTTTATTTCAGTAAAATATAGCATTTTAGCAAAAATGTCATCAAAATTGGAATATATATATATTTTTAAGTGAAATACATCACATAATTATCAATTGCAATTAATGCCAGTATACATATTGTGGTAAATGTTCATGCATTCATGCCAATATGTTGCACTTTCAACTAATTCCATTGTGTCTTTAATAACGAATAGTGAACGAGCATTCAGATTGTTACGGTTAATTCCAGTGCGGAATGTCCGTCTCCTAGGAGATGATTACATTTATTTGATATTACCACAAACTTTCCACAAATTAAGCTGTGATTATTTATGTTTTTAATACTACTAAATAGTATATAATTATGGGCTTTAAATTATCAGTGTAATCTAATACAATCAAAATTATAAATTTGGTAAATCTTGGGCCAACAACATAATAGTTGGAGTTTTTACCAAAATATTGTTGCTCAGTATAGATGTACTAAAATAAAAGATAAAGAATTTTCACGTAATGTCGGCCACATTGGATTCCCAGATTGGATTCCCAGATTGCATTGGAAGTGGCCAAATATAATGACAATAATTGTCTGTGTATTTTCCACGGAAATGCGGAAAATCAGTTGAATGAACAGTTGCCATAGCAACCATGAATCCTCCACATCAGCTTATTGCTAGTGAACCATAAATTGCACTAAATGTTAATGGGCAAAAGGCAGTAAATTTGATCTTAAGTAACGACTTGATTGGACCTTAAGTAATTCAGAAAAGAACTGGTTGTTACAACTCGACGTTTCGATCGAGATGCTCTGATCGTCTTCAAGAGAATGACAGACTCTTGGAGATGGTACTGCTGAAGTAGACTGCTGGCGGAAATCGGTAGAACTGGGATCAGTTGTCAACAATTAAGCACAAGGGAAATTTGAGCCTGATCAGTTTTAAAACAATTATGATTGTATTTCAAAAAGCAATATAGTCTGTAAAAACGTATTAAGTAGCATTCATTTCCAAAATTAATACTGACACTGTTCTCCCTTCAAGGAGGACATTTAATTCTAGCAACAATGTCTCTCACGCTGTATGGGAGGCTTTCCACGACCACGTAGAGGTACAGATGCAAAATGGAAATGTGTGGAACCCTAAAAATGTCAGTGGTAAGTATGGGTTAACTTATATTCAATATCAGACTGTGCATGGCTGCATGTACCAGCTGGTAAGCTGGCTGACAGTACGTATGCAGCCTGTCCCACTCTTAGGCATGGATGGCGGTCCCCGGTGGACGGTGGACATGTCCTTGGCTAAATATCAATTTTATGAAGGAGAGGACGGTCAGGACAACGTCTCCCATAATGGTCCTCCCATGTTTCTTTTCAGAGCAGATAAACTATAACATCATTCTATTGTATTTTCTAGTAGCCTATTTTATGCCAAATGTGACTACACTGATAATCAAAAAATATGTAAAATATGTGTTTTATTATAAATACTGATTAAAATTTGAAACTAATGTAGTTTTCGTAATTTGGAACATTTGTATTGGCCATATTATCCCCTTTACTAAATACAACAGAGAACTGCATTTTAGTTCGTACCGTACTCTTTTCAGGTCCGAATCCTATAATGGATCAAGACTCATTCCACTACCACGAGGAACATGGCGTGAAGTCTCTTCAGTTGGATGATAACTGTGATAATTATACGTCACTTAGCCTAGGTCACGCCATGTGTTTCAACCACTCTTATGGTCCAGATAATGCATTTGGGGTGGATCTTCTGTTTGATGCGGGAAACCAATCACCATCACCGAACAATGGATTGTTCATATACTTCAGAGGTATTTTTTTTCAATTGTTTGTTATTATCAAAACGGCTGCACCCATAGTCAATGACCAAATAATACAGAGACAGTCTAAAGTTAAACATTTAAATATCAACTAAAAAAATTTACGTAAAAAAATCATAATTGATATTTTTGTGTGTTGCTCTTTCATATTTCTAGATGATGAATAGACCTGATAAGTATGTCAACATCGAGTGTTTGTGGTGGTTGTCGCTGGTATGATGTCATACAGCCATGTTCATGTTGCAGCACCAAATACAACACACAGCATAGTAAACTGTAAACGGCATAGTAAACTATTATAAACATTAGTAGTTTAATGGTACAATATTTGAATTGTCACAAATCCCTACCGACAGGATAAAATTAACATTTGAAGAAAACGTCGTTGGAAGTTGTCTTTTTTGAAACACGTTTTTCTCCCTCGAAAGTGTATATTACAAACTGTTCATCTTGTAGATAGCCTTTACCAAGGCACATCGGAACAGTTTGGTCACAATGTTGCCCCGCTTAGATATCTGAACTCGACTTAGCACATGTGTACACAGTATACATGGATCCATAATACACTTGTACACGTACATGTACATGACAAGAACATTGTACAGGTAGTAATTGCCAAAATTCAAAACGGGCTCGCTTTTAATTTTAATTTAAAACAGAAAGGCGTACTGTCAAGTCATATACTGTACACGTCAGGGCTGCCACTCCTGATTTGCATGCGCATGCGCATTTCCCCTACATTATCCCTACATACTTAGTATCAATTTTCCCCTACAACATTTCGTTTTCCCCGACGAATTAGTTATTAATTAACGTTTTCCCCTACAAAATTTTCTTTTCCCCTACGAATAAGTTATTAATTAGGCCTAACTTCGAATTAAATAACTAGGCATAATGACCAGATGTGTAGGCCTTCGTGAATGAATTAAAGGGAATATATAGTCTTCCCGGTTATGTGGGGTGCCATGGTCGAGCGGTTTAGTGCATCAGATTTGTGTTCTGAGTGTGTGGGTTCGATCATGGTGCTTGTGTCCTTGAGCAAGACACTTTACCATAATTGCTGCGAGGGCCGAATTGAACCCAGCCACTGGGGATGTGCATGCTTAGTGCCGGTCCCAAGCCTGGATAAATGGGAGGGTTGCGTCAGGAATGGCATCTGACGTAAAACCTATGCCAAATCAAATATGCGGATCATGATCCACTGTGGCGACCCCTAATGGGAGCAGCCGAAAGAGGACAACATTATAGTCTTCCCAGATGAACGTAAACAATGCCAAATGGCAACCCTGGTACAGTGTCCAGAGATAGCTTGAGTAACATTAACCGCAACAGCATTCTTGAAGTATTGCAATAGTAGTGTGACACTCGATATTAGGTACGTGTATTGTTAGGTGTTACACTAACGGGGGTGAATCAGAGTTTAAACTCGAGGAGGGTGTTGCCCGTATTTTTGGTCCCAGAATGCATTACTACGCATACTTAATTTAGAACACCCTAGCTATGGCTAATAACTGCGTTATACTGGTATACATAAATATATATTTTTTTTTTACAATAATTGTGGATTCCCCTACTCCCCCCTACATTATTTCCATTTTTCCCGTAGGGTCCCCCATTCCCTACACTTTACTAAAATACACTACGGTAGGGATTTCTTCCCCACAAGTGGCAGCCTTGGTACACGTACAACATGTGTGTGCATGCATTGTGTGTGGGATCAACGCGGTCAAAAGTAGGGCCTGTGATTGTCCATCATTTTCAATAAACCGCCCACAAATCAACAATTCTTGGACGATGAATTTCCATCGGGAATCCGATTGGAAAATAAAGAAACATATAAACTCTCGATTACAGAAGCATCTAGCCTGTTGTTTGAGGGGGTACCGTGGTAAGTGCGCACTACGACAACAGCTTAGTCAAGGATACTTTGTAGATGGAAATGAACTTTTGAACGATTTTATCAGGTCGTGAATACGCAAACTGTTAACGAAGTGACACACTTGTATCCTCTGCTGCGCTGTTCGCATCAAGTTAGCTTTTGGATAATAACGGGTTATTTGTGTTATCAGGTTGTTACCAATGTTGTACTTTTTTCCCTTTTACAGTAAAAGGGTGTAAGTAATATCAATATTTCTTGTTGTAAATAGTATTTGCAAAATTAAATATCAATTAGTTAAATTAGTTATGGAGTTTCCCATATGTTTTACATTTTGCCCCATGACAAACAACAAACTTGTGTATAGCTATGTGGGTATTGTATAATAAAGCTATTAAACCGACATGTTAAAAATAATATAACTTGACAATTGAATACATTTAATTAGGTCTACTTAGCATTACAATATGTACACTGTCAAAGCTAAGGTGTTAACAACTACACCGCTGGTGTTAATAATGGGCAAGTCGCCTAAAATAAACACCGTGGGATAATAAAGTTGACCCATCTGGTGTTATTTTAACACTTTCTTGTTGGCAGGATACTCGCTGTTTGCAATGTTAAATGGCAGGAATAACATCAGTATTCTGTAGTGTATGTTCATTTCAACATCTAGTTTAATTCACGTGTTTCAGAAGAAAAAAACTTGCATGTTTCACCAAAAAATTGCATAATGGTAGCTAGTGTAAATTCAACATAACAAATTCAGTTTTCTCTAAGATGAAAGCACTTCAGACAAAAACAATTTTCAGAATGAATGGTAGGTGTACCAACTAAACAACATATAAGCTTTTAGATAATAGTTCGTTGATTTGTAATCTGGTAATAGCAAAATGCAGTAGCGTCTCTTTTGTTGGACTTTAAAACCGTAAATGTATTGCATTTATTGAGGCCATGCTTGTCTTGTGTTTAGCGAAAATTGTTTTAGTTTTTTTTCCCAGTCTATGTAGTATACCAGTCTTTCGTAAAACGTTAATTTTACAACAAATCAGACATTGTATAATAATAAACCGATGTTGTACCTTTGCATTTATGGCTGCCAATCATGTTCGATTTATGATTTTTCCAATAAATACCAATTTTGAATGATTATTGGACAAACTATAAAAACAGTTTATTTAGCTCTAAACCGAATAGCGAACATTAGATGTTTGATATTAACCAACAGTTGTGTGTGCTAAATAACGTATATTAATAATGTAAATTGTTATATAATGTATTGTAAGTCCAGGGTTAGATTGCTTTCAGACAGTCATTAGATATCTAGAAATTTGTTAAAAATAACAATTAATCTGTCAGAGCATTGTGTCAGAGCATTTTCGTAGGTACTTTATGTACAAGTGACATTTTACACAGTTGACTTCGTCACCCTCTTTATTTAATTTTGAAATTAATAACATTAATCGCTTTAAGTCTAATTTAGTCAACATTAATTTCTCAGAAACTATTTATGCACGACATAATTATTTGGTCTTTCCGACATCATTACTGATAGTGCTATTTGTATTTGAGACTCCTTTGATAAGTAAGACCGAAACATACATTCTATATACCTTATAGAAGTATTATACATACCATTCGGTATGTCCAATACAAAATTAAAAATGACAACACGCGGATCTGAGGCGACATGCGCGGCGACCAGAAACCGGATACTTTGTTTTGCTTTAAATCTATTAAATCTCAGCAAAAACCTTTGATTGTATGATTAATTAAAAGCGTATTATAAAACCATTGACGTGTTTGAATTACTACTTTTGTCTCGTTGTCATTGTGGTATTTTCTTTTTATTTTACAAATGCTATTTAAGGCCATCGTTTAAGAAAACAAATCTTCAAGTAGACTCGCATAGTCAAATGTTCATTGCTAATATCAATGTTTTATGATTGTTTTGTCTGAGTGAAGTTTATCCCAAATGTTGACCCTTGCTTGCAAAGCTCTAAGAGTCCTGTAAAAACTGGGGTATTATACCTGGTGTGTCAAATTAAGACTTTTATGGTGTTCAGTGTTCACATTTGTTGATATCCAATAATTATGAACACCAATGTGTGTGTGTGTGTGTTTCTGCAATGGTGGTAGCAGCATTATGTAGGAACGACTGGTTGTTTGCATGTTATATATTCATCATTAATTATTTTCGAGTGTTTTTGTGTATACTTTATGCCCCACTCGATTCAGTTGCAAGCTATGATGTTAAATGGTGTCCCGCTAGTTACAGTTGTAAGAGGTTACATGTTGTTTAATGGATTTCAAGTGTGAGATCGCGGATATTACGTTGTTTAACTCGATAGTGTGCTAAGTAATATATTATTCCTGCTTGATTTCCAATTGCAGCCAAAATTGCTTGGTGGATTGGAATAGTGACGTTGAAAGAAACGATGACAAATATGGGGTATATAAAGTTTTCAAATTAATGCACTATGTTGAATACAAACCAACTTTACTCCTTATTTCAATGAAATAATATTACAGAAGAAAAACTGTTCGACTATTCCTTAATACAATTTAATATTACCATTCTCAAGAAAAGCAACGCAAGTGATATAATTCTAATCGAAATAATTATTTTATATTAAAAAGCCTATGAAATGAAAAATTTGAAAACATTCATGATTCTAGACAGTTGGATGATGTACATTAACATGCGTGTAATTTAATATCAGCAACCGGAATGGTAAAATTTATTTAACAAGAAAATAGTGAAAGACAATTATTATGCACTCGTTTCTCCCTAGTGTAGGGAAAACCATGACAGCAGACCTTACTATGTGTAAAAATACGCTGTATAATTAAATGGTTTACGGTCAACTCACTTGCTAAGTGACTTTTGATGAGTCTTAGCTAGTGCGCCTATTGTTAAATATGACGAGACTCAAAAATCTTAATCAGCCATCAATCAATTACGATCAATAACGAATCCAAGTACTGACGACGTTGTTTAACTCGATAGTGTGCTAAGTAATATATTATTCCTGCTTGATTTCCAATTGCAGCCAAAATTGCTTGGTGGATTGGAACAGTGCCGTGCAGTGTTTTAAACGATTTTTCACATAGGGGTATGAACGTTGAAAGAAATGGTGACTAATATGGAGTATATACACTTTTCAAATTAATGCACTGTTGAATACAAACCAACTTTACTCCTTATTTCAATGAAATAATATTACAGAAGAAAAAAATGTTCGATTATTCCTACAATTTAATATTACCATTCTCAAGAAAAGCAACACAAGTGGTATAATTCTAATCGAATTAATTATTTTATATTAAAAAGCCTATGAAATGAAAAATTAGAAAACATCCATGCTTCTTTCTTGACAGTTTAAAAAACATCTCGTCTATTTATGACGTAATGTTAAGATTAAGTGCCGCCTACGATATTTTCTGACTTCTCCCATATTTTTGGTGGAACCACTCATATAAAATTATGATTGCAATGGCAGCCGTTTATTTATAACATGTCAATTTTTTTAATTGTTGAATTGAACATACCTACGACGTGTCATGAAAATTGGCCCGAGAACGAAAAACAAACAGTCCTGATAGAGTTATAAAGTAGAAAGTGATGTCAACATGGCTACAGAATTGTGTATCATGTTTTGAAGTTCAACAATTCATATTTTATAATTTATAATTATTTAATTATAATTTCATATTTTTTTTATTTAACTTTGTACTAAATACAACAAGAACGGCTCTATCAATCCACGTGACAGAGAACTTTTAAAACATCATTTTAGTATTAAATGCACACATTGTCGAATGTTTTGTTTATATTTGCTAATAGTTCAGTTCATTTATTAAGTTTTATATTACTAACGCTCATTACAGCCTGTGTACATAAGTATCAATGGATGTTATAACCAAATGGTCAATGCTGTACCTATACATAACGAGCAAGGCAATGGAGTCTGTCTTTTAAAGAACGATCAATGCTGTGAAACGTCAAGATTAAATAAAGTGGGTGACGTATGTCGACTATACATATTGCATTTGTACTTAAAATACATGTTAACAACATTCTAAAGTATTGATTGTTAAGAATATCTAAGAAGATTTATTCACGATATAGCATATACTGAAACACTGAATACATTCGTATATCTGATGTATAGGACACCATTTCGTACATAACGTTTTACATACGTATTATTATGAAATCAAATTAGTTTGTAATCGAATTGTGAAAATGTTTTGTCTATAAAGCACAACATTAGAATGGAGGTTTTAACATGATCTATTTGTAATCAAACTCATATTATTATACAATGTCTGATTTGTTCAAAAATAAACTCTTTTACGAAAGACTGGTATACTACATGGACTGAAAAACACTCAAACCATTTTCGCTAAACACAGCACAAGCATCGCCTCAATAAATGCAATACATTTACGGTTTTAAAGTCCAACAAAACAGACGCTACATCATTTTGTTATTACCAGATTATCAAATCAACGAACTATTATCTAAAAGCTTACTTGGTGTTTAGTTGGTACATCTGCCATTCATTCTGAAAAGTGTTTTTGTCTCAAGTGCTTTCATCTTAGAGAAAACTGAATTTGTTATGTTGAATTTACAAAAGCTATCATTATGCATTTTTTGGTAAAACATGTAACAGTTTTTCATTGTTTGTTCTCAAACATGTGAACACGTAGTGTGATTAAAATTTCACAGTTTAGTGAAACAATATACATCTTTATTATATATACTGTTGCACTAACACTTACAATACTATTTACAACACTATTTACAACAAGAAATATCTATATTACTTATACCCTTTTCCTGTAAAAGAAAAACGGAGTACAAACCGATAACACAAATAGCCTGTTATTATCCAAAAGCTAACTTGAGGTCAAGTTGGTTAATGTTCCAATCATCCTGAACAAATAATGATGCACGTGATTTAAAGAACAAAAATTAAAAATGTGAAATGCTGAATTAACAAGTTGCCATCCGGAAACTTTGTCCTATAAATGGATGAGTTTTTATGTTGTACTTTGTCAAAGCCTCTGATGAAGGTCCGGATTGGATCGAAAGCTAAGGCCACCCTCCCGATTTAATTTATATATATATATATATATATATATATATATATATATATATATATATATATATATATATATATATATATATATATATATATATATGTATATATATATATATATATATATATATATAAAATAATAATAAAATTAAAAGAATTTAAAAAACCAGAACAGTAAGGAAAGCGTATTTTGTAGTTTTATAAGAAAAGGGGTGAGAATTTCACAGATTGGTTTCATTTCTTGAAAACTAAATATTTTGTCTTTAGGCCACAATGTATCATATTTGGTGGTGTCTTACTTTCTTAATTATAATTATAAGCACAGGCAAAACTTATTTGGTCGAAGGGTGTTCACGAAGTTTATACAATGTACTACCATAAGTATGTTTGCTCTGTTCACATCGGAGCCCTCTATAGTGGTGTAATTAATTAGACCCATTATCTCGATAAAAGGCACGTGGGCGTCAAGTGAGCGTTGTGCGTACACTTTATGTGTATCTGCCAGGCAATGATCACTAGATTTTTTCCGCGCGTACGCACATGAATTGCAAAATACGCCAAACGCAACGCATTATTGCGGCCCTTCGATCAACGGTTATCTATCTAACGACATGTTGGTGAATAGGCCATGCACGGTGCGCAGTCGGCTAGAACGCAAAGCTAGAACGCATTGTACACAAATGCGCACACGCACTACCAGCATAGTAACGAGTTTTACTACCCTGCTGTAGGACATCATGGGATTAGGCACTCTACGTTGGAAGGTACTTCATAGAACTAGACGCGATCTTAAACTAGACGTGGGTGAATTCACTAAATGCGTACATCACAGCAGAAAATACAAGGGTGTCACTTCGTGAAATTGAACACAACAAGCAGCTGTGTTAACATTTTGCGTATTCACGAACTGATACATGTTTACTGGTTCAGCGAATACTTTCCTATTAAAATGTCAGAGAGTCAAACACAAAATTCAATCGTTCAAAAGCGTGTAAAAGGGAGAAAAACGTGTTTCAAAATAGACAGTTTCCAACGCCGATTTCTTCAAATGTTAGTTTTATCCCGTGGTTAGTTGAGTGTCACTTCCTGGTATCAGTGACAATTTGATATCAAATACCAATGTTGTGCTTTCCATTTAATAACTACGGTGAATATTTTCCTATGCCGTGACTGCATCATATCAGCGACCATCATCACAAACACTCGATGGTGACATATTAGGGTTATTCATCATCTAGATGTAGGAAAGAAAAAAATGGTTTATGTTTAGAAATGTTCATGTGCAATTGCACAGAAACAATCATAAATTGATCGAATACATGCACGTCTATTAAGCAATTATGATTTATGACGTCATTTGTTTTAGCTGATAAAACTTTATTAGGTGTTCGAGCTATAGCGTGAACACCTCTTGTTTTTTGTTCTATCTCTGTATGATGTGTTCAGACACTTTGGGTGCAGGCGTTGATTCCAAAGAACAATTAATTTAAACCAAAAAAAATACCTCTGAAGTATATAAACAATCCATTGTTTGGTGATGGTCCCTGACAGGCTGGATCATACAGAAGACCCACCCCAAATACGTCTTCTTGACCATAATCACTGTTGCGGCACATGCTATGTCCCAGGTAAAGTGACGTATTACATCCACAGTTATCATCATCCAACTGAAGAGACTCCACGCCATGTTCCATGCGGTAGTGGAATGAATCTTGATCTTGTGTAAGACTCTGACCTGAAAAAAAATAAGCGCTTCGTTGTATTTTATAGTGAAGGGGATACTGGAACCAATACAAATGTTCCTACGAGCTATGAACGGCTCATGACGAACAAGTCACTACATTTATTTTCAAATTTTAATGTTTCGGTATTCATAATATTTTTATTTTATTTGTTTTATTATAAATATAGATACATTTTGGCATAAAATAGGCTAATAGTGTTTCTTTGTATTAGAAAATAAAATAGAATGATGTTATAGTTTATCTGCTGTGAACAGAAACAGGGATTGCCATCCATGACTGCAAGTGCCAATGCGGCAGGCTGCATGTATCTTGACAACCAACTTACCAGCTGACGGATGCAGCCACACACAGTCTGATGAAAAAAAAACAGTTATCGAATATAAGTTAACCCATACATACCACTGACAGTTTTAGGGTTCCACACATTTTCGTGTATGATATGTCCTCCTATGCGATCGTGGAAAGCCTCCCATACAGCGTGAGCGACATTGTTGTTAGGATCAAATGTCCACCTTTAAAGGAGAAGTATTCATTTTGGAACTAAATGTTACTTGATACGTTTTCACAGACTGTATTGTTTTTGTAATGCAGTCATAATTGTTTTCAAACCGATCAGGCTCAAATTTAATTACTTTTGCTTAGTAACTTTTAGTGCCATTCATGGCTCACTACCCATATGCTGATGTGGAGGTTTCATGGTTGTTATGGCAACTGTTCATTCAATTGGTGATGATTATATAACATCACTTAAAATATTCATCTAACAATTTCAAAACTGAATGTTCGTCTCCCAGAGACGGACATTACATTTTAGAATGAAGCGAAACTTGTACTATTTTCTCGTTAACAACACAATAAAAGAAGTTGAAACTGTAACATAGTGGTATAAATGCAGAAACATATATTTTACCAAATGTGAATATATACTGGCTTTAATATGTGAAGTAGACAACATAATATGGGGAAAGATCAGGAGGGCATTTAAATTATAACGTTTGAAACCACTGATGCGCTATCGTCACAGGAGCGCTACGTTTGAAACAGGACATATCAATTGTATAATGAAATATAAATTGCATTGTCTCCAGTCATAGTGGAATATATTTAAATCTTTCAAATTATTTTATTTGGTTTATTTATTTATTTGTATTTTATTTTTTATCAATGGGTTTACCTGTATACTGTTCCTGCCGAGTCTATCGCCAGTATCTCAGCACTGTTTTCTTGAAGAAAATCCGGTAGACGACTAAAACAGTAGTCAGCGTTTACATCACAGTCGCCATAATTGTCTGAATAAAATAACAATTCGTCGGGTCAGAGCAGAAAGGACTATACATGCAATGTGTGAGCAGAAATGACTTATAATGCCTATAAATTACGTGCCATTTCATTATGTTAAGAAAACTTAATTATTTGGATTTATGTTTTATTTAACAATGGTAGTACTCACAATTTATATTTAGCACTCAAGACCCATTATCTTGTACTTAGGTAGGTAATTACACTTGATTAATCTTATAAGACCTTTTGTCATTAAACAATAAAATTGTCATCAAGTATGTATAAGTCCTTACTGCTCTGAGCAGACGAATTGTCCCTTTGTTTCTATAGTTAAAACTCTATAAGCAGAAAATAATTTCTTTTCCCTACAACTTTCAAAAGTATGTATGCCTTCGTGAAACGATTTGCTAAATATTTATTTATATATATTTTTTTTTTACGAAAGGGCGATTGTAATAGAGAAATCAATTACGCCGTGAGCAATTGAATATTGAATATTTGATAGAATTGGGAATTTTGAAATCTGTACTTTCACGCATACACAGAATGTGCTACGTAAATAATTACATTACTGTACAAAATAATATTGATTTAAAAAAGAAAGCAGCTTAAAACTCGACTTGTATTTTAACTTGTTTTAGAGCTGTTTGGTGTCAATTGTCCCGTCGTGAAAATGGTAACAATATTTTCAGCAAAGTTTGAAAGGTATACTTCAGTGTAGTCATGATGGAATCTATGCTGATATTGTCATGATCATTTGCCATAAAGACCTTCCATGTAACTTTACATTGTAGTACATCGGTGACTGATGTTGGCCATACGGTGTTTGCCTTGTACCACCAGAACAGTCTCCATCTAGCACCGTCTTCGTTAATTACAGCTAACCAAAACAAATCAGCAAACAAATACATTTAGAATGAATCATGAATTTATAAAACACTTATTTTGTTAAATATTCAGAAATACACATTGTAGAAAAATACATCTATCATGAAAAAAAATGTTTTGGTGTCAATATGTTTTGTCAGAAGAGGTTCTCCCCAAACATTCTTTAGGTAAGTTTTGGTCATTATTTGAAATTTTCAAATAAAAATTAAATGATCAAAACAATCTCCCACAACATAAATAAAGAAAAGTTTTGAAAAATCTACAAATAAATAAAAAATAAAAAGTCCGTATGAGTAATAATATGAAATGTTAACGAACCTGTAGTCTGTACTTCGGTCGTCGGTGATTTACTAGTCGTTACTTCAGTCGTTACAGGCGTGGTGTTTTCGGCAGCAGTCGTAATTTCTGTAGTCTGTATTCCAGTCGTCACAGGCGTGGTGCTTTGATCAGAAGTCGTCATTTGGGTAGTCTGTACTTCTGTTGTAGGTGCTTCGGTCGTTGATGGTTCGGTTGTTGGTTCGCCACTTGTTAATGTAGTCGTCAGAGGCGTCGTAGTCTGTCGTATTTAATCAAACCCAACCGATCAAAATGTATAAATCTTTCTCAAGTTTGTACTACCTTTAGATAGAATGCACGTAACCTAGATTAAACCAAAACGGCGACTAGAAACAAATTAATATTGTATTCATGTACCTACATTTACATTATTTTAGAAAGGAAAACAAACATTTTAAAAGGGTAATATGATTTTAGCAGGTGGGTTTAACAATAATTCATGCATTCATAAATAAGTTATGATGGAACTCATGTTAAATTAATTACGGGATTTATTTACAGTAAAACGACTCTTTTCAAAATTTTTTAAATATGTAACTTCACCCCTATGAAGCAAAAGCTTTTTGGGGTATTTTGTTTAGCCTTTAGTCAAAGCGCAACGCCCCGACGAACAAAAGACCTGGATTATTCATGACGTTTTATGAAAATCGACTGTTGAATACAGAAAATACGGAGGGGACACAATGAGCCTTCCCCCCCCCCACCCCAGGTCTGACAAAAAAAGAAAGAAAAAAAAGCAGGCCTAAAGTGCAGTAAATTTTAATGAAACTTTGTATGTATGTTTTACAAGATCTATCGGACGATGTCATACAATCTTCTATGGGTCACTGTTAGGGCACTCTGCCTGTTTTTTATTTGTTTATTTATTTAATTTGTTTAAAGATATTTTCAAGTACAGTGTAAACTTATTGGTCACCTTGACAAACTAGTACCATAAATGCAGATATTATCAACAGCATGACACTATTTCTTTTTGTCAAAACAAAATCTGTAAAATTTAAATAGAAGTGATGTTGCATTTTAACGCATTGACTGTCATATTAGATCTTTTGAGACTACGTCTGGTAGCATTTGTGAAACAGTCGTTACAGTGTATTTGTTTTGAACGAAGGCTATTATTTAAATTTTAATGAAAAATCGCATAAAAAAACGAGTACTAAGCTACTGTACTTTTTCAGAAAGTCTGTCATATGTTTAGGGAATTTTCCTTTTTGTTCCAAACCAGGAAGCATAGAAATGAATTAGGGCCTTTCATATGGTACCAAACAGGCAGGCTCATGGACTATATTTGATTATAACGGATTTTCATCATTGACACAAACATTAATAAATACATACCTGTACACTTTGCACAGCAGAACGCGAATCTATTTCATAATATCTGTATTCAGCATTTTCTGCATCTTCGGGAAACTCGTCTTTTTCACCCGAATTCAGTTCGCAAATGCCGTTTTCTTGACTGTAATTCACTGAGACGCAATCGGGGTCACGGAGGCAGTTGCCTAGGCATCTCGTAGGAGACTTTACCCGCTCCAATCTCCGGAGTACACGGTTTTGCAGTGTGTGGCCGGATACCGTGGATTTCGAAAAACCTGCCGATCTTATCATGGTGTCACCGTACGCCGACGATAATAAATGAATGACAGGCAAGACTATGGCTACAGCCACAAGTCTCAAACCCTTGCACATGTTGAACGAGCTGAGTTGTTACAGTTTTGCTTCAAGTAAAATTGTTAATTTTGACAGTGGCGCTAGCTGCGAACGTGATAGCCTATTGAATTTGCACTCACAAGTGTTCAAACGAATGAAAATGTGTATTACAAATAACAATCAGACTTTGTTACATTCCAACGAATTACATGGCACGGGAACACGTCTCACAAATCAATTAATATTTGCTCAAACAAAAATTATCCTCACTTGCCATTCCATGATTTGCTTTCCACTGCAAACACTTTGCGAATGGCTCAAAATCATCATGCGTCACACGTTGATATTTTATTTCTGAATATCAAAGGCCCTTCCTAGTGTGGCCGAATTTGATTGGTTAGTTGTCGTGCCATAATTGTCATATTATAATGCAACGTCTACGAGCACGCATGTATTGCTTGGATTAACATTTCGATCAATATATTTAATCCAAAACCCTTCATCAGAACAGTATGTCACCTACACTAGTGAAATACCTAAAGCGAGCGAAATAAATCCGTGGACAGTTATTACCAAATGCATTGTACGTCATAACCTTGACTGTTTGGTCGCATAATTTTATTTTCCGCGCTAGCTATCCGAATTCCTGGTGGCAGCGCACATGCACACAGTGCATGGATCCTTAAGGCATACTGTACAGGACATGTTTTGAACGTACGAGGTCGCAATTCACAATCGTACCCACGACTCGGTTATTGATTTTGACGTACAATGTACGTTTGTCGGCCCAATCCGTGTACACTGTAACGACTGTTTCACAAATGCTACTAGACGTAGTCTCAAAAGATCTAATATGACAGTCATTGCGTTAAAATGCAACATCACTTCTATTTAAATTTTACAGATTTTGTTTTGAAAAAAAAACCATAAATAGTGTCATGCTAATATCTGCATTTATGGTACTAGTTTGTCAAGGTGACCAATCATTTTACACTGTACTTGAAAATATCTTAAAAAAAAAAAAAAATAAACAAATAAAAAACAGGCAGAGTGCCCTAACAGTGACCCATAGAAGATTGTATGACATCGTCCGATAGATCTTGTAAAACATACATACAAAGTTTCATTAAAATTTACTGCACTTTAAGCCTGTAACAGCTTTTAGTAAATTATAATGATCGCTCATTTTGGAATTTATTTTACAACTATTTTTGAAATATGTTAGCACCTAATACCGTAATATCAGCATCTACTTAACACCAACATAGACACTATATCAAAGATGATTTGAAGAGTGCACATTCTCATCAGTAAACTTACACGACTTTCTTGGAACAAGGTTTGCAAACTTCCTATATTAACCCTCCTACTATAGCTGCACTTCAGTGAAAGGTAGGTACAGAGGTCAAAATAAGTCAACTGCCTGTTTTGACTGTTGACCCTAATGTGCACACAGGTTTTTTTTAATGATTTTTACTGTCATTTTGACCGAACTGAACAATACCAGACAATGTTTTTACCAGTCAAAAACGGTCAACTCATTTTGAATGTACAGATACTGAACATTTAGGTGCACTAGATACACTAGCACTGTATACCTTGGCAAGTACATCAACATTTTGACTGATGTTGACCCTTACAGTCATAGAAGGTTTAAGAGGAACATGTTCATTATATAATTTCTTTAAGGGGAATGTATAGCTTTGGTTATTACAAGATCATCCAATTAACGATTTGTTATATAAAATTTTACTTTGTGCATAATTAGTACATGTTTCAATCATCCTTAGAAAATGTTTCGTCAGAAGTGCTTTCCTCATAAAGAAATATAATAAATGATATGACGAATTTAACTGTAAAAATATGTTTAATTTTTAAGTTCATCCCATGGTCTAAAGGATACAATGATAAGACCATGTACAAACACGTTGAAACGTCATCGCACTTTTTTTTCAGGTGTTGCAGACACAGGAGGGCGCTTTTCAGAATGGGTATGTGTAAAAGAGTTCACCAACTCTAAACAGCGCCCTCTATTTGTGTCTATCATACATCATCTACAAATTATGGGGCGAGTTGTCTTTCTTATTCCGGTAGAGGCAGGGAGAGGGGTGGGGGAACATGCGGGGTGAGGTCAGGGGAGGGAAAGAGGATCTAATATCATGTAATCCAATAAATATCAACGGACAATAAATACTTTAAAAAGAAATGAGGAGCTGGAGGACGTAGAACACCACTTGATATTTATTGGGTTACTTGACATTTAATCCCCTTCCCCTCCCCACCCCTGCAAGTCTTCCCTCTACCATCTAACTCCAACGCCCTTCCCCTTTCTCCACCTCCCCTTCATTGGCACCCCTCCAACTACTCCCCCCACTTCTCCTTCTCCAGCATCAAGTCGAAAATTTACGGAAAAACAATTTTCTGGTGCACTAAATTTTCAACTTGATACATTGTCTCATTGTCATGTTATGTTGGATGTCCCTTCAGTAATGTCAGAAAGAGTTTGTTATCTACAGTCTCTGTAAACCTCCTGATTTGTCCTGATCTGTGAGGTCACGTGGGGTCAAGTTTAGAAGACTTCGTTTATTCACAAACTCAGAAATGAAAGAAAACATTTGTATTCGGTTCCTATCACTCAGTTTATTGCACTTGATTCGAACCAGGTTTTTCAACAGTATTACTGATTTTAATTGAGGCTATCCAATATTTACGACATTTGAGTACTCACTCAGTGTACCCCTAACCTCCCTTGAAATGGTGCGTTTATTGTTGTTAAGCATTTTCAAGAAAACACTAAATAAATATTCCCCAAAACGCCCATTATTCTCCTTTGAAAATGTCTTAAATTATGGAATCTCCTCTTACAGCTAATAATTAATAACATCAATGCGTTATGTACAGGCAATTTTCTTATAATTACAACGATTGTTCTCAAAGATTGATATTCCGTGCTCAAAGTGATTTTACCTGGGAAATATATTTCAATTTTGAATTGCTATTTTTGGTGGGTCAACAAAATAAGGAATAATTTTTTTTATATATAAAACTGAAACGAGTTTATACATTACGTCATAAATTCATAATTATTTATAATGGTTTCTCATTTAAAATGACATGTTTAACTTTAGTGATCAAAACTGCTTGAGCATGGAATATATTAACATCTTTAACGCCTTTAATTGTAAAATTAAGTAAATTGTAATAAATTCAAATCTATTGTCAACAATATGTTTTTTTCTTCAGTCACTTTCCCCGTATGTGCACGGGAATCAGAGAAAACAGGGCTGAAAACAGATCAATTGACGGGTGCTTCGCCAAGGACATTTCAAAAGTCCGCAGAATTAAACAGATTGTAATTGTTGACAAGAGACTAGGGTATATGTAAATTCTACAAATACATTCAAATTTTCATTTAAAATATTTCAATAAAGAATTCATCAAAGAAAGAGAAATACTTAAATAGTTTTACAATATTTTGCCTGAGTCACTGGCTAACAATTAATGGCTAATGGAAATTAAACATAATTATGTGGTATTTTTTTATTTATTTATTTATTTATTATTATTTTGTTTTTTGTATTTACTATTATTATTTGTTAATAAGACCATGTAACAAATAATAAACTAGTGATAGTCCTTTCAAATCGAAAAATCGGGTCGCGTTGATTAATTGTTATTTTATTCTCACCACATACAGCTACAACCATGCTGCTTTCACTACTACCTCGTTTGGGGCTAAATTCCCTGCCTGCCGAACTGGAATTATTTTACCGTTTATATCTGGAAGGGAAATGCGATTGGAACTACCGTACCCAAATTGTGTGTGTTTATTATTGAACAATTAATTAACCAATTATTGGATATAAAATATATATAACATAAATTAAGTTGAGCGAGGACAATCACCTTAATTAATATTTTGTTTACCGGTCTGTTATTTGTGAACATTTTAGTATTAACCTTTTTTGGTAGTAAGTAAAATCCAATAAACAAAGTTAAACACACCATTCATAATATGATTTAGACTCGTAGACTAGTTTGAAAATAATGGATGTGATGGCTGAAAGAGATTGTACACAACACTAATAGTAACATGTCTATAAATGCATCCATACTTTATAAGAATGAAGAGATGGGTATATAATAAAATAAAAGTGAAAGTTTCAGTTTATTCTCTACGTTAACGAGAAAATAGTGAACATGTCATCAGATTTATTTGCATATATTCGAACGTGGAAAATGGATACATTCCAAATTTAAAATACATTTTTCACGTTTTCAAAACAATTACAGAATGTCTAATGGAATCATTTCTCTAGATGTTTGGTAGGAGCGCTAACTTTACAGAAAGCAAGTTTTTAGATTATAGTTTAGTACACTAATATTGCATATTTGTCCAATGGAATCAATTGTGTATTTGTCGCAACTACACAATGATGTTTTAAAGTATCATTAGGTTAAACACCATCGGAGCAAGTGTAACTTGTCCTGTGGAGGAGGGAATTCACAAATACAGAGCCCCAGTCTACATGTGAGGGGAGTGATAATGAGGCAACAAAATAAATGAAACCTCAAAATCAGTGGATTCGTATTGACTCTTTTATTCTGTAATTGGAGGTCGGGAAGACAGCCGACCAGCGACGGAGGCGAGAGAATGGCATAACCAAATAACAATTAACAATGACAAATAATACAAAAGAGAAAAGAAAAAGAAAATCATTAGCACAATAAACACAAGTACTCTGTGTACACCAAAATCTATCATATAGTGAAATATATCAATATAGTGAAATACTTCATATGGAGGAGACATAATACATCTTCATCACAAAATATTTAGCTTAAGTACTAGTGAGCACTAATGGTACCATCTCCGACCAGACTTTCATCTGCGGCCGCTGTGGCCAGACCTGCCGGTCTCGCATCGGGTTTGTCAGCCACCAGCGAGCCTGCAGCAGACGTGGACAATTGCCTTCCTAGATCTTCGTTTGCGAAGTCAGGCCAAAGAAAATACCTATTTCACAGGTTATATAAACTCACAAGGATCAAATTTATATAATAAAGTAGCGACTCATATTGATAACCACACGTGTACTGGCAATACGGCATGGCTCTATGTACGACGCCATGACAGTTCAAGTTTCATAACTTTAAATTTCAACTTTCCTCTACTGAAAATAGCACATGATCGCAAGCTCCTACTGGACTCATTGGTAAATCTAAATGACGCTTGTTATATCCGGTTTATTACTTTATAGTATATATATTAATTAAATCCTACAAAAAGAAGGAAATTTACCAGCGACGGAGGCGAGAGAATGGCATAACCCAACCCTGCCGCATGGTGGCGCCCTCCAACACACCGTCTGACTGTCACTGCCCCAATCACGTAACATCACCGCCTCCACATACAGACCAGTTTTTAAGATACCTAATATGATTACATTTACATATTCATTTTCATTTCAGTGCAGTGCATACATTTATAATTACAATTACATTTACCCAAACTTTAAACACCAAATATATTTTTGTATAATGACCATACAAAAATGCGAAAATGTTCTCATCACTGGCGCACTTTGCCAGCGGCCAAGAAAAGCCAGTGCGGTATTTTTATGAAAAACAAAACGAATTCCAAGTTGTGTAATCGCTGAAAGGTCGAAGCCTTTTTCATGATTCCCAGCTTTGAAAACTTCATTAAGTGAACTAACAAGACAAATACTGCAGGTTCATTCAATGTTATGCATTTCTAAGCTATAATGTACGTGGGAAACATAAAATGCTTTTAGTTCAGTAAACATAACTTCTTATTGTCCAAAGTGATGACAACATTCGTAATTTTTTGCGATTCATGTTTCAAATGATTTGCTGGCAAGTCTGGGGTTGTTATATTTTCCTATATATTTAGTGAGAAATGTATCAAACTTATTGCTAGTGACATTGTCAAACCATTGGTAAACAGTCTATCAAGGTGCCATTATTTTGAAGAGCAATGAATCCAGCTGCATCATCAATGCATTCATTCACTTAATTTTACGTTATCCATATCCACTCTTTATCAATAATATAGCGTTCACCGTGGCTTTGTCGTTCGGTACCCTCATCCCGTACCGATTTCTGGCCCGAGAAATTCAGCACACACTGTGCTGAAGGGTCCATACATGTACATACACGGTACATTTACGGTACAACACCGGATACTCTATGGTCATAATTAGTATACATGTACAAACAGTGTGCATGCATATGGATTCATGCAACGGCAGTTCGGATAACTGAGCGGTAAGTGGGGCAAAATTATGCGACCATACCGTTCTGATGCGCCTTGGTCAAGGCTATCAATTGTTTTGTTAATCGCAAGAGATATCATTTTCCAAAAAGGTGAAACAGTTTGATAAATCGTATAAAAAAAACTGAGCTAGCCTCCACTGTGAGATTTTCAAAATTAAGACCAAAATATTAAGTGTTTCCATTTATACTTTACTGAACAGCAAAATAAACGCAAATGTTTGTTCAGATCCAGTTTATTCAAATTATACGAAAAATTCATTCATGATAACCGTTCAATGAATCGAAACGAAATTCGGGCAAAATGTTCTTTGGACATTTGTCTTTCAAACTGTACAGTCCAATGTTCAACAAAACGAACAAGTCACTTCATGTGGATCAATACCGTGTGTGACCTCCATTGGCATCAATGACGGCCTGGCACCTTCGTCTCATGGAGTGGACAAGACGATTGACTGAGGCTCTGGGGATGTTGTTCCAGGACTGGGTAATGGCTTGCTGAAGCTGTGCGGCTGTCATTGGTCTGGGACGGACTGAATTCAGCTCTCTCTGTAGCACATCCCAAAAGTGTTCAATGGAGCCATTAGACTCATGTTTTAGTTTCAACGTTTATACAATAGTTTTTGTTTCTCTTCAACGACTACTTGATTATTTCATTTCAAAATGACTTGTTTGTTTTACACTATTCTTATACACGGATATTTCTTTATAATAAAGTTAATGTTACACAGAATCATTAAAACTTACGGTTATTGTATTGTTGCTGATCTTTAACGGCGAGGAAGTGTGCTTCTATGTATGATGTGGACCGGCAAGGCGATGTTTTTTTTGCCTACCAATTTTATTGTGATAAGTTTAGCCTGTTCGCCAAAATCTTACTGTTTGATTAATACTAGCTTGATCTACAGATACTTAGATCACTGAATTTGCTGATATGCAGTTATACCGGTCCTAAAAGATAAGCTCACTCTTGTTTTCGATGTTCTCTCTCTTAGATCATTTGGTATTCTACACACACTCTCACTTTACAGACACACATAAAATATTGCTTTGTTATCGAGACGTAATAGGCCTCGCATGACAAAGTAAAACGTTAATCGAACAATAACCATGGCTAACAAAATAAAGCAAGCATTGTTATAATATTGATCATCGTTGTTGAAAAAGACGCACTAACGCTAAGTGGCTAAAAGGGGAAGTCCACGGGAACTAAACCCCTCCAAAAAAGTTCTGCAATTCAAATTTGATGGGTAATATATATAATCTTGTTGCTTCATCATCATACGTGAATGTGGTATCATCAGAAAGCTTGATTATTCCTCTTTACAATGATGTGTCATTTGTGATGCTTATGCAATCATGGAATGCGCAGTCCTTCTGAATATGCAGCAAGGTCAAAAATGAAATGTTGCAAAATTCGTTGTTTTCAATAGTTAATTCATCCAAACTTTAATGACAAAACAATGATGACACAGAAAAAAAAATTATCTCACTCTCTCCTCTCCTTCTTTTATTGAGAAATGGTTACATGTCAGTAAGTAAGTAGCGGGTAGATGACCCGAACACAGCAACCACGGCCTGACACCTCCTCCTCATGCTGTTCACCAGCCTCGTCACACGAAGCTGTGGGATGGCGTTCCACTCTTCAACAAGGATCAGCCGGAGTTGTTCAATTGCTTGGGCCTTTAGGAGATTCGATAAGCGTGGCATCTTTAAACATCTTACAAACGACCACTCAGTAAAGTGCAGCTCTACCTCACACAAACATTATTGAAGGCACCATTGACATTCATGCAAGACATGCACTGTCATCTGGGCACTATTCAAAACACATTGCATCTTCACAAGAAATGGAGACTTCGGTGTTGAAAACAATGCTTTTTGCAACATATATTCATGAGTACTGCACATTCCATGATTACATAATCACGGCAGATGGCACATCATTGTAAAGAGGAATAATCAAGCTTTTCAATGACACCAGTTTCTTTTTTCATACATCAGTAACAAGAAATATATCATCCCTCAAACTTGAATTGCAGAACTTTTTTTGAGGGGTTAACATCACTGATTGGACTAAAACTTTTGGACTAGACGCTTATCTTAACAGATAAGTGCAAAAAAGCGAACTCGCGGAAAGGTACGTGCGGACAATAGCTATACGTACGAACGGGACGACAAACAATTAATTAGGAACGCTATGACATCATTGATATATTACAATTACTTCCACCATATCGGTATGTATGTGATTAATATACTGAACAGCAAAAGAAACGCAAGTCCGAGGACAGCAAAAGAAACGCAAGTCCGAGGTCTTGTCAAGTTTTCAAACAGAAGACAAACCATTTTGATTATAATCACTCATTTAATGAAAAATGCTTTCAATTTGTGAGCTGAAAGTGACTATAATGAGTGATTAGAATCAAAATGGTTTGTCTTCTGTTTGAAAACTTGACAAGACCTCGGACTTGCGTTTCTTTTGCTGTCCTCGGACTTGCGTTTCTTTTGCTGTTCATTATATAGACAACAATAATATTACATCCTGCATCCTCTTGGTATGTCTTTGTTAAATTATTGCCTTCTGTTATGTGTTTAATAGCAAACTTATATCATCTGTTTTCCCTGAGGGTTTCAGTAAACGAGGGAGAGGGAGAGGGAGAGGGAGAGGGAGAGGGAGAGGGAGAGGGAGAGGGAGAGGGAGAGGAAGAACCGACTTGAATATGATTGAGTGAATAATTAACTAAATTCAACAGATTGAATTCACTTGTTAAATAAGTGAGAAACAGAGAATGGTTAGGTCGATCAGGTAACCACCAGCCGACTGGATGCAGCCACGCTAAAAAAATCGTGTCGAGTAAATATTACGTGAGTTTTACAATAATCCTTAAAGAGTATTTGTGTTGATTTCACTTACTAATGTTGAGTCATAAACATTTAAGACATGAACATTTAGTAACGTTTCTCTAAAAATGTGTAAATTCAAGTAAAACTACTTGCAACATTTCATTTAGTACTACTTAAAACGTTGTTTTTGCTGATTTCACTTACTAATGATAACTTAGAAACACTTAAAACATGAAAAAAATGTGTTTACTTAAAGTTTCTATAAAATAGGTGTTTTTTTCATTGTATACAATAAAGTATGCCTACTGGAACATATATTTGTCATTTGTAATTTTGTCCCCTCACGTTTATACCATACAAATATTAATCTTTAAATTTAAGGGTGCTTTTCGACACGCCCATACCCCCTCATTAACATAAAATTCGTGACGTACACTTACGAGATTCACGATCCGCGATCCACAGCACTTGCCCAACTGCGTCGTATACAGGGCACCAATGCTTTGAACGGGGCCTTCACAGCCGGTTCGGTATTGCTTATAAGGCCGTGCTGCTGCCAGATGCAATTCCAACGATATTCCCGCTAAGTAAGAATGCTGGGAAGGCTTCAACGAAGAAGAGAGGTGCATTTTAAAGCGAGAAAGACTCAGGTATGTGGCTATTTAGTTATACTCCGATGCATAACCCAGTCCACTTCCGTGCCAAACGACATTCAGTGTTCACGGCATTAATAAAACCATCGTGTCTGATTTCATCTCCTTGCAAGATAAATATAAAAACATTAAACCTTTCTCATTATGCCTGCGCTTGTTTTGAGTTCTTTTGAGTAAATGATCAGAACTTTGACTCGACTGTTTCTGTTATTTCATAAAATAACACCGTAATGTTAGCATTGCCTTCGGTGTGTGTTCCGACAGCATGATGGGGGCTTGCGCTGCGTAGAAATTATCTGCCTTTGTGTACGTCACGAACGTTTCGTTAAAACTTCGACATTTCGGGGGGTCAATTTTTGATTATTACATAAACCATTAATAATCCACTCGATTAAAAAAACATTTAAAATTGATTTTAATTTATACCAATCAATATAACAGCACCAAGAAATAAAGTTTGGTAAATACACTCTTCACATAACCATAAATGTAAATTTGTGTTTATTTGTTTTTATACCTGTGAAATCAATAAATGAAATGAAAATGAAAAACATATTTAGCCATTTATGGTAGTGTCAGTAATTGGAGGTGACCAGCTGTCGTCAATCTCAGTATGACTTCAATACTTCAACAACTAGATACAAATTGCTATTTAAATCATTACTGTTCATCTGTAGTGCTCAGTACACACAGGCACAGACGCAGACAAATATGTGGAGTGTGGGGTACCACTATTATTCTCCAATTGTCCATTTTCTAAGAATTCTCTTGTGGGGTCCATGAAAAATAATTGCGAGTGGGCTTTTTGAATCTTACAAAATTAAAGAACGAAATTAAAACGCATATTTCATGAAGCAAACTTTATTGAGCAACATCAGTTGACATTTATACAAATAACAATGAGGGAATGAATACCTCTTTCATTTAAGTAAATAATAAGATAATACCAGAAGTCTATTACCTACATGAAGTTTGCCGCTCGTACACTAACCTAGTCCAAGGTCTCAAAAAGAAGCATTCCAGTCTCGGAGACTTACTGGGCGTGTGAGAGAACTGTATCTCATGCGCCCTCCTTAGCGTTTGAGTGTTCTCCCCACAGCTGATGATTCGCATGCGTCTAGTTTCAGGTTTCGTCTAGTTCTAGGAACTAGTTTCTCGCGCCAGGCGCCTAATCCCATGATGTCTTACGTCAGGGCAGGCAGGGCAGTAAAACTATATTTTTGAGTATAATGCTGTGGTATGGATTACAGCAGACTGGCACACTTCGTGTAGGTAACAGACTTAATGCATACTTAAAAGTACAATTCTACAGCTGGCCACACTGAACAAAAACGTGAATATGATGTTTCACGATATCACTATACACAGTGGTTTCAAACCATTGCATTGCCCTGTAAAAACTGCGGTGTTGAAATAACACCAGCGGTATCAACTTATTCCACTATTATTCCATGCCAATCAGGCATTGGGATACTTGTCTAATATGAACACCACTGGTGCAGTTTTTTACAGACCGATTTTTGTAACGTCCATTTTTTTCAGGCATCAACCGTATTTGTATTACTACTATGATCTTTTAAACAATTCAAAATGTCATCGCGTCACAGAAATAAGGTCGTAACTTGCAAAATGTGCGAAATTGAGATTATAAATTTAAATTTAGAGTAACATGTATGCTTAATCAATATTATGAAAGTTAGAACTAAATCGGAATACAGCGGAGATACAACAATTTAAAGAATACGTTATGGCATTATCGTTATGTTAGTGCAACAAGGCCGTTCCTCTTCTTATTTATTTTTTAAATTACCGATAAAATGTTTATTTTAATTTTCTGCCACAGGTAGTATGTTGGACAATTTGGTGACTGTAATTTGTTTTAAAAATGTTCAGAATATTAAATAAATGTTTTATCAAAAAACGCCTATAACTCGAAATTCTGAATGCAAGTTACGTCCTACCACAGACGTGAAGATATATAACTTTGTATTTTAATTAGGAAGCTTGAATAAGATGCTTTGAGTAGCACTTGATACATGACTTAATGTTTCACTCTGATGATTAACATGTCTTAAACGTGATACGAGTAACGTACAGAATTGAACCAGGTTTGTCAACCATAAGCTGTCAGTTTTTAAGTCTGTTAATATGTTGAGCATTTAGCCAATTCCTCTGAAACATGTGTAGGCCTACATGTATTTTGAATTGACTTAAATATAGTTGTACTTGTATACTGTGTTTCTTGAACTAAGTATGGGTCCAAAAATGTTTATTTTGGTTTGTAAATTAAACACTTTTCATATATTATATCCTTCTGTACTCATTACTAAAATTGCCAAAGAAACCTCGGAGCTCTAAAGCTTTCTGGATATATTAATGATCATCACTC
This sequence comes from Zoroaster sp. YZ-2022, assembly GCA_029582265.1. Lineage (NCBI taxonomy): Eukaryota > Metazoa > Echinodermata > Asteroidea > Forcipulatida > Zoroasteridae > Zoroaster > Zoroaster sp. YZ-2022. The sequence goes on along the minus strand of CM055817.1, from coordinate 32,930,178 downwards.
TAATTTTAACCCTATCAAGTCTGGGATGTTTTTTGTTGTTATATAATATCACCAGAACGCATTGACTGACCACGCTTAGACCAATCCTGAGGACCTTCCCAATCATATATCCATGACCTAATTGATTTGTGGTTACCATGGTAACAGTTTATTTTGAACAGGTCCAATTGTATTTCCACTTTTTGGTGGTAAATGCGAGATTTTTAATACTGTAATACATTGGTATGTGTTTTGGGTTTTTGTTGTCAACCTTCAAACGCTGAACTAGACAAAACTGAGTAATTTGACCACTTCCAAAGCATTCTGGGAATCCAATATGGCTGCCATTATGTTGAATATTTTTGAAAATTGTCAATATTTGTTTGGGGGAAATGCTGTTTTCAACAATTTACCAACAATTTGAACAATTTAACGCACCCCTTTGCGGTGACCTATAGAGATTTGTATGACAAACTTCCGATAGATCTTGTTGAACTGAACATATCTACGAAGTTTCCTGAATATCGGCTTAAGAGTATAGCAAGTATGGACATGGGGTACAATGAGCTCCCCAAGGTCTCAGAACGAAGAAACACCAGGCTTAACAGGGTTAGTATACAAAGTTGAACATATTAACATGAATAATATTATGTCGCTAATTACTACTTTGTAATATAATTTACAATCGCTTAGACTTGGTACGTCTATATGATACTAAACAAGGATTTAATGATATATCTTTAGATTTGGGTGTGATTCAAAGCAAAAATTAAATGCAAATGTTTTACCTTAATGTCTTTTGTGACCTTGGAAATGACCTTTAAAATCAAAATCGAGAGTGGCATCTACCCTCATGTTGTTCGTGATACTATAAACTATTGATTTAGAATGGATGCCTTGCATTAAAACAAATTGCAGTCCAAAGTTTTAAATCTTGTGTTGTCTGGTTTACTAATACACAGCACTGTGCAACCGTTTACATTAACTTTCTCAATAATCACGAAGAAGTCATTGAATACAAATGTATATACACATGCTCTATTTAAATAAAGATTCTGGAAACAAAACCAATGTGTCATTTCTGAAGGACAACCCTTTCTTGTTTTCGTTTTTCTTGTTTTGTGGCCTTGACCTGTGACACTTAACCAATACCATACAGGGCCGTCTTAAGAATATTTGAGGCCCCCGGGCAAAGCAATGTACTGGGGCCCATATCCCCCTCGACCCCAACACATTAAAATTACGTTTGGGAAACCGGGAAATTTGCGGCATTTCATTGCAGAAAATTGCTTTATAATTGGTTGAAAGTCTATGTTTTTATTGTTCAAAATGAATCTCAGGGCCCCTAAAATCGCGGGGCCCCCGGGCAACTGCCCAGTGTGCCCATGCGATAAGACGGCACTGATACCATCAGCCTGTCAAATCACAAGGTACACTATGTATGTTTTATGAAATAAATATATTTCAGCACGTAAGGTAACCTCCAGACAAAACACATTGATAGACCCAACCATAAATTGGAAGGGTTTGAACATTTATTGTTCGCAATTTATACACATTTGATACACAAGAGCCTTCAGCAGTTATTATCTGAATATACAAGTTACGCAACCTCGTGCACAGGGTCTACTTCGTTCTCACTACTAGGCTTGGGTTGTGAGAAGAAGAAACAAATATTAAATATGTTTTATACATACTATTAAGCATTTCTTAGTATTTTATAAGCAGTTTTCTATAATTTATTTTATCCAAAAAGAATGCCGAATGAAGAGGGAATAACAAAAAACTAAATACAATGTGTCTGATTTGCATATGGATGGCCTTGTCCCGGCCTCACTATACACGCTCTTCTTATTAACTGTTTATCCACAAAAAAAGGTGAAAAAACACCGAGTATATGGAAGTATAGGCGATTCCGATAAGTCAGCCATTATCGAGCACTCCCACATCATGGGCCACTAAATTGACTGGCAGGCGGCTCAACTCATCAAATCCATCCCAGACGCAATATAGACACAAGACGCAATATAGACACATCCTAGACGCAATATAGACACAAGACATTGGCTTCTACCTCATTTTGGTAGAAATGAAGTAAAAATGAGTGGTGGCAACCTTTGGCGACCCCTCCTACAGACAATGATCTTTTATATACAAAGTCAACACCACACCTAGATCCTAAGTCACCCTCTCCCTTCTCTGTGTTTATTATCAACTGATTCGGTTCAGTGAGCGCGCACTCCTCTCCCTCAATCTCAGTATCATCGCTCCACCAATTCCCGCCTGCACACAAGAACGCACTAATCATCTAGCATCCAAGTCTTCGCGACGATCCCCATCAGTCTACTTAAGCAGCATCTTTCGCAGTCCGCCAGTCTCTTGAAGACGATCAGAGCATACTGATCGAAATGTCAAGTTGTATCCAACTGGTTTTTTCCAGAACTACTTACTACTCAAAGATAGTTTTTATATTGTGTCACCACAAACAGTCTTTACTCACAACAAAGCACATTAACAAAAGCAATATTTCCTACAATAGTGAAAACTATAATTTCTATAAGCTAAGTTGAAAATAGCTTGATGCTGGTATGAAACATTGTTTTTAATATTTTTGTCTGAGGTGATTTATTATTATGTTTTAATTATACAAACTAATTTGTATAATAATAATAATAATAATAATAATAATAATAATAATAATAATAATAATAATAATAATAATAATAATAATAATAATAATAATAATAATAATAATAATAATAATTGGGGAGGCTAATCATCCTTACTCGCAGCTGAGGAGCTGAATTCCGAAGGACGCGGATACAAAGTGGTCGAGCCGCTGGCATACAAGGGCGCTCTTAGCAGCCAGCCACATCGACCCATACATGACCACCGAGCACAGCCTGAGATCGAAAGTGTTTGGTTTTTCAGGAGGGAGGAAAACCGGAGGACCCGGAGAAAAACACTCGTGGCACAGGAGATAACCAATGATCAACTCTACTCACATGTGGCCCTAGCGGGGATTCGAACCAGGATCACAGTGGTGAGAGGCGAGCGCTTAACGCTCTACGCCAGCCATGCCATAATAGAGTAGATTTGCGGTAGCACCATGTAATGATCTCTATTTAGATATGCGATGATGTACGAGATGGTGGGATGTCTCAAAGACGGGTTCAGAGTAAGGCAGCCTTAAATTTGCACGGCGTAAGGTTTCCTTTTTCTTCTTATGAGTGTAAACCTTACGCGTTTTTGACTGCCGTTGGCTTTGGCCTTTTCATGCCTGTCGGCAACTTTCGTGTATATCGTATAAAGGTAGGGATTAATAGATGAATTGATAGGTAAGATAAACACGACTACCCAGGCATACATGTCAGCATTTAGCTTCACCGTTCCAGTCTGTGAGAGAATCCCCAAGATGATGATTGGCATCCAGCACGCAAAGTCCGTGCCGACTATGACCGCCATTTTGATAGCCATCCTGATTTCCCGTTTCCGGTGAGCAGTCACAGTAACTGTCTTGGATGTCTTTTTAATACTCACGAATACAGCAATGTAACAAAAAAGAACGATCGTGAAAGACAACAAGTTAACGCCAACAAACAAGACAATAGAGTAGGTCCAAAGTGGTTTGCTCTCCTCCACTACTGATGAGCTGGTTTCATCTGTACCAAACCTTGTGTGACCTGTTGTAGTCAGAGGAAGCCCTATACACATATCAGATAATCCGTATACCGTTGAATCAGACCCACCAGTGACGGTTGGAAGAATACTTAGACATGCGGACGCAGACCATATAATGGAGACGATAACTTTTGACGTCTTCTCCCGGATTTTGATTAAACTGTAAGGAAACACGATGCCGAGGAAACACTCGACACTGATAACGGTGACAAAGAAAACAGATGCCTCACTTGATAGCACGGAGAACACCCCAGCAATTTTACAAGCTGCACCAGACCGCCATCTCAGCGCTGCAAAAGCGTATTTATTGCCAAATTGCACATCTGCAATGGCAATGATTAGCATATAAACACCCATCATCAAGTCGGATACAGCTAAATTGAGCACCAAGAACGAGTGCGTCTTATTTTCAGCTGTATCTCCACGTTGATTCCACCTCCAGAAAATAACTACTGAATTGCCAATGAGGGCAGCAAAACCAAGTATCCACATAAACACTCTCAGTACGTCGTTCAGCATAAGAGTGACACATCGGTCTAATGATGTCTGTTTAATCGTTGTCTTGCAATTAGAATCGGTAAAATGATCAATAGCTGAAACAGCTTCACAACAGAAACTGAAAGTATCGACGTTCCTAAAATAAAAACACAGGTTAGAAAAAAAATATTAAGCCTACGTAGCTTGATGTGCATGATTGAAAATGTGCCGATATGATTTACTTTAAGCATTGGCAGTCCTATGTTTAGTGAAGTGAAATCTATACCATAGCAAATTAAATTTCTGTCATCTGAAGACAGACAATAATTACGAACACGATGAATGCAATTTTTTCATGATCGAGACACAATTACATTTACATGTTCTTTTTATACTCACATCTGAATTATTATTTAGGATGAATTTACAAACTGTTTACCAAAATTGTAAACTAAATTTAATGTATACTATAATTATGTTATCAAGGTTTCAAAACAATGTTGCTTCGAGCAGCTTGCTGACTTCTAAAGTAATCTGATCTGAGTATGCAACATAAGCCATAACTCTAGTTTGTTTCGCTGTCAGAAGTTAATGCAACTAAAAGAAGAAATCAGTGACTGGATACTACGTGATTGTAATTTATGATATTAATACTTACAAGTATTCGAGCTGTTGTAGACCATCAAATGTTCCTGGAACAATTTCACTGATTTGGTTGTTGGACAGGTATCTAATATGATAAAAAAGGGTTAAAACATTTGATTTGGTTATTTTCACCAATGTTCGTAGATTTTCCTGAAAGCAAACTTGGTAAAATATGAGGGATCCGTTAAACTATGAGAAATAATTCGTTGCATTTTTCTCATAGTGACGAATCGGCATTTTTTGTGAAATCGGATTTTTGCAGTTCTGGGGTTCTTTGAGTGTCTTATTTCATCTGTGAAGGTTTTAAACCATAATTCTGCCTGGTTCTAGAGATACAGAGATCCCCAATGCGACGAATAAGCAAAAAAAGTCAAATGAGTTTTTGTTTTCTTATTGACGAATCCGTTTAACCGGTTGGTAACCACTGTATCTTTGTACGCATACAATATTACAACAATTTGTTCTTATACATTGATGCCCACACTGCTTAAAGCTGCTTATGCTGTCTTAAACATTGTCTACGAGCCACAGGTTAAGGCAGTCTGGGAATTCATGCAATGTGTCATATTAATTACCCAGGACAAGTCCAACCTGTGGTAAGGGACATGCAAGTCTACCTTATAAATGCCATAAATAAAATTGGTCGGATTCCTATTGTTATGAACAATCAAAGATTGCAATATTTTAACCCTCAAGTGAGGGAGGTATGCGCATAAAACGCTAGTTCGGGACGTTGGAAGTTTCAACTGCCAAACGGTTTTCCGTAAGTTAAGAGAGTTTGTTTAGTTTTTCTGAGCATTTTTTTTATCTAAGTGTGTTGTTCACATATCCAGATATTGCCTAGGATTATTTTAAGCTTAATTATTTGCATAATTAATTAAGTATTAATTAATTTGTTTTTAATTAGTTCAAAATAACACGACAGACAAGAACAACAGAAACTAGATATAAGTTTTTGTCACAACAAAAACTAGGTGTTCGGTTGAAGTTAAAATGATGACGTCATCAATTCGAAGTGTTGGAGAAAGTCAAATTTAGAAATTATTTTAATATTAAACTTTGACTTCCGGTTTGGATAGGAAGTAAAGGTCAAATTGGGTCATCTTTGTGTAAATAATGTTCGACAATTAACAATCTATACAATGGTGGAAAGATTGTGAATTTACCCCTTGTGGTTGTTGAGATATAAGTTTTTAATATTAAACTTTGACTTCCGGTTTGGACAGGAAGTAAAGGTCAAATTGGGGTCATGTTTTTGTAAATACTTTTGACAATTAGCAATCTGTACAATGGTGCAAAAACTGTGAATTTACCTCTTGTGGTTGTTGAGATATGATTTTTTTAAATATTAAAATTTGACTTCCGGTTTGGACAGGAAGTAAGGTCAAATTGGGGTCATCTTTTTGTAAATATTTTTTGACAATTGACGATCTGTACAATGGTACAACAATTGTGAATTTACCTCTTGTGGTTGTTGAGATATGATTTTTTTTATATAGTAAAATTTGACTTCCGGTTTGGACAATAAGTAAGGTCAAATTGGGGTCACCTTTTTGTAAATATATTTTGACAATTAACGATCTGTACAATGGTACAACAATTGTGACTTTACCTCTTGTGGTTGTTGAGATATGATTTTTTTAACCCTCCTAGGAGGGAGTGGATGTACTCCAGTTCTCAAAAAGTGTTTTTTTTTGCACTGCCCCTTTAATACTCGACCAAAAAACCAGACACAAATTGACTTTGTCACCTTTGACCCACTCTACATGTAGGAGCATGCTGGAGTTGAAGGTGGATCGGCTTACATGTGAAATCTCGCATAATGATCTGTTTGCATAGGGTCGTTGTGTGTTTTGCTATGTACATATTCTTAGCGTGTGGGTGTATTGAAATACACACACCAGTTGGCACACACACTGTTGATGATTGATGGGCCACTGGTTGGTTGTAGAACAGCTGTTATGTACATGTATCTAGTTGTGTGGATGTTATTGATGTCAATGGGGAATGCAGAAAACAATTTTTAATATAATTACAGCCTGCGGCGCGTGAGCCCTACTGTTTTTTACAGTAGGTAAATTAGGGTGCCACTGAAAAGAGGAGGGGTGCCACGTTTAGATAAAGTCGTCGGAGGGTTAAAAAATATTAGCGCTCAAATATACTTGTAAATAGTGAAACAAACATAAAAACATCATGGGCAAACCCTGTATTATTTTTTAGTCATACTATTGTGGTGTATTGTGGTGTGGTGTATTGTGGTGTATTGCAATACATCCACTGCTGAGTTAGTGTAATTTTTTCTACTTAATGCCCAGGAGGGTTAAATATTAAACTTTGACTTCCGGTTTGGACAGGAACTAAGGTCAAATTGGGGTCATCTTTTTGTAAATATTTTTTGACAATTAACGATCTGTACAATGGTACAAAAATTGTGAATTTACCTCTTGTGGTTGTTGAGATATGATTTGTTTTAAATATTAAGGGAATCATGTTAATGACAAGCCTTGGCTTACTCCTCACATAAAGAAGTTGGTTTTTGACCGTCAAGTGGCTTTTAACACTCATAACATGGTGTTTTGGCGCAAATATAGAAACCTGATCAAAAGAGAGAATGAATTGGCTAAAATTTCTTATTATGCTAATCGCATTCGTAATCTGCATAACACAGATCCTCGTCAATGGCACCAACAGGTTAAAAAGGTCACGAATAACAATAAAACCGGTCTTGACATAGACATCCCTGGTATTGATGGAAGTGATCTTAAGGCCAAAGCTAATGCGATCAATGACAAGTTTGTTGACGTTTCCGCTGATCTTGATCCCTTAGATACGTCAAAATTGCCTGCGTTCTTGCCAGCGGTAGACCCTACCCCCCATCTTTACCCTTGGGATGTCTGTGCCAGGCTAAAACAAAATTAATCTAGCAAGTCGTCAGGACCTGATGAATTTCCACCGAAACTCGTAAAAGAATTTGCATATGAACTTAGTGTGCCTCTCACAGATATACTTAACAGTTCTTTTAATGAGGGTGCTGTTCCTGTGCATTGGAAAGACGCTATTGTTGTGCCTATTCCCAAACAGTATCCCCCTAGTCTTGACAAACTTAGACCCGTGTCACTTACTTCTGTTTTTGCTAAGATTGCTGAAGGATTTGTTACTGATTGGATTCTTGACGATATTCATTTTAAAATTGACTTGCAGCAGTTTGGTAATGTTAAGGGGATCTCAACCAACCATTACCTTATTATTTTAATTCATTATCTGTTTCATGGTGCAGAAGGAGGTCGCAATGTGGGAACGGTGGTACTCACGGACTTTTCAAAGGCATTTGATCTGGTGGACCACACTTTATTGATTAATAAGATCATCTCCATTGGGGTCCGTGGGTCCATCGTTCCCTGGATTTCCGACTTCCTTCGTAATAGACGCCAATGTGTTCGCTATAATAATGTTCTCTCAGATTATGTTGGTATTCATGGGGGAATTCCCCAAGGTACCAAGTTGGGCCCGATTGGTTTTCAAATACTCATTAATGATGCTGCTCAACACTCACAATCAAAGTATTGGAAATATGTTGACGACCTGACATTTGCAGAGAATTATAAAATTGGCAGTCGTGGCCACATGCAAGAAGACCTAGATAATTTCAAAGAGTGGTCTGACGCTAATCATTTACAGTTAAATCCCTCCAAATGCCAGGCCATCCAGGTGTGTTTCAATAAATCCCATCAACACCCCGGTAATTTAACAATTGGTGACGAACCTGTTTCTTTTGTTACGGAGGCCAAAGTTCTGGGCCTTTGGATTCAGAATAACCTCAGGTGGGACAGTCACATTAATCACATGATATCAAAAGCCAACAGGAAACTATTCATGCTGCGTTCTCTTAAACGTTTTGGATTTAGTTTGGAAGAATTAAAAATTGTTTTTAATGGGTATGTCCGACCAGTCTTGGAATATGGTGATGTCACCTGGCACTCAAGTATTACGGCTAAGCATACTCATATCATTGAATCTATCCAAAAACGTGCCTGTAAAATTATTTTGGGTAATAGTTATGATTCATATGATTCTGCTCTTTTATCTCTACCCTTATAAAAATCCACTGCAGTTTTATTGTAATAAAACTGTAGTTTTACTGTGGTATTTAAAGTTTTACTATAATAATTGAAGTAAACATGAAGTTTGTGTTACTACAGTTTTATTACAGTAACTGTAGAAGCAAGAAACTATAGTAAATTTACACTAAAAGTGCAGTATATTTTTTACTGTAGTTTTACTATGATAATTTAATGTAGTAAAACTACACTAAAACTGTAGTAAAATTACAGTAATCCTATGTTACTTTCCCTTTAATAATACTGCATTGTTACTACATTTTCAATGTAATTCAATTATAATATTATTGCAGTAAAATTGTACTATTCCTGTATTACACTCATTTGGTATTACTGTAGTTTTATTATGATCTAACTACAGTTTTTAATGTCATATAACTGTATTAATACTGCAGTAAAATTGCAGTATTCCTGTATTATACTCATTTGGTATTACTGTAGTTTTATTATGATCTAACTACAGTTTTTAATGTCATATAACTGTATTAATACTGCAGTAAAATTGCAGTATTCCTGTATTATACTCATTTGGTATTACTGTAGTTTTATTGATTTAACTAGAGGTTTGAATGTAATACAACTATAGTAATACTGCAGTAAAATTGCAGTATTCCTGTATTATACTCATTTGGTATTACTGTAGTTTTATTGATTTAACTAGAGGTTTGAATGTAATACAACTATAGTAATACTGCAGTAAAATTGCAGTATTCCTGTATTATACTCATTTGGTATTACTGTAGTTTTATTATGATTTAACTAGAGTTTTGAATGTAATACAACTATAGTAATACTGCAGTAAAATTGCAGTATTTCTGTATTATACTCATTTGGTATTACTGTAGTTTTATTGATTTAACTAGAGTTTTGAATGTAATACAACTATAATAATACTGCAGTAAAATTGCAGTATTCCTGTATTACACTCATTTGGTATTACTGTAGTTTTATTATGATCTAACTACAGTTTTTAATGTCATACAACTGTATTAATACTGCAGTTAAATTGCAGTATTTCTGTATTATACTCATTTGGTATTACTGTAGTTTTATTGATTTAACTAGAGTTTTGAATGTAATACAACTATAATAATACTGCAGTAAAATTGTAGTATTCCCGTATTATAATCATTTTGTATCACTGTATAATTATTAATGTAGTAGTGGGATACTCCATTAAAAATACAGTATTCCTGCATTTAATAAGCACATACTACATATATAGTTTTATTGTGGTAATATCTACATAATTAAAGCATTCACAGTTAATGAGCACTGTTAATGCAACTTTTAAAATACAGAGACACCTCCCCCACAAACAGAAAAAAGGTTGAACAGATAATTTGTCATAAGTGAATGTTTTATTCTGCTTCTATTTTTACCAATACAATTTCCAAATTGAAAATATGAAAGGTTTTCTCAAATATACACATATGAACTTATTCTATATGGACTAGTAGGGATAAATAAAGCCGTTATGTAAAATGGTACTACTCTTAATTGTTGCTAGTTGAAAATAAGGTGGATGACCATGGGCACTTCACTCTACAATATGCCGAAGGCAGCGTGTGTATTTAAGAAGCTTTAATAGTATCGCATTGTCAATGACATGTCGTACTGTCACTAGAAGTAATATAAGTGATCTTCCTCTTTTTGAATACAAATGACTAACCCACGGGTACAAATTTTATCAAGATATGTGGTCACTTTAACCCTTGGCACCTTACCCTAGTCTGTGTATTCATTACTTAGCCAAGGAAGATAAACATTTCTCCCACAATGTGACATCATTAAACATTTTCCACTTATGCTAACTGCTTTCACTGCAACTTTTCTTAGCGATTCTACCCTAAACCTAAATGCCCCAGCCAAGTTGTCTACCACATGATTGTCATTTACTTTCAATTGGGGTTCTTGGAGCATAAGCTCACTACCAAGAACTACAGGCAACTCTTTACATGTACAAGAAATCTCTTCACACTGGCAGTGTTCAAAGGAAATAAGCATAAACCTTTCAATTTTCATAACTGAGTTGTCTGATAGATACACAATAAAATCATTTCGCCTAACGTTTTTGCTGTATTCTTCTGTATGACATAACATTCCCTTTACAATGAACCTTTTAAAACTAACAACATTTACAATATTTCTGTTCCCGACCAACCTACAAATACACAATGATTCATATGCGGTTATTTCAGACAAAAATGGTGCCCCGAGGCCAGTCACATTATCAGAGAGGAAATATGTTTTTTTAATTCCAGGAAAATGTGTTGTGATTTGAGAAAATGTTTCCTTTACTAAATCATTAGCATTTTTAAGATACAAGTGTACATACTTTCCCAGTTGTTTAGATCGTAGAAACTTGTAACAAATTTGCTTTGGAGCGCCACGAGTTCCAGTTACAAATTTAATTAGAGTTTGGTTAAAATCCTCAAAAACAAAAGCCGATGTTGACCACAAAGGCCCCCAAAGTTTGACACCTTGACAAAGATGAGTGAGGAGGTGAACATTATAAGAAAGTAAGTTTGCACTATAAAGATCTGGTATCTCATAAACAAATTTGCACAACGCTTGATGGCTCTTTTTTAGAAGTGTTTGTGATATATCATTACCAATTAAATTATAAATTGCAAATACTAAAAGCCACCAATGCCTTAAGAATCTTGGTTGGAGAACACCTTGTAAAATAATTGGAGAGTACAAAAGGAAATTCCTCCATTCTGTAGCTTTCCAGTATTTTGATTCTTTCATAGATCTGGGAAGCCTAGAGACTTCATTTGGTGGTCTTATGGAATACAAGCGTTTGTTGACTTCATCCTTTTGTCGTCCCAAGTAGTATACCTCCCTGTGGGAACTGGAATCAAACCAGTGATTAAAAAACGACCGAACAACACCAAGTGCAACAGCGTGCATATAATCTGGCACAAATCCCCAGGAAATGTCGAATCTTGGCAACAATGACAATAATGTATTGCCTTTAACACCAAAAATACAGCTTCTCTGTTGTAGAGACTGTGCTGCATGTTCATGTAAGTTTTCTTTTGTCCTTCTTTCTGGCAATGGGTCTCTTAAAGGGTACACACGAGCAACCCCATGCCCTCTGGCAACTACCTCCCCTGGATGTAAACAAAAATTACAACCGTATTTTCCATTGAATTGTTTAATGTTCTGCAATGGTGCTCTAGCAGGTGAATCACACGAACAAAGTGGAGCACATACTTTTGAGCGGAATGTTTTATTTTGAAGTTTAAATGTCAATCCCTCTGAATTAAGCTTTTGCATTTCTTGCACAAAGGGGAAAAACAGAGTGTCAGTTTTTGGCTTTTGGGAGCCAAACCAAAGAGCAGTGAGAATAACATTTTTAGATCTATGCTTTGGGGGAACTTCATTAATGATGCACTGAATGGGGGTTATTGAAAATTTAGAACTTTTGAACAATGGAACACCGTCACAGTTCCACATTAGTGACACACTGTATCTCCCTTCAAAGAACCCATTTCCTCTCAGACGTTTATAAGCATGTCCATCTGAAATATCCCCGATTGTCTCTCTGACAGTATATTGACTACTTAAAAGTGTGGCTAAGCCATGATTTTCGAAAAGGTCTCTGATCTGATCTTCAACTGGAAGATAGAGAAAAAAGTTTCCTCTTTTTTCACTGTCACCTTTTGAAAATGCGCCATCACAATCTGGACAATGTAATATTTCTGGATCCTTACCAATATATGCCAAGCATTCATTACAATAGAAATGTACTTGCAATGTCTCTTTGTCACACAAAGTGAAATGTGAATAAAACAGATACTTCGTCTTGGGTACGCATCCAGGTTGTATCAAATTGATGATAAGAAGCAAATCGGCAAGTCCCACGTCACTCAGCTGATGTCTAATAGTGAAGCTTAAAATAAGTATGAGAAGTTGGGATTTTGTGAGTCCTGATCTGTTGGAAACTTTCTCTTGTCCACCCTGCAACAATGAAATGAAAATGTGAAAAATAAATTCTGCAAAAATGTTGGTACTTATTTTATTTGAAATAATCAGCATTTATCAGTTGCCTCGAACCAAACAATGATATACATGTACATGTACTGGAAATATAGTGATCCTGAGAATGTTTTGGCTTCCAATTACAAATTTCTGTAAGTTAGCCGTTTTGTTTAAATAAATGTTGACAGTAAAGATAATTTCATTTAAGCTTGTTTCATTAATGTTTGTCAATATTGCTCCAGATACTTTGGCAAATTATGACAAAAGTATGTCAGTTATGTTTAGATAAATATTCAGCAAATAATTTCAATACCTATACAATTGTTTTGTACATGTACATCAAAACCTCATTTATAATTTGTATTTGAATTATTTGTTTAGAATTAATTTAGTGCAGTGGCACTAAACTGTATTCTGTCCTGGGTATTTCACAATACTGTACATACCTCAACGCAGCGAGGTACATCTGAATGGTCACCTCCACCATCATCATCATCACCATCATCATCATCACCATCATCATCATCATCAGAAAAATCGGAACTTGAACTCGGAACATCTGAAACTCCATCAACACCACTGGAGTTTGGATCCAAGTCTCCCTCAGACTCTACATGTACATGTAGGCCTTCAGCATATTGACTGCTGGACTCATCAAAGTGTCGTGTTGGAAAAGTGAAGCCATCTTCCTCTTCCTCCGAGTCTGTAAGCTGGTCCTCGTGAATGAAGTCACTCACGCAATCCCTGTAAATTAATTAAATTTACTAAATTTTAACAAGAGTTCTGATCAGCAATGCTAGAATATATCTCAAGAATCATTGACACATCATAAGTTAATTTTATTTATTTAAAAAAAAATTATCAATGTGCCTTTACACAACACCTATTTGCCTTTTGGATGCAGTTCTGACCTACTTCTGCATAGCAGTGGCCTTAAATAAAATAGAAAAAAGGAAACTCAAAAAATACAAGTGACAAAACTAAGTAAAGCATGTAAAGGCAAGGTTAACTTTAACTTTATAAATTATACCTTCCAATTGTTGGCTGATCTTCATCGTGTTCATGATGTCTTTCAACATGTTCAACTTCTTCTCGTAGGCCTACGATGTCTGCCGGGGCTAACATGACATCGCCAAAGGAATTATCTGCAACAACGTTATCATGACGATTACGTACATGTACATGACGAATAGCGCTACAGCTTGGCTGTGACTGACTAACGTGACATGAATCTTCACACAGTAACAGTTTGGTTAACATAGCCGAAGTTTGTCGTCGTTTTGTCGTCCTTGGAATCACTGTTGTGCTTTCTCGAAGATATCGCTTATAACCCAATCGGTGTTTCGCACCATTGGTTGATGCACCAGCGGTACCTGGTAGCTGGTTTTCAGCCATTTTTTCGAACTTAAATGAACTTAACAATGACGATTGAGCGTCATGCGTTTTTTCAGAAATGGCGAGTCGTCGTCGACGATCGGATCGTCGTCGCGTCAAGTGTTTTGACCTCTGACCCGTCTTCTTATACACTGGTGCACATACATATAATCTTCATACGGACGGACGTACGTGTGTAACTGGTATCCTCCAGTATTACTTTACTTGTATCGTATAATCGATCGTTCGCTGCGCTTGAATTGCGCGCTACTGATTCACGATCACGTGAGTGGTTTGCGCAAAGGGAGGACATAAAAAGATAAATAATAAGCCATAAACAAACTTTTGATAATATAAGGCTGAATATTTATTAACTACACGCTATATTTTTATACAGCTATTTTTTTTAAACAAGATATACCGACATTATGAACATACTACATGTACGAGGGTAATTAATATCCAGCCAATCAGCATCGGCACAGCTTGTTTGCGCGCGGTTTCTTAAGCATCTTTCATGTCTTTGTCTAGTCGATCTTGTCGTCACGTACGTCGGATCGCGAGCCAAATTTCATAACATTTTGACTGTGTAACACTTTCGTCCATTTTTAAATAGGCCTACATTTTTTTACTTAGTGTTACTGAATAATACTGTAGTGTTGGTCATTGTTTGTGATTGTTAGTCTCGCCACATCTTGTCACCATGAATCGGAAGTTCGCACTGTTCGATTTCTTCGAGGAAAACTGTGTTGAAATTGGAGAAACGTCGTGGATTTGTAACGTTGATGAAGATGTCGAAACCATTGACCCCCAGCAAATTGTAATGGTTGAGTGGCGTTCAACAAAGAACAAAAAGCAGAATGGGTCATTTCCAGCAAAAGTAATTCGTTGTTCGGGTAAGCTTTTTGATTATCATATTACAAAATTATTAGCAATAGCATTATTAACTTTAGGGCCTAGGCCCTAGGCCTGATTTAAGTTACATTTTAACATTGACTTTATTTATTTTTTTAAATCGTTTGTTTTTTAAATACAATGTAAGTTACTAGTTATACTGTTAGTTAGTCACACTGAGTGTGGGAGAAATGCTCCAAAGTCTCAACCGGCAGTCCTTGGAAAAAAGACTATAGCCTACTCAAACTGAGATAAACAACGCTTACACACAACGTATCACTAGCCAACGTAAAATACTATGACTGAGTAATAGTAGCTCGACTAGTATCTATGTTCTATAAAAATCAACCGTGGTCAAACTGTTAGGCACAGTCCAAATGCCATTTCCCCCTGCCCTAGCCTACTTGTTGGAAAATACAATAGGCCTAAAAGAGAAATGTTGATGATCCTTTCATTAACATTATACATGTTTTCCCCTATTTCATGGCAAAGAACAAGATTATTCTAATCATGCCTGATAATCTATTAATTTTAGATCGTAGAGAAGATCTTGTTAAGATCAGGAATGATCTGACAAGGTCAAAGATTTCGAGCAAGAATGACAGCAGGAAATTAGGAGACGCCTACTTAACTGCAGGCCGCTGCAGCCAGACTCATGATGGTGAAGAGACGGGATTGGGAAGAGGGAAGAGGACTGTTGTGAAGAAGCGAAGTTTTGATGTTGAAGATTCTGACAGTGAGGAGGTTGGTGTAACTTACAATTACATGTAATAGTAAATACTCACTAACTCAGTCATAAGTTTACATACGGTCGTTAGTTTCCTTTAGAACTGCTTGGACATTACTGGATAATGTTACTTTTTAGGCTACATGAATCACTGAATGCAATAGGGGTAACAAGCCAAACTTGTTTTAAAAGAACATCACCTCCAAATCTAAAGTAGCTTCAACTTGGTTGGAAGATTAAGCACATTCCAATAATCAATTATCCGTATTGACTGAAATTCATGTAATTTGAGTATTAATGTTGTTTTTAATTCAGGAAGAATCCTTGAGTACTGCACCAACTCGTCCTAAGAAAAAGTCCAAAGAGAGTAACAGTAGCTTCAACAAATTGGCCACTAAACTTAATCTTGAAGCCTTTGGAGGAAGTGATCGGAGTATGGATGTAAGTGGTACTGGTAGCCTATTTATTGTGGGCTAATTGTTTTTTAAAGGTTAATACAATTTATTAATTTTGTGATTCATGGTGTAATTTACATGTTGTGCCCAATGTACAGCTGATTTGGGCACAAGTATGTTTGGAGTCATACATGTGTGTATTTTGATATTACCCTTGGTTTAAATTTTTCCACAAAAATACTGTTTGAAGTACTGTACAAATTGTTTTTAACAAAATTAACTAATTGGCAGATCATTCAATATAATTCAGGTTTGTTTGTATCTTTGTATGGTTACATGCACTACACAAGCCTGCAATATATCATGTATTGAATTCAATATTATATAAATACAATTAGTTCTGTGTGCACTGCTATATACCATTCAGAAACTGTGCAATTATGTAGTTTTGAGTGATGATGATTCATGAGTCAATAGTATGTATCTTGTAAATGGAACCAAAAGTATGAGTGTTTAAGCTGATTATTACCATAAAACATTACAGGACTTTTGCTGTGACTCCAAGGCCAGACTGAAGGATCTTGAAGAGGATCTGGCTGTGGCCAAGAAGGAAAACTTGAAATTAAAGAAGGAGTGCACATCTCTTGTTCGAGCCATATCTCTTATAGACAGTAAGATTATAATTTGTCCTTTCAAAATAAAGGAATGTCATTAACCCTAACCACTAAACCCATCAAACCTCAACAGAGGGGTTTCATTGTGTGCTGCTCAGTGTTGAGTAACAATAGACTAAGGAAGCATGTCAGTATTAAAATATTACTATGTGGGTCATTCCACCAGGTTGGGGCATGATTTGTGACGGTGTCAGTTGTTACATCCTGTATCCGTAAATGTACCATCTATTATCATTGATTATAAGCGCACATTCACATTGACACTGTCACAAATCGTGCCCCAACCTGGTGGAATGACCCATGTACTCTGTTTCTACAAATGTGCCACAAACAAATTCAGCTTACTTTCTGCCAAGTTAAACTGGACTTCACATCTTGACCCATTTATTTTCGTCAGTTACGTAGCATGATTTATTAAGATTTTTAATTTATTTGTTTGTATTTGGATAGGTTTGCCATCACTGCTTGCCAAAGTTGAGAAAGCTTGTGTATCATCAAGCACTCCAACACCATCAAGCACTCCAACACGCTCTTTGATACATGTACAATCACCGGACAGAACAGTAGGACAGGCAAGTCATTTGAATTGTTAAATGCACAAACACTTTATCAGGGATACAAAGTTATATTACTTTGTTTTAAGCATTACACCGATGGGTACAAAGTTCTTGAGGCATTATGAGTGGATGTCACCCTTTTTGTAAAATGTTTGTAAATGAGCACTCATACATTATAATGATCAGAAAAATTAATGAAACTGCCTCTAAATATTTAAATTCATAAGGATATTTTGTTTGAGAAAATAATGTTAATAACCTTAAATAATTATTATAATTCATACATTACAGGCGCATACCTCTACAATTATAACCCAAGAGATGTTGCTTCGTTGCAATACAAGGGACCCACAGAAATTGACAAACGATATTCTCACGACGTTGTGGTCTAGTGACCACCTTGCTTCTCACTCCCTCACTGGGGGAAAAAATCGGTTAGGGGACAGTGACATCAAGCCGAAGGAGGCACTAGACCCAAAGATGGTTGAAGCAATTGTTGGTAAGATTTTGCTACTATCTTATTCTGTCATAAATTATGGAAATATTTACCAACAGGTAACAATTAGTATATAGGGACAAAATAAGCATGATGATATATGATCATACATTAAACCTGTTGGCATTGTTATCGTGTATTTTTCTTTGCAGGTTTTAACAGGCAATTGTTTTGTTGTGTAAGACATGGGGAAATTTGAATTCCATGATAATTTGAAACATAAATATATGAACTTATATTTAACAGAAACGGTCCGAAGCCTATTTCCTGACAGGAAGCCCAGTGATATAAAGGCATACATCAGGGCAAAGCTGAACAATGCCAGCAAACAAGTCCACAAAAGGATGGCTAACGAACCAAACTAGGTATGTACATTTATCTTTTCACAACTGATACTTAATTTCCAACTGAAACATATTTTCTGAATTGTTCATGCTTCAGGATGCAGTAATTTGCCCAAAGTCAGGTTCTTACATGCACATTCTTAGATCATTTACCTACTTTATGAATTAAATGTGCGTCTGTTATGAAACCAATTTTCAAAACAAAACAAACATTTTTATAAAGGTGCAAACATAATTATGCTGAGGACTGTCATGTTACTGTTGCTGTGTAATATTGGTGATGATTTTTGATATCACTCATTCACAGTGAGAAAGAAATTATATTTTAAATTAATAAATTGTAGCTGATACGTGCTTAACAAGTTTGTTTTTGTACCCAACCTTTACAAATTTAGTGGCCTTCATTTTTAATGTGACACACACTGACTCTGCCATTGCTAATTAGTTTGGTGTAATGATGGCAAGTTTGCAAAACAGGGAGTCAAAAAAGTTCCTGAGAAATTAAAAAATGTATACAGGGCATTTTAGATTATAAACTTAACATTTGTCTTTTCCTTTGTTTTACCAGATAATTATGTGCATATTGGAGATAGACCTTATTTTTGACTTCAAGATCAGAGGGCGCTATGGTATGCTTAACAATGAACACAAATGTGAAAGAGCATTAATGAGAAAAATGCAAAGAAAGTAATGTAATACGGTTTACGGTAACACCATGTACATGAAAATAATGAAACAACTACATGTACACTTGTTCACATTCCCAAAAGATGGAACAAAACTTCAATTCATTAATTAACGTAATTTCTAGAAGTCTGCTTTACCCCCAAGCTTACCCCTGAATGGCACCCTCACACGGTCGAACATACGGTCTATTGAGCTGTCAAGATGCTGCAACACCTACAGGACTCAGATGTTTGTCAGAAATCCTTTTTTAAGTGGATATAAGTCAGTTCATTTTACCTGTTTGGTTGAGCTTTAACATTATTGATCATTGATTTTATATCTCATATTCTAGAGGTTTGCTATGGCACCGTGTAACTAAAAATTTACAAAAATTCATGTTTCAATTAGTGTGTTCTAATTGCCTTTTGGAGAGTTGAAATAACAAGTTCATACCAGTACCAAGCCTGCTGATAAAACAGTACTAGTTGACCTCAACATTGAAAGTGTGTCTCTCCCTGTTTCCATAACCCTTTTTACCAATGGCCAGCATTGAATGTTCATGTTCCGTACATACATTGACGTGACCTAAGTTTATATGAAACTGGCCTATATTTTAATTAGCATCTATGGAAATAAACTTGCCATTTCATAGTCTAAAAAATATATTTTATAACAACAATTTGTTGTTTTACTCAGGTAAATTTACATTACATTTATTTATAATCTTATAGACATATTTTCTTTGCACATTCATAAGATAAAGTGCAATCTCAAAGCGAATGTACCAAAGCATTACTTTATCTTTAGTTTTTATAATTCAACTTTGTATTTTGTTTTTCATGGTCATCAGGCGGCTGTTACAAAAACATTTTTTTAATTTAATATGTGTTAATTTTAAACTATGTATTTTATTTTATTATTTTGTTTCATGGTGACCAGGTACTCAAGAATAAGACTGAAGATGTATCATGTACCAAACGATTTTGTTTGTGTTATGTAATTTCGTCTGATAGAATCATCATGAGTACTGTCGGTTTATTGGTGCTAGACCTGTTTAGGTTAGTGTAATGTTATAGGAACCTGTTAATTGTGGTCAAGATCCACAACAAAATAATTATTCATAAGATAAAGTGCAATCTCAAAGCGAATGTACCAAAGCATTACTTTCTCTTTAGTTTTTATAATTCAACTTTGTATTTTGTTTTTCATGGTCATCAGGCGACTGTTACAAAAACATTTTTTTAATTTAATATGGGTTAATTTTAAACTATGTATTGTATTTTATTATTTTGTTTCATGGTGACCAGGTGCTCAAGAATAAGACTGAAGATGTATCATGTACCAAACGATTTTGTTTGTGTTATGTAATTTCGTCTGATAGAATCATCATGAGTACTGTCGGTTTATTGGTGCTAGACCTGTTTAAGTCAGTGTAATGTTATAGGAACATGTTAATTAATTGTGGTCAAGATCCACAACAAAATAATTATTTTACAGCAGTAGGAACAGGAAAAATACAGTAAACTTGCAGGTACTCAGAAACCTGCAGTTATATTACAGTGAAACTACATTGTAGTAAAACTGTAATAAAAACAACAGTACAATTACAGTGATATTCTAGTAAAAATGAATTAAACTACAGTTTAAACATTGTTTTACTACACAAAAATTGTATCAAAATTATGCTGAAACTATAATAATAACTGCAGTAATATTACAGTGAAACTACAGTGTAGTAAAACTGTAATAAAACTACAGTACAATTACAGTGATATTCTAGTAAAAATGAATTAAACTACAGTTTCAACATTGTTTTACTACACAGAAATTGTAGCAAAACTATGCTGAAACTATAATAAAAACTGCAGTAATATTACAGTGAAACTACAGTGTACTAAAACTGTAATAAAACTACAGTACAATTACAGTAATATTCTAGAAAAAATGAATTAAACTACAGTTTCAACATTGTTTTACTACACAGAAATTGTAGCAAAACTATGCTGAAACTATAATAAAAACTGCAGTAATATTACAGTGAAACTACAGTGTACTAAAACTGTAATAAAACTACAGTACAATTACAGTGATAATCTAGTAAAGATGAATTAAACTACAGTTTCAACATTGTTTTACTACACAAAAATTGTATCAAAATTATGCTGAAACTATAATAAAAACTGCAGTAATATTACAGTGAAACTACAGTGTAGTAAAACTGTAATAAAACTACAGTACAATTACAGTGATATTCTAGTAAAAATGAATTAAACTACAGTTTCAACATTGTTTTACTACACAGAAATTGTAGCAAAACTATGCTGAAACTATAATAAAAACTGCAGTAATAATTACAGTGAAACTACAGTAGTAAAACTGTAATAAAACTACAGTACAATTACAGTGATATTGTAGTGAAAGTGCATTAAAACTACAGTTTTAACATAATTTTAACATAGTTTTATCATACCATTTTGGCCAAAACACTATAGTTCTACTACAGTTACTACAGTAATCTATTATGATAAAACTACAGTTATTCTGTAGTGTTATTACAGTAAAAATAAGAAAATATTGCATGTTTACTGTGTTTTTACTATAATACCACTGTAGGAAAACAACAGTAAAATTATAATAAAAACTATAGTAATAATGCAGTGGTTTTTTATAAGGGTAGGCTTTGACTCTCTGGCTGGTAGGAGGGAGGAACACTGCCGGCGCTTCGCTGATGACCTTGTTGACAACCCTCGCACTAACGACCTCCTCCCCCTACCAGGCTGGCGAGTCATGGTCGAAATCTCCGTAATTGTCATAATATTTCTACCATCCCCAATAGAACCAGTCGTTTTAAAAATAGCCCTGTTCCGTACTTCATTGGTTTATTAAATTCTAAATAAGTCCCCCTTTGTTTTTATTGTGTGAGTTGTTCGGAAGGGTTTGGTGTTTTTTTTGTTGGGGGGGGGTCCTTTTAGTTTGTAATGTTTTATTTGAATGCTCTGTGAGTGCTTTCTTTCTGGTGCAATTCCCTTTTTTTGTGATGTGTTATTTTGTAATTTTGATTGTTGTTTTTACACTAGTTTAATCTGCTTTTCTTATATTAATTACTTTGGTGTTAATATTTGTGTATTTTTATATTTTTAATAATTCTTTTTACTGTTGTACTGGCGTTTCAATTTGACCTTCGGGTCACGATAATTGCCATTTTTAATATTTTTTGACAATTAACGATCTGTACAATGGTACAAAAATTGTGAATTTACCTCTTGTGGTTGTTGAGATATGATTTTTTTTAAATATTAAACTTTGACTTCCGGTTTGGACAGGAATTAAGGTCAAATTGGGGTCATCTTTTTGAACATATTTGTTGACCATTAACGATCTGTACAATGGTACAACAATTGTGAATTTACCTCTTGTGGTTGTTGAGATATGATTTATTTTAAATATTAAACTTTGACTTCCGATTTGGACAGGAAGTATGTTCAAATTGGTGTCACCTTTTTGTAAATATTGTTTGACAATTAACGATCTGTACAATGGTACAAAAATTGTGAATTTACCTTTTGTGGTTGTTGAGATATGATTTTTTTAAATATTAAATTTTGATTTATCGTAATTCGATATGTGATGACCTAATCATGACGTCACAACTCGTGTTTCATCTACGTGTTACGTTCTAAGTATATGCCAAGTTTGAAGTTCATGTGAAGTTTGCAAGTATGTATTTTTGGTAGACAATCTATCCGGAAAAGAAGGAGAAGAAAAAGAAAAAAACGAACAAAAACAATAGGTGTTTCGGGTGCATACCCGAACACCTAATAAACTAGAACAAACCCTTATCCTAATCTATGGGGTAATAAAAAGGCAGCCACCCTCCATATCCACACCAAGCTGAGATTACCGTTTACAACCTTCTCATAATTATTTCAACCCTGTAACGACGAAGAAATAAACTCTCCACCAAGCTGAGACAGTATGCCTGGAAAGGGGGGTGAGGGTGGGCTAAACCACAAAGATTGTCGGCAAGACATCAAAAGATAAGACTCTACACAGCCCTTGTGACTCAACAGATTGTTTCACTTACGCTCCAGGGAGACATGTACCATTGACAATGAACAGGCCGCTTGACATGCGGATTTTGTACACAAAGGATGCTGGCAGAGTTTTTGTCTGCCCCTCCTCACCAAGTCACTGGCCCAAGTTGATTGACACCCCCTCTAAGATGTGTGGTATGGTTCTACTTGAGATATCATGAAATCTGAGCGGACTGGTGTTTACGATGTGGGTAGGACAAAGAAAATAATAGAACTTGGAAGTCAAAACTTCCCAGCTGGCTCTATTGAGGGTTAAGAAAATAAGATATGACCAAAGAAAGTGACTGAAATATACTGAACAGCAAAATAAACGCAAGTTCCGAAAAAACGAAATTTCAGAATAGTAACCATTCGCATGTTAGAAAAGATGATGGTAACATGATGTAATGAGTCCAGGTGATGTAATGTCATACAGTTTGGCGTCCATACTAAACATTCGCACAAACGCAACCACAGTGAAGTTAAACCATGAATTGTGCACGTGCACTGACAGGTGTTGGTGAAACACGTGGATTGTTACTCTGAGGCATCCTTTATAAAAGGGCTGTGTCAGAAAAACATTCGTTGTTCGCTCTAGAAGGTGTACACTTTACGCAAACGATGCCAAGACTTTCGACTGTGCAAAGAGGAGTGGCCCTTGGAATGTTGCAAGGCCGCATCTCTGCAACCGATGTAGTCAGACAAGTTGGATGTCATCTCACCACCATCACACGACTTGCCCAACGTTACCGGCTGACAGGGGTCGTTGCTGAACGTCCACGTTCCGGTCGACCAAGAGTGACAACTCCTGCACAAGATCGGTTCATCCGGGTCACTCACCTGAGGAACCGTACTCAAGCAGCATCAAGAACAGCAGCCTTAGTTCAGGGACCAAGAGGACCAGTATCCGCCGATACCATTAGACGTCGACTACGGGATGGAGGACTCCACTGTCGACGTCCATATGTAGGGCCAATATTGACACGACAACACCGTCAACGACGTTTACAGTGGGCCCGGCAACATCAACGTTGGCGACGTGCTCAGTGGCGCCAAGTTTTCTTTTCAGATGAGTCTCGCTTCCATCTTTCACATGTTGACGGGCGTTTACGTGTTTGGCGTCGACGTAATGAACGTTACGCGGATTGCTATGTCATAGAGGCAAACAGATGGGGTGGTGGCAGTGTGATGGTCTGGGGAGCGTTCAGTTACAACCACAGGTCACAGCTTCATGTCTTCCGACAACGTGAAACTGCTGTCGTGTATAGAGATGATGTCCTTCGTCCAATGTTTGCTGCACATCCTGAACTGCAGTTCTTCCATCAGGACAATGCACGTCCTCACACAGCAAGGGTGTCGATGGCGTGTCTCACTCACAACAACATCAACGTTCTTCCATGGCCGTCAATTTCCCCATATATGGCTCCTATTGAACATGTCTGGGACGAAATTGGGCGTAGGATAGCTGCCGGGAGACAGCCAACTACAGTTGCACAGTTGGAACAGAGATTGGTGTTTGAGTGGAACCACTTGTCTCAGGCATTCTTCCAGACTCTTGTGAACTCTATGAGGCGACGTTGCACCGCCTGTGTGCAAGCCCAAGGTGGACATACACGCTACTGAAAAGACTGTGACTTTTCACTGAGGGGGGTATCTCCTTTTGGCGGACTGTGATAAATGTGAAAATCTTGCAATGCAATTTCAACAGTGACTTTCAGCTCACAAATTGAAAGCATTTTTCATTAAATGAGTGATTAGAATCAAAATGGTTTGTCTTCTGTTTGAAAACTTGACAAGACCTCGGACTTGCGCTTCTTTTGCTGTTCAGTATATTTATAAAACTAAAGCATTGTACATGTTTGATCACTGTGTTATTTTTTTTTTTACATTTATTATTTTAAGAATTTAAGTACATTAGAGTTCATTAATACATGATGGAAAAAACATTTTCTTGACATTTTTTATGTTACTATTACAAACAATGGTCACAAAGAAGAGTTTCGTTTCGTACTTGTTAATGTGATTTGTAATGCTGTGACCTTTAATTGACATGAAGAGTAAAATTATGTTTCCCTAAATTCTATGCACCATTGTTAGATTTAACTTACTGCCTGGTTTTGTATCCTCCTGTTGAGATTAAATTTGTCCCAACTCCATTAAGTTTAAATAAAATTTCGATTCAAATAATTATTGTAATATTGTTCTAATGCATTTGCTGTAAAGAAAACCTCCCAATTGTGACTTAAAAGTCACACTACAAAAAATGTAAAGAAAATAATGTAAGTGGTTCTAATCATTTATAAGGTATAATGATCTTAGTGTGATGATGTAGATGTTTTCATTTTCAAAAGAAACAAAGTTAACATGAAAAATGTTTATGATTTCATGATTCATAATGTGTCTCAATCCCTTTTATAGTGTTGGTAAAACCAATAAAATTAGACATTTAGCCCAGTAGCCCACTCATAAGTGAAATTTATTCACCAACAGAATGTGAACATGTTGCCTATTAATTGATTAAATATAATTGCCCAACTCAAAACATGAAATTACACAAAATTGGTGAATAATTACCCCACAAATATTTCACAGGCAGATCTGAATTGATAACTATTTTACAAACATCAATTGTAAAATTTTCTAATTGCTCTATTTTTGGGTAATTTAAATTTGACCAATTTGTGGTAAAATATTTAATAACCAACAGTCAGGTAAAATTTAATTAACTAATAGATGGGTAAACATTTTTTCCCAATTATGTTCAGCAATAACTACCCCATTGTGTAGGCAGTTGATAATCCGACCATTTTTGGTAACAAGTCCTACATTATTGGTAAATTCGGGGATGAAATTTTGTTGTCTCATGTGCTATCAAATTAGTAAAATAGTGAAATAATGCACAAATTAATTGCGTTATATTGTAATTTCTACAATGAAGATTGAAACAGTGCTAACACCAACATCCAGTTTCGCGACTACCAAGTAGGACCAGGCTAGAGACAGGTCTGTAATTCTGATGCGGGGTAACTATAGCAATAAAAAGGAAACCGATATCCAGATCCACTCGGTGAATGCCATCTCACCCAGACTTATTTCCGTCGACCTCCAAATAATTATACGGCCTTAATATCCGCATAGTGTGTGCGTACGGTCACTCTAACTCGGGGAGTTCATCAGAGTCAGCGAAAGACCAATACTGGCTCAAACTCAGGAAGGAAATAGACACATTTCAAATTAAAACCGGCTGCGCACTTCCGCCTTGAAACCGAGGCTCTCTGTGTCAACTCACACACACACACACACACACACACACACACACACACCCTCACGCACATTGATTTGTGGGGTATTCCTTTGTTCGTTCTATTATCCCTTTTCCTTATAATTCTCCTGTGGGGTACAAGATTTTCTATAGTTACCTTGTGGGGTCCAATTGTTCTATTGTGTTTTGGACCCCACAACGAATGGTGTGTACGTTCACACACACGTGTAAACACCGGCATTCGGGGACTTCCTTTGTCAAATTCCTTTGTCCAAAAATACGGGGACGGATTGTTCTCCATTGTGAGAGCAACCGGGGACCATTGTCCCTTTTGTTATACGTCCCCGGTTTTAATGCGCTCACACACGCACACCGATGCGAGTGTGTGTTTTTTGTATCAAAATGGAGTAGATTATGAAAAGGGAAAACTGAGACGAAATCCGCTCCAAAATGGGAAGGGTTTTAAGAATTTCATATCCTTAAGTACACGAGAACAAAGGAATGTCCACACAGTGTATGCAACAAAAGTGTGTGTGTGTGTGTACTTACACGCCATTCGTTGTGGGGTACCAAACACAATGGAACAATGGTACCCCACAGAGAATCTATAGAAATTCTGGTACCCCACAGGAGAATTCTATAGAAAAGGGATAATAGAACGAACAAAGGAATACCCCACAATCCGCATATGTGAGGGTGTGTGTGTGTGTGCGTGTGTGAGCGCATTCAAACCGGGGACGTATAACAAAAGGGACAATGGTCCCCGGTTGCTCCCACAATGGAGAACAATCCGTCCCCGTATTTTTGGACAAAGGAATTTGACAAAGGAAGTCCCCGAATGCCGGTGTTTACACACGTGTGTGTGTGTGTCTGTGTATAGGCACTGGCAAGGTTGTGGGGACAGATAACAAAAGGGAAGGCAAGAACGAGTGTCTGTGGGGACATTTTCATGTCCCCACAACGTTTTAGGTCCCCGATTCCTTGTAGAATAACGTGTATATGTCCCCACAACTACGGTGCGTGACTGTGTGCGTGCGTGCGTGCGTGCGTGCGTGCGTACTTCTGTACGAGATATATCAAAACGTTCTCAACGGATTCGGATGAAATTTGCTGAATATGTTGAGTTTGCTACACGGACCAATCGATTAGGATTTGATGAAGATCCGATTTCAGGAAAACGTATTTTTAGACCATATCTAACGTTTCTAACGCTAAAGTTATCGCTGGTCAGTAACCTAATAGTGTAGAACCGATGGGGCTCACTAGTTACCTATTTACTTATAACCTAATGTTTTCATCAAGTTTAAAGAATCGTTTTTGGCTCAGGGGATTAGATGTACGGCTGTCATGCCGGAGCCATTGGATCAAATCCTGGGATTATCATTTTGTTTATGTCTATGAAAAAAGCTCTACTTTGTTATGTTTCAATTCAGGACAGGATAACAACTTTTTAATTTCATACTTCCCAAAACAATTGCCAGAAGCATGGATTTACATCAAATAGTGTCCCGAAATTATTTATGGTTTGTACCCTTCATAAATCATTGGGGCACGTACTGAAAGTATCACAATTTTCTGACAATTATTTTGTAAAATATCTCATTTCAAAGTATTTGTATTCATTTATAAAAGAAAATTAGCAATATTCTACATTGCTACATCAAACAAAACTTGGAAATAGTCTGTAATATGACGAAAAACACCACTGATATATTTTGCTAAAAGTTTGGTTCCTTCGCATTTAAGTGAATCGGTTTTCTAACTCGTTTGCTTTTTTTATATTGCGATTTTTACTGATGCTAGTGAGAATTCTTTATCTACTGACAATGAAGATACTATTTCCAGAGGTCAAAGTAACTGGTTCTAAATTAGACAAAAACGGTTTTAATCATTTAACTATCGACCCCAGTTTCTGGGAACATTTATTTAACCTTATTAGGCCTGGGGGGCACAATTTACCCCTATGACATTTGTTATAATATCTCCAGAACGCTTTGTCCGATTACGTTGAAAATGTCTGACTTTATCCAACTATTCTTTGGGACCACCTAATGCGGCGTTCACATAGTGCCGATTATGGCTCCCGTTTGAGATCAGACAGCGCTACGACACGAAAAGTGAAAAAGTCGGATTACTATCCTCAATGATCTGGAATGTCCTATCATTGTCTGAACGCAGTCGTATACGTTCGTAACAGAGTCCTACGGATCGGGAAAGGTCCAGAGAGGTCGGCCAAGCACTCCCGACAGTAGGTGCGTCCCGTAACATTCGGGAAACTCAGCCGATTTTGTCTAGTCGGATTACAATCGTGACTATGTCGTGACAGATTCTGCTGTATCGGATCAAAATCGTAACAATGTCCTGTGTTGTCTGGACGGTGTCTGGACGGTGTCCTGTGGATCGGGACGCTGTCGTGATGAACGGGCATGATTTGGAGAAATTTTTCATTGCCGTTTCTTGCCGATTGAGTCCAGATTGCGTCCAGATGTTGCCGAATGCGAACCGTCTTTGCCGAATCCGTTCCGGAAGTCCCGGCAATAATACACACGTCATAGTCCCGACAATTACAGAACACGATACGACTGAGTCCAGATCCAGACAAAGCCGTTTGCAATGCGGTACAGCAGACTGTGATAGGATTGCGTTCCGACAGTGTCCCGATCATCCCGAATATGGCGACAGTTGTAGGATTCCAGATGCGTGGATATCCAGATTCGGCTGTGACTGAGTCTGTGGTTGACTCTCGGCCACAGACTCGAACCAATTGCAAAAGCCAGATCTAGCCGAGTGTAACTTCTTGGGGGATGATATAATAGGGGCGACAGCAGTAGCCATGATCTCAGCTCGGAACTGGGCTGTTGCGTCGGCCCTCTCCTTCATGTGGCTGAAGAAGGCAGCATCCTGCTCCTTCATTTTCTGCGCAT
This sequence comes from Zoroaster sp. YZ-2022, assembly GCA_029582265.1. Classification (NCBI taxonomy): domain Eukaryota; kingdom Metazoa; phylum Echinodermata; class Asteroidea; order Forcipulatida; family Zoroasteridae; genus Zoroaster; species Zoroaster sp. YZ-2022. The sequence continues at coordinate 32,900,902 of CM055817.1, read as the reverse complement.
GTGTCTTCTTCTTGCCGCCCGTGGAGGAAGGACGCGCCTGCTCTGGGGAAGTAGTCGTGGGAGTTGCTACAGGTGCTACAGGATCTTGACGTCCATCAAGTAGCATATTGATGTCGGCAATGTCCTCGTCATGCCTCTGCTGCATGTTCTGCGTTGATTCCTCATCTGCAATGGAGGACGCAGCGTCGTCTCCAGTCTCAGCAGCAGCAGCAGTAATTTTCCCTTAAGCTGAAAAATACAGAAACAAACATAATAAATAATTTAATTATTGAACACAATAAATCTGAAAATAATGAAATTTTATTACACATACATGTGTATATGTAAAATTTTAAATATGAAATAGTATTTAAAATTTATCCAAACTTAAAATATTTTTACATTTTCAGCATGGATAAACATTGAATAAATACATTCAGTTATTTGCATAATACTTACACTAACAGGCGTCTTCTTCCTCACACGGTGGATGTATGGCTTGAGAAATTTAAGGTTATCCAAAATCCACTTCTCACGGTCAGTCAGTTCTGCTCCTGATCCAGAGGGTCGGGCAACCAGTTTACCATACCTCGTACGTACACTGTCGTACCAGGTCAACAAACATCTAACTGGAAATACAGAAAAGAAAACCAATGTCATTATAAGAAATATATAAATGCTCATAAATCTCATAACTAAATCTCATAATAACTAACTATCTCTGAAGTAGAAAGAACACAAAAAGCAAGCAATTTAAAATGAATTTCAGCTTACCTTCAAATCCTAAATTGTTGCCCTGTGCCTGCCAAGCTGTAGTTTTTCCTGATTTATCCTTATACTGCTTTGATTTGATGTCGTAGATAAATCTGTTCTCCTGGAGCCATTCTATCATCTTGTCCTCATCCTCTTCAGAAATGAAGCCACTGCTCCGAGGTTTATTGGGCAGAGAAGCAGAGGCAGAAGTAGCTGTTGAGGTAGAAGCAGTATGTGTAGTAGTCGTGGCTGTAGAAGTAGGTCCAGTAGTCCCACCTGTGGTGACCACTGCAGGAATGATAACGGGCTCAGTCTCACCACTGTGGACTTGCTGGACTTCTTCAACTGGCTTACCATCACCACCAGACTCTTCAGCAGATGAATACATAGGAGAAATAGAAATAGGCTTCCTTTTCCTTGGTTGTCTTGCAGCTTTCACAGGCTTCTTCTTAGCAGGCATAGTGAAGTAACTTAATCCTTATAAAGATGAAATTATATAATTTAAATGGAGACAATCTGCCAATAACTGACGGCGATGTTCCTTGTAGAACTGCTGAGACTGGAGTGAGAATCCGCCGTTTCGCACGATTCTTTTAGGACCGGACTATCACGTAACTAACGGTTTTCTAACGGATGTCTTCCGTCAGCGTCGGTTCACTGTCCGGTCACTGTCTGATCTCTGTCGGATCGCATTCGGGAGAATCGGGACGCTGTCGGGACAGATTCGGTCGTTTTTTACCATGCGGAAGATACAAATCGAATCAGATTCGGATTGAGAACGGGAGAATCGGGACGAATTCGGCTGGAAACGGCTGAATCGGGACACTTCCTGAACAATATCTGATTGTTGTCGTGATTAAATAAATGTTTTTACAAATTTGTGAATTTCCCGCCACGAATCACAGGATCTTGATCAGACTTTTGACACATTTTAATCGGGATTGGTGCTATCAAGGACGGCAGTAAAAATCCTGAATGTGTGACTGAGGCTTAATGAAAAACAAAATCAACGATAATGGGTGTTCATGGTTCAAATGAATTACTCCTGAACACAACGGAAACAAAAAATCGGATAAACGGTGACACGCGCGCGTGATTTAATCAAGATATATTGATTCAAATATATATATATATATATATATATATATATATATATATATATATATATATATATATATATATATATATATATATATATATATATATATATATATATAAATGTTTTAATGCATAGAACTAATTTGAGCGGCAAATACGATGTTCGTACTTTTGTTTCCACGCCAAACGTAAATGATAGTCAAAAGGAAATGAGGGTTACACAGTGTGGGACAATATTTTAATTATTAGAAAATAAATGCCCCACATGTTCTTATTAGGCCTATACAATCCATTCCATTAGCATGGTGTGCTGTTAAATCCAGATATACATTCAACAACTGATCTGTAAACATGCCTATGATTCCGTTGTGTCGTATAGAAACAAATTTGTAATGTAAACATGATGTTCATACTTGATCAAGTATGTTTCGCCGTTAGACGTGTTCCTCTGGGCAAACGTGAACGGTCCGTGGAACGTCATAGTGTTCCCATTGGAAGGTTCTAAACGAAATATGTGTAAAATGTTTGAATGGTAAATTTGGTGGAAGAAATTCTTCCAGCCTCAAACTTTTCAGATTGTTGATACCGCTTTGACACATTACTCTGAAATGCAAAAGGAAACGACATTTTATTATAAAATAAATCTAAAATTATTCATATTTTATTGTAAATATATCATGATTTAAATTAAAAAATAAAGCAAGCCCATCATGGAGTGCCATGGTCGAGCGGTTTAGTGCATCAGATTTGTGTTCTGATGGCTGAGTCGTCAGAATGTGGGTTCGAATCTCGACCGCGGCCGTGGTACTTGTGTCCTTGAGGAAGACACTTTACCACAAATGCTTCTCTCCAACCAGGAGTAAATGGCTACCTGTGAGGGCAGAGTTGGTTGTTGTGTTTGATTAGCCCATAATGCGCCGACATGAAAGCAATTGAGCTGTATACTCCGCAGGGAGCTGAGATGGTTTCTGGAATGATTTATGCGCCTGATGAGCAGGGGTAATAATGTACAGCGCTTTGATACCTTTGTAGTAACCAGTCAAAAAAAAAATCAGAATTATTTGTTTTTTGATATTTAATCATAGTTGTTATGTAATCTTGGCAAATAGTTTGTTTTTGCCATGTTAAATTCAAGCATCTAATTGTTTCTTTCAATCAGCCCATAAACTTGCCTAGACAGGGAGCCAGTTTATTGCGTTGTTTTGATGAATATGTAGTGTATATCCAATGACTTAACCAATGAGTGTCTTTTTAATTAACATATTCATTAATTCTGCAGTTCTTAGCCAATCAGAGCCCGAATTAGTATTCTTGTTGGGGCCATGTGTCATTCCGTTGTTTTCTTTGCTGGCTCTCCTATAACACGATGTACATGTGTATTGTCGTATCTGGATTTTTCAAGAAGTAAAACTTCAGATGTAGTTTCTACGCCCATGTGTTCGTTTTATAAACACAATGCCAAGATTTCGGTAGTTCTATAATTTATATGTTTTCTTCAATGGACCGTAATTCTGTGTAGACATCGTACAGCAGTTGACAGCATTTAGAACATGAGTTTTTGTTTGTTTTGTTTTTTAACTGTTTTCATGACCATCGAGTTGTGAGCGGAGCACCGCCATTTTGTGTGTTTACATCGTGTGAGCTGAGCACCGCTATTTGTGTGTGTATACATCGTATTCGTAGGACAGCCCCGCGTAGCACGGGTCGACCACTGTTAAAGCCTACTTTCGTCCCATGTGCGTTGGATGGATGATCTGGACTTCTGCAGTATTTTTACTCCATTCCAGCACAGTAGCAGCCCCTTTTTCGCGGACACAGTTTGTTTCCACTATGAAGAAGTATTCCCTCGCTGATGTCGGACCTCAATGTGGATGATTTCGCTGTCGCATGATCGCAGTAGCAAGCAGATCGGCACACTGAACAGCAAGACATGTTCCATTTTCATTAACTTCGATAGCGGCCATCTTTTCACCTTGTCGCATCGCGTTTATCCTAACTTCATGTACTTCGGAACTTTTTGTTGCACTTTGTCACGTGTGGAACATTTATTTCACATGAACTGAACTGAACGAACGCAGTATCGTTGAAATTGTATCCGTTTTGTTACTTATTTTTGTATGGTAGAATTGAGTCAACCACAACAACAAAGTAAACCTAGCCGTTTTCTTTTGTAATTTATAACTAAAGTGTACTCGTATACATGTGAAGGTAATATTGACCCTCTAACATTGAGATAGTTTCTTTGCCATCTTATTTACACATTGCGAATAATTCATTACTCTTGTCAATCATATTTTGATCTCTAGTGAAGCACTGTTCACGTATATTTAGTTCATTGTGATTATCCTTTTGCAATTTAAAGGGTTTTATTAATCACCGATTTAGACGTGACTTAATTTACAATAAATTGACTAAATCAAGTATATCATTTTGTGTTTGATCATTCAATTTCTTGTTCGTCGGTCACACATTAAAACGTAGGATACCTGCTGATATTTTTGTTGAATAATTGATTTTTGAAGTTTGTTGCAGAAATCCTAAATTATATTCATACTCTTAACAAAAAAAACTACACCTTGTTTAATTAAAAGCGCTTTAAAATGCCCGACATTATTATTATTATTGTTATTGCTATTGCTATTGCTATTGCTATTGCTATTGTTATTAGATAATAATGTAATCGATAATCAGGATAGTAAACTTTGGATATCGTTAAAGACCGTCAACGTTTGGGTCGGCTACTATGATGTGCGCAAGAAAGAATATATTGCGCCGTAGAATAGGTGAAGATGGAGGTCAGCCAAGCGATAGTTTCCAGTTTATCGAACGAGGACTTTACAATATAAAACAAATTATCGATATTATCGTACATAACACACCCTGCGTAGAATTTAACATTAATGAACAATCCGGTGAATCTTTGCTCGAAATTAAGAATAGAAGGTATAAAATAAAATTGTCATCCAGTCTTGCCAATTTACTTGGACTCTCGGATGACATGCTATGGGGATGCATAATAGAAAAAATTGATTTGCAGCCTTTTAAAACGATATAATATTCATTGGGTTCAAATTTCGACTAGTATTTGAAATGTTTTACCTATACAAATTAAAATATTTGGGGAAAGTACCTGAATAGAGTATTATAATCAAATTGCGAAAAATCTCACGACTGGGACTTTAAATGAATTGAGTTTTAAAATCGTCGGGTCAGAGCAGAAAGGACTTATAAGATCTATACATGCAATGTGTGAGCAGAAAGGACTTATAAGGCCTATAAATTACGTGCAATTCCATTATGTTAAGAAAACTGAATTATTTGGATTCATGTTTTATTTAACAATGGTAGTACTCACAAGTTATATTTAGCACTCAAGACCCATTATCTTGTACTTAATTAGTTAATTACACTTGATTAATCTTTTGTCAGACCTTTTGTCAGACGAAATACAGGATTCAAGCGGTAAAAACATTAATAATCATGGTTTGCCAGCCATTATAACCGTTGAAATTAATCAATAATTTTAAATAGTGTAATACAAATGACTGGATATTTACGGTCCGAGCTTTACGATCGAATCTACGAGCAACCCTATTTCACCCAATAATGACAATACGTCCACATGGACGTATTGCTACGAGGGAAATTCGCCAAACAATACCGTTGATAAATTTAATGGGTTATCTTCCTACAAACCTCGAGTGGAAAGGTTCGACAAATCAACCTTGTTTTTTCCTCGACATAGAACCAGCATACTAATCATTTTTTCAATCAACCGAGCTTATATAATTATTCTCCACTACCGATGATTTTAATGCAAAATTTTCTTTTAGCGCCATACCGCAGCATTTACAATATGGAATTTGCTTCAAGACCGAAGATCAAAAAATCTGTTTTACAAGCGACCTTTTTTGCTGCCACAGACACAGGGATTTGTTTCGATATAAAAGTTGCAAGATTTTTCTTGATTTAAAATATAAAATATTTATTAGTAATTAAATAATGACAGAAATGTGTACAAGCAGCTGTGCAAAGATACATCCAACATTATCAGCTATGGTCGATACTAGCGATTACAAAAAATCGACGCCATCCAAAACGAAATTTCCGTAGAGAGAATCGTGAGAGATTGTATAAAAAATAAAATAAAATTATTTCTATGTACTCTATCGTAGAAACAATGGTCGAATGCGACGGTGTCGCCGGTTGGTCCTCCAAGGAGTAGCCATCGGGTTAAGCGGTATGGCGATGGCGATGAAATACGCGAAATACAAGCTCATAAAAAAATTATAAATACTAAAAATATCAATAAAAACACGACAATATAAGAGCTCTCGCCGAGAGTAAACTTAACACCATCAGAAGCCACGTTTCAAAAGCGATTGAAGACGGCTGTATAAGTCAAGAAGAATTTATTTTAATTATCGAGGAGCGAGCCAAGTACTCCAAGATGAAAGAAAAGATTCGAACAAAATTTTATCCGAAAGACGCTCCGGGGGAGACCCTCGCGTATAATTCAACTTTTTAATAATTTTAAACATTTATTACATCTACCAACTCTTCCATTACTCGTTTAAAATTTCTTCTAGCTCTTGCTTAAACGCGGTTTAGATGTTTTTTCATCTTAATTAAAACCCCAGATCTTGTACACAATTGCGACGGCGTTTTTTGTGCCTTTGTGACATCTACACAGAACTGATGTAGATGTTTCCGTCCGAATACGCCACTAATGCAGCGGACAAAATTTGTTTCCCCGCACGCTGTAAAGGCGACACTTTTCGATCGAACCCACTAAAAGCCATTCGCACGGAATAATACTTTTAGTGGATAAAGAATCTAAGTAATGTTTAATCGATCAGATGTAATCGGTTTTAATCAGTCTACCATACTTGCCAGATGGATCTGAGTTTACAATCGTAATATACAATAATACTAGATTTGGTTTGTATTTTTTTTTATTTCTCATTTTTTAAGAGTTTGTTTTTTATATTGTTTTATGAATGAGATTCATGGAATTCCATTTAGAATAAGTTTTCCCTATGCGTTGTATGAATGGGTGTACGGGGAGAAATCCATGCACCATGGTTCAAGGTCAGGTCAGCCATGGTGTGTACATTGAGGCTTGTTGAACCGCTATTAGAATGAGCTAGTAGTTCTAAAAATGAGATCTAAAAATTATTTTTTTAGAAATATCATACAAACCCCTCCTAGCATACTACTACTATGATAAAGGTAGGGAAATTATCGCAAAAATTTCAAGCTGAAAGCCTACTGTTTTCAGCGGTTTGTAAGCTTGAACCCCAAACATTTTTAACCCCAAAAAGGCCACAGCTTATTTTGATTGCAACATTCCAATTAACAAATGTCAGACGGACACAAACTAACTCATGAACTACAAATTGTTCTTCGGTATTTTCTCGAATACAAAACACCAAATTGGCGGAAAATATCAGAAGTTAGTTTTGTGTAGTCTGAATAGCACATGAATGGAATACATGTATTCTTCCAATAACCAATGATGAGGGGTGTTAAAGCTGTCTCTATATAAATGAGTCATCTCTGACCTTATTTCCATGCATGATACAGTTAGGTAGAAATGTCATCCTTTTCGCCCCAGAACTTCACTAAGCCTATTGAATTTTGGAAGGACATGCATAAAATGAACCAGTCACGACAGAACGTTAGCACTAATGTTAATTTAAATGTCAATACCAAGCATAATATCATTCACACAGAGTGTCAACAACAACTAGCCGCTTAGTTACAGTAAACAGAGCAAGAACAGTTGAACCATGCTTACATGCTTAAGAGTCATATTGGGGATGTTTGGTGCTCCATACTGCATACTCCGTACTCCATAGTAGATTGTACATGTGAGCCTGCACGGTTGAGCAATAGTGTTCTCAACATGAAACGCAGTGGTCATCAAGAACAACGTATAGACTGTACAGTAAAGACCCGCTTGCTTTTTATGTCAATTGTGGCCGCAACAAATGTGTGCTGGTAAATTAGTTACATTTTTTCAGTTTTAGATGAAAATGTTGCAATGTAGTCAACTGAAGATTATTTTTTTCAATTTCTCAAACAAGAATTTCCCCCTTTGTCTACTGGAAACATGTTAAACATGTTATAGTTAAAATCTGCATTCATGTCAGTTACTGCCACAGTGCAACTAAGTAAATGTACTTGAACATCAGAGTTGATTAACAGGCTAATAATTATTTCAGATGCTTCATGTCCATTTCTTAAAAGATTCGTGGAACATTTGAGTGGCCACGGTTATAAGCATCTTTAGGTGCATACCCTGTAGATCTGTGTTAATAGATAGATGTATACGCGTACACGTATGAAAATAGACATTTCTATAACATTTCACCTTAGAGATGCTTTCCTCTTATATGTAACTTCAGTAAAGAAAACATAAAAAACAGCCAAAACACTTTTTGACTTAATGAAGAAAAAAAGCCTCCTCTCATTTTAACCTCATTAAACATATATCTTTCGCTCACTTTTCTTTCAAATTTTTTGTTAGTTCAGTTACTGTCAACAACATAAAGAATGCATACAAGATCATATTCAAATCTAAATTATTTACTGATAAAGGATGGACTAGCTAAAAGCAATACAGATTTTACAAAAGGTTGTTGCGTATGTTAAGAAGAAAGTGACTAAGAACCACTTTATTGACACTATTATCATGGTTACGCACATTACAACACCGGTTATTGACGTTACCATTTTCATTCCCACGTATTCTTAAAGTGTTTTTTATAAAAATAATTTATTAAACTGTTTTCATATTAGAGATCATGAGTATGAAGAAAATTCCACTTGTCAGATTTTGAATCAAAGGAAACGTTTTCTTTATATATGAGTATTGGTGCCATATGCATTTAGGAAATCAAAATTCCAATATCACCTATCAATTAACAAGAGGACAAACACCAAATCGACAATCTTTTGGGGAAAATGTTTGAGTCGGCAAAACATCATTTCACTTCAAATGATTATTTCTCAAAAGATTCAAATAGAAATTAAGAATTTTCACTCAAAATAAGATGAGTTATTGGCTTTAAAATCAGATTTTATTTTTCTTAGGTCAGGTGCACTTCATCATGGAATTGCCCATGATTTAACCAGGGTACTAGTGAACCAGAATATGAGGTTGCTTGTCTGCCCCTTAACTGTGAGGGGCTCAAAGTCCACTACACACACGCTCTCTTTTGAAACCAATCCAATTAAGCATATGTTAAATTTGTTCTACTGACAGTATCAAGATAAGGGGATAGCAAAATGGCACTGTGTCCTCTGAATTCATCATGGTATCCCACTTGAGCCTGCACTCCCTGCACACTGATGGTACTGATGGTAGCAGTAGGAGTGCTCGTGTGTGTGGGCGAGTTGCTCACAAGAGTGATTTGTTAAAACATCCTCCTGTTGGTGTGTCGTTCTGGTTGAACCAGGTTCTTAGTCTGATGAAGAGAGATGATGTGGCTCTAGTAGTCAAGAATGATTTATTAATTCTCCAAGTAGCCAAACGTGAATACCTGAAACTGCGCGACGATGTAGGTCAACATGTCTACATCCGAAACAAACTACGCAAATTGGGTCGTCTCGTCATACAACTCCGAAAAAAAAAAACACTCAACAACTAAATGCATCATTCGAGTTATTCGTGCATCCCCACCACCACAATGATATCGTCAAGACTGTTCATGATGTCGTTGGCTTCAATGAAGACAAGCAGTTGTATCATGTTCCATTTCTAGCACTAAAGATTGGACATTCCAGCAAGAAATGTGCGCTCATTGTGTGGGCAAAAGTACAAAGCGGAACAAACGGAAAAGTTTATGCAGTTGTGTCACATGAATTGGAGAGAACATGTGTCCACCCACGCGCACAGAACAAGGTACGCGCAATAAACCTAACGTTCTCCCAACAAATGGCGATATGGTCAAAATGTCCTCGTTCCTCCATGCATCTGATGCCAGGGCAATGCAACTCCTTCGGGGCCCATAAAAAATATCAGCTTGGAAGAAACTGAATAAAGTCACATTGTGCAATCTCATTATGTTCAACCACAGAAGGCGGGGGGGGGGGGGGAGTATCCAAGATGAAACTGGAAGACTTCCACAAACACAGTGCAGCCATTGTCAGTGAGAACTGTTCCTGTTCTTCTCACTACTGACGTGATGTCGTGGTTGGTGGCTCTGGTCGCAAAGAGACATCAAGCTGGAGTCACCCAAGACAAACACGTACTCGTTCGCGTGATGTTGTTATGGAGGCAATGCTGACAGCATCCGGTCTACAAAGCTTCATGAACATGTAACGACTGCATCACAAATTATTTCCGTTAAGGACCATCAGCTTGAAACATTTGCCGACTTCATGGGCCATAATTTGCGGGTCCATTGCGAGTACTACCTTACAAGTTGCCAGATACTGTCTCGACTTTTCCTGAGCTTGGAGATGGGCAACATGGGAAATCACTGGATCAGTTGCATGTAACTGGATGTATAAATGATAACTGTGTGCAGCGATTCCTGCGACTCCGACCCCTCAGATGAGCCGAGTGACACCAGTAAGCTTTCATATTTCTTTGTCTGTGTGTATGTCTGTTGGTTGGGTTGTCTGTGTTCCTGCCTGCCTCTCTGATGGGCTGTTTGTTGTGCTGGGTCTGTCTCTCTGGATATATGTTGTGCTGCATGTTTTGTTTGTGTGGCATGATCTTTCGGTCCGAATCTGTGTAATTCTCTTTGTTATGTTGCCTGTTGCTGTAATCCTGAAATAATTCTTGCTTCTGGGAAATGGAACACTTCAGTTGAATTTGCCCTAACACTAATGTATTTAATTATCATCGTGTTTGTTGTGTGTTATATGACCGATTGTAGCCAGTGTACCATCCAGAAGACAGCCATCTCTGCAATCTCGACGACTGAAGCGTCATCCCTGGACTGCCGAGGAGAAAAGAGACGTCACGGAGGGCTTGCAGGGATTATTTTTGGTGAAGAAGGTACCTGACAAACGCTACATCAAAACATGTTGTCCTGTGGCACTGCAGACCGGAACTTGGAGGAACATTAAAGACCGTTGTCGAAATACAAGGAAGCGCCATCAAAGATAAGGTCTACTGGATCTTCTCGTACCCATATTAAAAGAGTGGCTCTAAGGTCGAATTCAGTTTTGGGCTGCACTCAGTTTCCACTAGATAGAGTTCTTATGAGAGTGAAAGAAATATCACAAGTTTGTCACCTCACGTTGAAACGTGCAACCCGTAAAACGGTGCTGAATCTGTAACACTATGGCATTGGAAGTCAACAATAAATGGGAATATACAATTCCAGCTAAGTTCTGCACACAACTGAATTTGACCTTAAGAGTCGGTCTTTAATCCCAGAAGAAATGCTGGCCGTTACGCATCACAGATGCCGCGCCTCATACCGAACATTTATGAATTTAATCAGGAGTAGTTATCCAGAAGATGTATACCAATGTTAAATTATGTCACTCAAGCCGTCGATCATGGACAGCTCTCATATTTGACCGAGATTTTCATTGACAGCAAGGTTGTACTGTTATCTAAGTACATATGAGTAAATGTAGATGGTGGACTTTTTCCCATTTCCTTTGCCCTCATATCAGATATATTAATTCAAGATTTGTTTTGTGTTAAAAATGCATAGAACTATTTCGACCGGCAAATACCATCCAAACATAAATGACAGTCAACACGAAACGTTGGCTGATTTTATGCATTTTTCTCTGATGTCATTTTAAAACACGTTGTTATGAGCTACAATTTCCGCAGATTGTTTTTGCATCTCGTTTTTTGCAAAATGTTCTGTCGCAATGTTCAATGTTCAGTGCATTTCATCGAAAGAAAATTGCCGTCAGACGTAACTTAAGTAAAGATAAATCGGTGGCTTGATTCTATGTGATTGAAATTCATGACATTACAACTTACAATTCGAGGAGGCTTTGTAGATCATAAAATGTTCCTGGTGCAAGTTCACTGATTACGTTGTTCTGAAGATTTCTAGGATGGGAAACAAAGTAGAATTTGACATTTAATTAAAACCCGTTTATGTTGTTATTTCACCAATGTTCTTAGATTTTCTTAAAGGCATTCCGGTAGTTGGTGAAATATTAGTGATCGGTCAAATACTATGAGAAATTATTCTGCCTGCAATTTATTTATTTAATACTTGACTGCATCCACATTAACACAAAATACACTGCGACATACTGAGGAATTAAATGAATTTAAACAAAATTGATACCAATTGCCGTACTAAAGACAACTGCGTGTATAATACCTTTTGGATTCAAGATATTATAAATAACGCGATATTTCGCTCATTGCGTTAATGAGAAAAAAGGTGAAAATACAAACAAATATTTTGATTAGGAAACATAAATTCCGTACTCCGTTTTAGGTTGTTGCGATTCTTGATAGACTGAAATTGATGACACGTTAGTGAGCTTGTTGTATACCATCAAATGTTCTGGGTGCATACTGTACTCATAGTTATTGTTTAGGGAGCGTCACAAAAGTTGAAACTGTCGGAACGTTCTAATTGGATCGGTAGATTATTCCATCTGGTATACCTGGACCGGTCCGTTGGACCGCAGGCACGTTCCGTCGGAACGTTCCAAATACTCTCCCATAAGATTCTCTCTCGTAGGATCGTTCCTATGGAGCGTTCGTGTGGACCGGTACGACGTGACCCTATTGCTAATTTGGGTCTGTGCTGTGCTCACACAAACGTAATAATAAAATGGCTGCCCGAGTGTTGGTGGTGAGCATGGACGCAGTGAGTAATGGTGAAAAACCATCCTTAATTTTGTATTGTTTAACCCATGACATACTTAATCAATAAACTTATTTTAAAATTATACCAGGGACAGATTAATGATAAACATTGACGAAAAACTACGTAAGAAGCAAACGCACAGAAGAGATTAACGTTATGAGTGACTTGATGACAATCGGCCAAGATGATGAAAATGATGACACAAATTAAGCTAACGTTAGGCTAATTATTGATGAAAATCATAGAGGCCAATGAGGTTGTCTTTATAGACGTTGTGATGGTTACTGACATGTTTTATACTCTATATCCCCTTACCCATGTACTTACTATTACTGACGTTATTAAAAGGCAGATGCCCGAGTCTACAAACAATCACCATAGATGATAACACCACTAACAACTTAATGCAGTGTTCATATTCTACGTAATGTGATGATCGTAGCTCAAGGTAACGGCTTTCATTTGTTATTGATTGATGGAAGCCCAAACCTTCGCTACGATTATCGCAAGCAGCTAATTCTAGGTTGGAAACAATATATTTTCAGCTTAACGTAAACCAAATAACAAGAAAGAAAACATATCTTTGTCATGAGGATGAGGCATCAAACGAGAATTTATAAAAATAACTAAACAATCTGCAAAAGATCACAGTCCTGTGTGTAACTTCATATCGGTATTGGCCTACACGATCACCCAATGAGTATACCAACTGCGAACAATAGTACTGGTGGAACGTTCCCACGGAACGTTCTAATGGAACGTTCTCAGAGGAACGCTTGTTCGGCATGATCTCGTGGTCCAGCAGAACGTTCCAGCGTTCCGCTGGACCGCTGGCATATGCCAACTGGAACGATCGTTTGTGCCTCAAACGTGCCCGACTTTTGATGCGCTCCCTTAGATATCCAACAGGATTATAAACACTGTATTGAAACACTTATACATCGGTAATATACATTCATCCACTCATCTGTAAAACATTTTTCGAGAATCTGGACTCTACCAGGAGTACCTACAAGGAGTGTCGTGGCCGAGCGGTCTAGCGCACCGAACTCAAGTTCTGGTGTTGCCAGCAGCAGGGTGTGGGTTCGAGCCCCGGTCGTGACACTTGTATCCTTGAGCAAGGTACTTAACCATAATTGCTTCGTCCTTCGGATGGGACGTAAAGCCGTAGGTCCCGTGTGTTGTATAATGCACGTAAAGTGGATTGTCGTGGCCGAGCGGTCTAGTGCACTGAACTCAAGTTCTGGTGTTGCCAGCAGCAGAGTGTGGGTTCGAGCCCCAGCCGTGACACCTGTGTCCTTGAGCAAGACACTTAACCATAATTGCTTCTCTCCACCCAGGGGTTAAATGGGTACCTGTGAAGGCAGAGATGGTTTGCTCTCTATGCGCTAGAAATGGCAGCAATTGAGCTGTATACTCCCCAGGGAGCTGAGATGGTTTCAGGAATGATTTATGAGCCTTATGAGCCTTATGAGCAGGGATAATAATATAATGCGCCTTGAGCGCCACTTAGTTGGTGGATACGTGCGCTATATAAATCTATACATTATTATTATTATTATTACCATCAGAAGCGTACTTCAATGCTTGGGTGGGATCTGACCACGACTCCTGGCCAAATTGTATCGGACATTGACATCGCTGCATTACAGGAGACCAGACTCCCTTCAGACGGCAGCTTAGAGAACCGGACTATACCTTATTTTTGCAGTGAAGGGAACTAAAGGAAGCGCGACAGCGTCGGCTTTGCGGTGAAAACCCTTTACTCTCCTCGATAGAACTGCCAACCAGATGAACAGAACGCACCCTCTCTCTTTTTTCAAGCTCATCGGGCCCAGTGAACATCCTGAGAGTCAACGCTCCAACCCACTACTCCTCTACAGAGATCAAGGATCAGTTCTACGAGGATCTGGACTCTTGCATGATAAGCGTACCTGCCACCGAGCAACTGTACCTACTAGGAGACTTCAATGCTCTGAGATCTGACCACGACTCTTGGCCAAATTGCATCGGACACTTCGGCACAGAGAAAATAAATGAGAACGGACAAAGGCTGATTAACTCTGTTCATATCACAACCTTTGTATCAGGAGCACGTTTTTCTTTACCATACCATACCACAAAGTGTCCTGGAGGCATTTCAGGTTTCGTCAATGGACTGTGTACATATCACCCGCAGCTACCACATCACTGATGATTGCGACACCGACCACTCCTTGGTTGGCAGCAAAGAGAATTCCAGTACAAGCAAATCCATCATTCGAGGCAGAAATGGCGTCCTTGCATCAACACCGCCCCTCCGGGTCTATCCCTCAGCCTCTGCTGAAGAGAGATGGAACTATGTCTGCGACGCTATTTACAATACCACCGTGGATTCTTTTGGGAGGGAAGCAGAACCCAGATTTGTCCTTACCAGAAAATATTTGTAATTGTATACATCTGTATGCTTATTCAATAACATTGGTTACAATAATTGCACTTGTTTATTTAGTTTTAATTTATTTTTGTAACAATATCAAGTTAAAGATAATATACTTTCAAACTTGAAAGGAAAACCTATAATATGTGTAGTTCAAGGTATTTATTTTTTAAGTGGTATCATTTTTAAAGCAGATGAAATAATTTGTCACCATATGCATAAGTAAGACTAATTGCGGTGACACTATTTGAAATTCTCTTTATTGAGTAGTAATTAGTTCTGAAAAGAAATGGAGGTTACAACTTGATGTTTCGATCAGTATGCTTTGATCGTCTTCAGGAGAATGCCGGACTCTGGGAGATGCTGCTGCTTAAGTAGGATTAGTGGAGGATCACGCGATGACTGGATGCTGGAGGATTAGTGCGTTGAAGCGTGCATGTGGGAAACTGTTGGGACTAGGATCCTAGGAGTGGGGGGAGAGGAGTGTGTGCTCACTGAACTGAATCAGTTGTTAACACGCACAGGGGAGAGAGAGTGGTTGAGGGTAGGAGATCCCTCAGTCTGGGGTGGGTTGTGGACTTTGGATATAGTAGATCCTTCGGTCCAAAGTAGTGGTCGCCAAATGTAGAAACCGATGTCCTGTGGAACAGTGTCGTGTTTGAAGATCTCAATGGCCTCTTTGATGCGTCTTGGGTGCCAGTCGATTTGGTGGTCCTTAGTGTGGGTGTGTTTGACGATTGCTGACTTCTCAAAATCTCCTCTGCATCCGTGTACTCGGTGTTCTTTCAGTCTCGTTGGGAGATTCCGTCCTGTATCCCCGATGTAGACTTTACCACACGCACAGGGGGTTTGGTATACTCCAACTATGTTGCTGGGATCCGGTTTTGCCTTGTGGGTGTGTCTTGAAGTTTGTTGGGGCAGAGTGGTAGACTTGTTGGAAGATGTGCTGGAGTTTATGTGACGTAAAGGCTAGATAGGGGAGACAAGTAGAAAGGGTATGGGTAGGGGAGACATTGCTGTCAGGGTTTGGGACAGGCTTCGAAGTGTTGATCTTGCTGGGTTTGTAGCCATTGCGCTGGAGGGTAGTCTTGATGTGCCGTAGTTCCTTGGGTAGACTGTCCCGGTCGCATAGGTTGTAGGCGTGTTGCACAAGGGTGCGGTTGATCGATGACTAGGGTGATGGAAGGAGATATCGATCTGTGTGGGTGGGCTTCCTGTAAACGCTGTGGTGTAGGGAGCCGTGTGGATTTCTGGAAATGCCAACATCAAGGAATGAGATCTTGCCGTCTTCTTCTTGGATGTTGCTCGTTGAGGTGTTGTAGGAAGTCTTGAAGTGCGTCTATGCCATTTGGCCACAGAACAAAGGTGTCATCCACATAGCAGAGCCACAGGCTGGGTCGGAGGTTGGCGGTGTGGAGGGAGGAGGTATCATACTCTTCCATAGAAATGTCAGCAATGACCGGGGATAGAGATCCCATAGAGGTCCCAGCTGTCTCCACATAGAACTTGCCCTGAAATTTAAAACAACTAGAAGAAACACAGTTTAGTAACAAATCATGTATTTGGGCAGGGGAGAGTGATGTGCGGTCGTCAAGGGAAAGGTCTTGTTTGAGTCTCTCTTTCACCAAAAAAGAGAGACAACATCAAAACTAACCACGATGTCGCTGTGTTGTACAGTGAGACCCTGGGTGATCTCTTGCGGGTATGTGGAACTCGTTAGCCTTGGTTGGCAGTGTGCCTAGGAGAAGGTAAAATTTGATCTTAAACCCGGGTAGGTGGAACTCGTTAGCCTTGTTTGGCAGTCTGCCTAGGAGAAGGAAAACTTTGATCTCAAACCCGGGTAGGTGGAACTCGTCAGCCTTGGTTGGCAGTCTACCACCAATAGGGGAAGAGGCAGTAATGTTTGTCCCGCAACGGATTCTTTAACCCCTCCCTGTTCATAGCTGTGCTGTGAAGAGACTTGCGTCTGAATCCTGTCTTGTCTTGTCTTGTTTCTGCACATTGTGGCAGGTTTTTCCGTTTTTTAGGGCCATGGTTTTACACCCTTTATTCCTGTTTACTGTGCCCCTTTTGTCGACCTCCAGAGTCTCATCATTACGGAAGGGTACAGGTCAAAAACATGATGCAGGTCATGGCCGCCCGATAGTACAGGATCCCGAACTCATTGGTAATGCAATGAGAGGCTGATCTATCAGCGGGTGTTAAAATGCTGGGGTAGCTGTACTGCCATGGACATGCATGGATGGTGGTTCGTGCACCTACTTCCAGCTGCTTTACCGAGGCCATCCGAATGTTTCTGCTTTCTTGGCAGGGGGTTCTTTGGGTCTCTTGTTGTCCATCTTGGTGCTGAGCGGATTTTTGGGGTTGTAAACCTTGGTTCCTTTTCCTTCTTTTCTTTCGACTATAATGACAGTTCAATCAAATGTACCACGTTCTAAACCTGCATCTAGAAATCCACCGCCAAGGGTATCTACATCTAAAGGCCTTAACGTGTGTTTTGCCAACGTTAGAGGGGTTAGGGGAAATGTTAGTGCAATTCAGTCTTTTTTTGCATTTAAACTCACCTGACCTACATGCTCATTGCGAGTCCCGACTTGATAACGAGGTAATGTCTACCTCACTGGCTGTGCCTGGCTATGTTATTTATAGACTTGATGCTCCACCTTGTCATGGCCTTTGCATTTTTGTAAAGGGATCTCTTCCCCTTAGCCGTGAAATCATTCTTGAGGATGCGACTCACGAATATGTGTGTCTTCGCCTTGCTCTTATCCATTCCACCATGTACCTCTACTTCCTGTACCGATCACCATCATCACAGTATTGTGCCATTTTGATGCTATTTCCAGTATCAGCATCGACTCGGCGTTGTTTCAACATCCTACCGCCAAAGTTATGGTCTTTGGTGATTTCAACGTTCACCAGAAGGAATGGCTAGTTCATTCTCACAACACTGATGCCTCCGGTGTCACCGCTTTTAACTTTGCTGTAGCTCATGATCTTACCCAGATCATCTCAGCTCCCACCCGCATTCCAGATCGTGCAACTGATAACAGGTATCTTCTTGATCTGTTCCTCTGTTCTAATCCTAACATTTGCACGCCCAAAATTCTCGCTCCGCTAGGCAATTCTGATCATGCTAACATCGAAGTGCAGATTAGTTGCTCCTCACCTCTGACCAGTTCTCATCCATATCATCGAACTATCCTCCAGTATGGCAAGGCTGACTGGGATGGGTTACGTTCCTTCTTTGACGACGTCCCTTGGAACTCTATATTTTGCCTAAGTCCCTCTGAGTCAGCCAATGCAGTCACTGAATGGACCCAGATTGGTATGGATTTGTTTATCCCCTCTCGGACTTATCAAGCTAAACCTCACTCGCAGCCATGGTTCACTCCTGCATGTGCTGCTGCCATTCCCATCGAAATCATTATTTACACCATTGTCATAACAATGGTTCTGCTGAGGCTCGCAACCAATTTCGTCTTGCTAGCAACCGCTGCAAAAAGGTGTTAGAGAATGCTAAGTGTCATTATGCTGATTCTCTCCGGGATAGTATTACAAATCAACGTCTTGGAAGTAAGGATTTCTGGAGAATTGCGAACAGCGTTCTCAACAGAAACAAATCTGCAATCCCTGTTCTGTTTAATGGCCCTGAAGTACTTACCTCACCTGTTGATAAAGCCAACCTCTTTGCTGAACAGTTTGCTGTAAACTCCACACGTGATGACTGGGGCCATGATCTGCCGGATTTTCCCCTTCGTGCTGACAGCAATCTGTCAAAAGTCACTATCACACCTAAGATGGTGGCTAAGGTTATCCAACATCTCGATACATCTAAAGCTACTGGGCCTGACAGTATCCCAGCACTTGTCCTGAAAATGTGTTCGCCTGAATTGTCCTCAGTTTTGTCAAAGCTGTGCAATCTCTGTCTCTCACATTCAACATATCCTTCTCATTGGAAAACAGCCTCTGTTGTCCCTGTCTTCAAAGGTTCTGGTGAAAGGTCTGACCCATCTAACTATCGGCCTATTAGCCTCCTTCCAATTATGAGCAAGGTGTTTGATTGTCTCATCAACCAGCGTTTCATGGATTATCTAGAGAACAACAAGCTACTAACTGACGTCCAGTATGGATTTCGACACTCCCGATCTACTGGTGACTTTTTGTCTATGATCACTGAGAACCTCAATGAAAAGAAAACACATTTGTTATCCTTGTCCAGATCTAAATCATCTAATCGACAAGCCTTGTGAATTCTACAACGTTACAGGAAGTCAGTGACATCCGGTTACTTGGTCTTGATATCACCAATGAACTATCCTGGGACAAGTACATGTGTGGAATTGTCAAAAGAGCCTCTCAGCGCATAGGTTGTCTGTACCGTGCTCGGAAATGTCTTCCCCCTCTGCCATTCTGTACCTTTACAAAACTACAATTCGCCATGTTATGGAGTACTGTTGTCACATCTGGTCTGGTGCTCCAGCTTGTCACCTATTCCTGCTAGACAAAATAAAGCGGCGTGTTGTTAACCTGGTAGGCCATGAACTGGCAGCTTCATTGGAACCCCTTATTCATTGTCGCAATGTATCCTCACTTTGTCTCTTCTATAGATACTATCATGGTATGTGCTCCAACGGTCTTTCGTCGGTCGTCCATCCAAACCGTCCTTTTGGTCGCACTAATCGCTTCTCAGTCCATTCACATCATCATACAGTCACAGTTCCCAAATGCAATTCTAAGATGTACTCAACAAGTTTCTTCACACGTACTGCTTCAGTTTGGAATTCTCTTCCTTCATCTTGTTTCCCTGTTACATACAATCTATTTAAGTTCAAGCGTAATGTCAACAGGTTTCTGTTAACTTGACTAATTTTCTTGTTAGCCCTCACCTTGAGTGGCCTTTTGGCCATGTGATGGACGACTTACATAAAAAAAACACGAACTGACTGGAGTTGGACACATGGTGCTGAGTGAGACACACCAAGGGTCGGAGGATCTTAGCTAAGTGCCGGGCTGTGTTGTATGTGGGTGATCCTCTGGAGGCGACAATGGCACGGAGAGGAACATCGGGTTTGTTGATCTTCGGTTGGCCAAATAACCTTAGGCATGATGAGCTAGAGGGTCTGAGGTGTCAATAGAGTTGGATGGTAATGGCATCGGCACGGTGGAGAGCATGGAGTTTGCTGGCAACTCTATTATCGATGGATGGTATGGGGTTCTTCTTGAGCGGGCGGTATGAACCAGATTTATTGTCACTTACCTTGGCGGTGTACTGCGATCGATCCATGATGACTGTAGCGTTGCCCTTGTCCGCGGTAAGGATGTGGATGGAGCTGTCCCGTCTGATGTCACGTAAAGCAGAAGGCTCTTCCTTGAAAAGGTTGGGTTTAGCTGGCTTGGCTCTACGCAACACCTCACTCATCTTCATCCAGACGTAGTCTGCTTCTGCTTGTCCAAGGCGTCTTAAGGCTGGTTCAACGGAGTGGATGATCTCCTTCGTTGGGATGGAGGGCGAAATTCATACCTAATGACAGTACCGAGGTTTCGGTAGGGGTAAGGTTACGTTGGCTGAGGTTAACGAAGGTGTGCTTGCAGAACGCGTCCTGTGAACAGAGGTGTGGTGGTTGCCTTCAGGATATAGACGATCCTGTAGGTCTGCTAGAAACGAGGATGGAGTCTTACTATCCTTTTCACCGTGAAAAGCTACAAGATTTACCTATATTTTGTCATCATATGCACAGGCCTACATAATGCTTTTAAACGTTGAATACACATACTCTTGCTGTATGCTTACCTTTAAATTTAAATGATAGGAATATAATACATTGTGCACTAACTTGCATACTTGTAATTTCCCAGTCAATTGTTTTCTTAATTTGTTGTGTAACCAACTGACCTCGAGACTTGGTCATTTACTGACGTAACGATAATTTATGTTAACTTATTCTATGTAAAATATTTAGTCAATGACGCCTACAAGGAAGAATATTCCTTTTGGTAGTGTAACTTCTAAGGCTTAGTAGTCCAACAGGCGCCAACATTTGAATACAACTAGGCGAAATACTTATGGCCAGTCAAGCGTGAGGGCGTGCTTTCTCAATAAGATTGCATGAGCCATTCCTGCACTTGCCGTCACAGGGAGAGGTCGCATGTAGGGAGCAGTTATGTTTTCGTTGTCTTAGTTTCTTGATTTCAGCCCATTTCTTTTACATCCTTTACTTTATTGATGTTCGTGAAAATAATCATACTAGAATCGACAAGCTTTTGCTGATTTCCGTTTGCAAATTCAACCCGTTTGAATGGCAAGAGTAGCGTGCACAAACTTCGGTGAGTTATAAAGTTAGCACATGTAACAACAGGTGACTTTATCATGACTAGATATTATGCGTAAAATGTGTTATTTTGACAATTGCCAGAATTCAAGCATTATCTGAAATTTTCGGAAGTTTTTTTTATAATACTCCTAAGATAAAATTATATTTGTGACTAGGCAAATGAAAATAATAGAACCATGTGGTAGCACGGAGGGAAGTCATCTTGAAAAAATTGAACGATTTCGGTTATCCTATGAGTGGTTATACATTGACATGACACTGACTTTATGAGAGTAACACTTAGTAAAAATAATGTAGCAAGTAAAATTATTCATGAATTTGGAAGTTTATTGAACTAGGTAAAAAACATGTCCGAACTTTGATGCAAAGTAAATTAGGTTAGCGGAGACGAATTATTTTCCAAATGATTTACCTTGAATATAAGGTTATTCAAGGTGTATAGAAATTCAGTATTCGGTATATTTATAACTGTGTCTGGAAATATGTTGTTTACAGCCATACATTGTGATTATACATCACTGAGGGTTGACATTCACATTTAGCTCTTCACATCACAAACCAAACAAGTGTTACTTTCCTAAAAGGTACGGTGTAATTGTTAGCGAGGTTTTATGTAACTTTTATAAAAGAGTATTAGCAATACACGCACACTATTGTATTCTTCACAAAACAATTTTAGATGGGGTTTTTGGAAAATGTATTTCTCAAAGCACAAATTAGACTATATTGTACCTTTGAGAAAAAATATATGAAATATCATTGTATATTAAGTTGGAATTCTAGTCAGTAAGTGATTTATTTGAAGTCGCACATAAGTCTAGACTTTGGGATTATTTACTTATGGGGTTTGACTTAAGAAATTATAAGATGAGGTCGATCACTCTTGTCTAATTTTCCCGAGAATAGTATCCATCTAGCCAAGTGCGAAAATTATAGTACATGTAGTGTTAATTCGTGTAACAAATAACCTACACTTTTTCTGGTTGATTAGTTACCAAATTCTGTATAAACTAATGTATATTTCCCTTGTATTTTATCTTTCTACAGACTTCCCTTAATGTCTGATTGCCTTTATTTAAGATATGGATTTAAGCCGATTCAGGACTTTTACAATATAACCTTATATAAATTGTTGGTATCCTTAAGACATGGGTTTGAGCCAATTCATGTAACCTAATTAATACAACCTTTTGTTGAATGGAATTATAGGGAAAAGGGAAAGCAAAGGATCTATGGGTGGGATAAAAAAAACGGGAAAATAGTAGCCAATTAAAGATAAGCATCAGTCTAGCAAAGCCAATAGGAGTATCAGAAGTGAACAAAGGAGCAGTTAATAAGCCACGCAATCGGTAGATGTGGCAACTTGTGGTAAAGCTAGGGTAAAAATAGGACAATACACAAAGGGATATGACAACAAAAAAAGGCGGGGGATTTATTACATCATACAAATCGAGGTGTTGGTGTGTGGGTGTAAATAGCTAAATTAGAATTGTCCTAAAAGAGACAGTTGGAAAAAATGTAATGAGATACAATAATAAGGTAACATAAAGGTAAAATATAAACATATCAAGGCAGTTGAGAGAGAGAGAGAGAGAGAGAGAGAGAGAGAGAGAGAGAGAGAGAGAGAGAGAGAGAGAGAGAGAGAGAGAGAGAGAGAGAGAGATTGATGCCCACACTGCTTAAAGCTGTTTATGCTGTCTGAAACATTGTCTACGAGCCACAGGTTAAGGCAGTCTGGGAATTCATGCAATGTGTCATATTAATTACCCAGGACAAGTCCAACCTGTGGTAAGGGACATGCGAGTCTACCTTATCAATGTTATAAATAAAATTGGTCGGATTCCTATTGTTATGAACAATCGAAGATTGCAATATTTTAAGAAAATAAGATATGACCAAAGAAAGTGACTGAAATATTTATAAAACTAAAGCATTGTACATGTTTGATCACTGTGTTATTTTTTTACATTTATTATTTTAAGAATTTAAGTATATTACAGTTCATTAATACATGATAGAAAAAAAAAATTCTTGACATTTGTTGTGTTACTATTACAAACAATGGTCACAAAGAAGAGTTTCGTTTCGTACTTGTTAATGTGATTTGAAATACAGTGACCTTTAATTGACATGAAGAGTAAAATTATGATTCCCTAAAATTCTATGCACCATTGTAAGACTTAACTTACTGCCTGGTTTTGTATCCTCCTGTTGAGATTAAATTTTCCACAACTCCATTAAGTTTAAATAACATTTCGATTCTAAGAATTATTGCAATATTTTTCTAATTCATTTGCTGTAAAGAAAATCTCCCAATTTTGGAAATGTGACTTAAAAGTCACACTACAAAAAATGTAAAAAAAATAATGTAAATGGTTCTAATCATTTATAAGTTATAATGATCTTAGTGTCATGATGTAGATTTTTTCATTTTAAATATGAACAAAGTTAACATGAAATTTTTTTATGATTTCATGATTCATAATGTGTCTCAATCCCTTTTATAGTGTTGGTAAAACCAATAAAATTAGACATTTAGCCCAGTAGCCTACTCATAAGTGAAATTTATTCACCAACAGAATGCGAACAATGTTGCCTATTAATTGATTAAATATAATTGCCCAACTCAAAACATGAAATTACACAAAATTGGTGAATAATTACCCTACAAAATTTCACATCAGGCAGATCTGAATTGCTAAATATTTTACCAACATCAATTGTACAATGTTCGAATTGCTATTATTGGGTAATTTTAATTTGACCAATTTGTGGTAAAATATTTAATAACCAACAGTTAGGTAAACATTTAAATAACATATAGATGGGTAAACATCTTTTCCCAATTATGTTGGACCATAACTACCCAATTGTGTAGGCAGTTGATAATCTGACCATTTTTGGTACAAAGTCCTACATTATTGGTAAATTCGAGGATGAAACTTTGTTGTCTCATGTGCTATCAAATTTATTTAGTAAAATAGTGAAATAATGCACAAATTAATTGCGTAATATTGTAATTTCTACAATGAAGATTGAAACAGTGCTAACACCAACATACATCCCGTTTCGCGACTACCAAGTAGGTCCAGGCTAGAGACAGGTCTGTAATTCTGATGCGGGGTAGCTATAGCAATAAAAAGGAACCCGATAATCCAAATCCACTCGGTGAATGCCATCTCACCCAGACTTATTTCCGTCGACGTCCAAATAATTATACGGCCTTAATATCCACATAGTGTGTGCGTACGGTCACTCTAACTCGGAGAGTTCATCAGAGTCAGGGAAAGACCAATACTGGCTCAAACTCAGGAAGGAAATAGACACATTTCAAATTAAACCCGGCTGCGCACTTCCGCATTGAAACCGAGGCTCTCTGTGCCAACTCACTCCCACCGATGCGTGCGTGCGTGCGTTCGTGCGGGCATGCGTGTGCGCGTGTGTGTGTGCGTGCGTGTGTGTGTGTGTGTGTGTGTGTGTGTGTGGATGTGTGTGGATGTGTGAACGTGTACATCATTCGTTGTGTGGTCCAAAACACAATGGAACAATTGGACCCCATAAGGTAACTATAGAAAATCTTGTACCCCACAGGAGAATTATAAGGAAAAGGGATAATAGAACGAACAAAGGAATACCCCACAAATCAATGTGTGTGAGGGTGAACGTACACACCATTCGTTGTGGGGTCCAAAACACAATAGAACAATTGGACCCCACAAGGTAACTATAGAAAATCTTGTACCCCACAGGAGAATTATAAGGAAAAGGGATAATAGAACGAACAAAGGAATACCCCACAAATCAATGTGCGTGAGGGTGAACGTACACACCATTCGTTGTGGGGTCCAAAACACAATAGAACAATTGGACCCCACAAGGTAACTATAGAAAATCTTGTACCCCACAGGAGAATTATATAGAAAAGGGATAATAGAACGAACAAAGGAATACCCCACAAATCAATGTGCGTGAGGGTGTGTGTGTGAACGTACACACCATTCGTTGTGGGGTCCAAAACACAATAGAACAATTGGACCCCACAAGGTAACTATAGAAAATCTTGTACCCCACAGGAGAATTATAAGGAAAAGGGATAATAGAACGAACAAAGGAATACCCCACAAATCAATGTGCGTGAGGGTGTGTGTGTGTGTGTGTGTGAACGTACACACCATTCGTTGTGGGGTCCAAAACACAATAGAACAATTGGACGCACAAGGTAACTATAGAAAATCTTGTACCCCACAGGAGAATTATAAGGAAAAGGGATAATAGAACGAACAAAGGAATACCCCACAAATCAATGTGCGTGAGGGTGTGTGTGCGTGTGTGTGAACGTACATATTATTCGTTGTGGGGTCCAAAACACAATAGAACAATTGGACCCCACAAGGTAACTATAGAAAATCTTGTACCCCACAGAAGAATTATAAGGAAAAGGGATAATAGAACGAACAAAGGAATACCCCACAAATCAATGTGCGTGAGGGTGAACGTACACACCATTCGTTGTGGGGTCCAAAACACAATAGAACAATTGGACCCCACAAGGTAACTATAGAAAATCTTGTACCCCACAGGAGAATTATAAGGAAAAGGGATAATAGAACGAACAAAGGAATACCCCACAAATCAATGTGCGTGAGGGTGTGTGTGTGTGTGTGTGTGTGAACGTGTACATCATTCGTTGTGGGGTCCAAAACACAATGGAACAATTGGACCCCACAAGGTAACTATAGAAAATCTTGTACCCCACAGGAGAATTATAAGGAAAAGGGATAATAGAACGAACAAAGGAATACCCCACAAATCAATGTGTGTGTGAGGGTGTGTGTGTGTGTGAACGTACACACCATTCGTTGTGGGGTCCAAAACACAATAGAACAATTGGACCCCACAAGGTAACTATAGAAAATCTTGTACCCCACAGGAGAATTATAAGGAAAAGGGATAATAGAACGAACAAAGGAATACCCCACAAATCAATGTGCGTGAGGGTGTGAACGTACACACCATTCGTTGTGGGGTCCAAAACACAATAGAACAATTGGACCCCACAAGGTAACTATAGAAAATCTTGTACCCCACAGGAGAATTATAAGGAAAAGGGATAATAGAACGAACAAAGGAATACCCCACAAATCAATGTGCGTGAGGGTGTGTGTGTGTGTGTGTGTGTGAACGTCATTATTCGTTGTGGGGTCCAAAACACAATAGAACAATTGGACCCCACAAGGTAACTATAGAAAATCTTGTACCCCACAGGAGAATTATAAGGAAAAGGGATAATAGAACGAACAAAGGAATACCCCACAAATCAATGTGCGTGAGGGTGTGTGTGTGTGAACGTACACACCATTCGTTGTGGGGTCCAAAACACAATAGAACAATTGGACCCCACAAGGTAACTATAGAAAATCTTGTACCCCACAGGAGAATTATAAGGAAAAGGGATAATAGAACGAACAAAGGAATACCCCACAAATCAATGTGCGTGAGGGTGAACGTACACACCATTCGTTGTGGGGTCCAAAACACAATAGAACAATTGGACCCCATAAGGTAACTATAGAAAATCTTGTACCCCACAGGAGAATTATATAGAAAAGGGATAATAGAACGAACAAAGGAATACCCCACAAATCAATGTGCGTGAGGGTGTGTGTGTGTGAACGTACACACCATTCGTTGTGGGGTCCAAAACACAATAGAACAATTGGACCCCACAAGATAACTATAGAAAATCTTGTACCCCACAGGAGAATTATAAGGAAAAGGGATAATAGAACGAACAAAGGAATACCCCACAAATCAATGTGCGTGAGGGTGTGTGTGTGTGTGTGTGTGTGGGTGTGAACGTACACACCATTCGTTGTGGGGTCCAAAACACAATAGAACAATTGGACCCCACAAGGTAACTATAGAAAATCTTGTACCCCACAGGAGAATTATAAGGAAAAGGGATAATAGAACGAACAAAGGAATACCCCACAAATCAATGTGCGTGAGGGTGGGTGTGTGTGTGTGTGTGTGAGGGTGTGTGTACTTCTGTACAAGGTGTATCAAAACGTTCTCAACGGATTCGGATGAAATTTGCTGAATTTGTTGAGTTTGCTACACGGACCAATCGATTAGGTTTTGATGAAGATCCGATTTCAGGAAAACGTATTTTAGGACCATATCTAACGTTTCTAACATTAACGTTATCGCGGATCAGTGAGCTAATAGTGTAGAACCGATGGGGCTCACTAGTTACCTATTTAATTATAACTTTATGTACGGCTGTACATTGTGTTTTTATAGACCTGACAAAGGCCTTTGATACGGTCGACCGTGCCAGTTTGTGGAAGGTGTTGCATAAATTTGGCTGTCGAGACAAGTTCATCAGAGTTATTCGTTCATTCCATAACGGCATGATGGCAAGTGTAATGTAGAGAGGTGATTCATCCGACCCCTTTCCGGTCACCTGTGGCACTAAGCAAGGTTGTGTAATGGCTCCGGTTCTGTTTGCCATCTACTTCTCGGCCATGCGTTTAACTGCATTCAAAGATTCAGACAGAGGAGTACACATTCAGTTCAGGTCAGATGGTAAGCTCTTCAATCCACAACGGCTGAAGGCCCCCACTAAGACCTCAGAACAGTTATTAAGAGAGCTCTTATTTGCCGACGACTGTGCTCTCTTAGCACACAGCCTTGAGGACATCCAGCTACTTGTTGATCGATTTGCTCATGCTTCGGAAGACTTTGGCTTGAAAATTAGCCTAAAAAAGACAGAGATCACGTATCAACCAGCACCAGACCACGTAGCCCATGCCCACATCGTCACAATCAACAATACCCCTCTCAAGTCGGTTCAAAAAGTTTGCTATCTCGGGAGTACCCTCTCCAACACCGCTTTGCTGGATGATGAAATATCCAACCGTCTGGCTAAAGCAAGCTCAGCATTTGGTAGGCTCACCCACAGGCTTTGGAGAGAGCATGGAGTTTGTCTGAAAACTAAAATCAAAGTTTATCAGGCAGTTGTTCTCACGTCATTGCTTTATGGCTGTGAAGCATGGACAACTTACCGGCGCCACATTAGACAGCTTGGTGATTTCCACCTTCGCTGTCTGCGCTCTTTCTGCAACATCAGGTGGCAGAATAAAATCCCGAACACTGACGTTCTCACGAGGTGCTGCATCCCTGGCATAGAAAGTATGCTCATCAGAGCGCAGCTTCGATGGGTGGGGCATGTGGTTCGTATGGAGGATTCCCGCATACCAAAGGCGGTATTTTACGGCCAGCTCAGTACAGGAACCCGCAAAATAGGCCGACCAAAACTCAGATATAATGGCACTCTTAAATCCAATCTCAAAACCTGTAAGCTCAATGTCGCTTCCTGGGAATGCGCAGCTCTTGATAGACCTAATTGGAGAAGGTGCTGCAATCAGGCCATTTCATATTTTGATGTGAGCAGAGTCAGGTCAGCACGGGACAAGAGAGCACGACGTAAAGCCAATGCCTCCATTCCACCCTCCAGCAGTGACTTCATCTGCATGACTTGTAACAAGATCTGCAAATCAAGAATTGGTCTAACATCTCACATGAGACGACATCAACCTAGGCGGTGATCATTTCACCTCTTCCTTTGCTGAACACTCATCCGTCGAAGCGACGGGAGAATCCAACAATGTTTTCATCAAGTTTAAAGAATCGTTTGTGGCTCAGGGGGTTAGATGTACGGCTGTCATGTTGGAGCCATTGGATCAAATCCTGGGATTATCATTTTGTTTATGTCTCTGAAAAAAAATCTACTTTGTTATGTTTCAATTCAGGACAGGATAACAACAACAACTTTATAATTTCATACTTCCCAAAACAATTGGCAGAAGCATGGATTTACATCAAATAGTGTCCCGAAATTATGTATGGTTTGTACCCTTCATAAATCATTGGGGCACGTAATGAAAGTATCACAATTTTCTGACAATTATTTGGTAAAATATCTCTTTTCAAAGTATTTGTATTCATTTATAAAAGAAAATTAGCAATATTCTACATTGCTACATCAAACAAAACTTGGAAATAGTCTGTAATATGACGGAAAACACCATTGATATATATTTTGGTAAAAGTTTGGTTCCTTCGCATTTAAGTGAATTGATTTTCTAACTCGTTTGCTTTTTTATATTGCGATTTTTACTGATGCTAGTGAGAATTCTTTATCTAATAACAATGAAGATACTATTTCCAGAGGTCAAAGTAACTGGTTCTAATTTTGACAAAAAAGGTTTTAATCATTTAACTAAGGCCTGGGGGGGGGGCACAATTTACCCCTACGACATTTGTTATAATATCTCCAGAACGCTTTGTCCGATCACGTTGAAAATGTCTGACTTTATCCAACTATTCTTTGGGACCACCTAATGAAAAACAAAATCAATGATAATGGGTGTTCATGGTTCAAATTAACTACTCCTGAACACAACGGAAACAAACAATCGGATAAACGGTCACACGCGAGTAGTATGGGAGGGGCCGATTGCACCCCTTTTGCTCCCTCTCAATTCCCTCAAACTCTGCCAAGCTGTCAAGTAGGCGGTCCACTTATGCTGTGCCCTCCCCAACGCTGAACAGCTCTCGATTATCGTCAGGCTTCATCTTCAACTTTCTACCAATTGATGATATCCTCACCTGGAAACTACTGGACATTTTTCTCTGTGTTCTGATGGATAGTATTCATGTTCTTAAGGAATTATTATCTCTGATTTCTGCAACGTGAACATGAATTTTGAGCTGCAAACTACCAAGCTGTTTATTCGACTGCATGACTCACCCTCATTTACATAAGCTCAACACCTCTTTCAAACAAACATGGCAAGCCTTTGTCCAGATTTGCCATGTGAAGATTGCATGGCCTGTGACGCAGCGAGGTCTCCTGCCAAACTACAAACTTCATCGAATGAAATATTCCAAAAACGCAGTACAGCCATAAAATCAATGACCCTTGAGGAAGTCAAATCTTTCAACGAACTTGGAGCAATGCAAGTTGTCCAGAAGGCTCTGGAATCTACTTTGCCAAAGGGATTTGATGCTACCAAAATTGCCAATGAGAGTTTCACGGTTGCCAGAAAGCTGAAAGAGGTAGTGGATAAGAAGGTGGACTCGCTCACTAAACGGAAACCAAGTCCAACAAGACCAGCAATAACCCCGGCGACACCACACACACAAGGTAAACAACCTGAATGTCCAACGCCCAAAACTACAACAAGAGTGCCATCCCCCAAAGCCACGACAAAGATAACAGCCAGGAAGATTGAGTGTAATCAATCCTGCAAATTAAATCACGTAGAACAAGGAAAAACATTCAATTGTTCTTTCTGCGACAAATGTCTCCATCAAGAGTGCTTTGGCCTCAAAAAGAAACCCACAATATTCTTCTGCAATGACTGCAAATCAATGCCACATCTCATCAAGTCACAAGGAGAGACGATAAACAATCTACAGGGAACCCTCGACATGTATCACGTCCAAATACAAGAACTAGAAGGCAACGCAGTCAAATTAAACCGTGAGATGCACGACTTGATAGCCAATAAACAACCAGACTCACAGCTAACAAGGAATCTACTACATATACCGGCAACTCCCCACACAAAAACAACGGAAACGCCCAAAGAGAAAGCCACTCCTGAGCCACACCCAGACACAGCAACGGAAACTCCCAAAGAGAGAACCACCCCTGAGCCACACCCAGACACTGCAACGGAAACGCCCAAAATTGATCCACCCAAACCAAATACTTTAATTATTGGAGACTCAATAATTAAGGATATCAACGAAAACGGCCTCCAGAACTGCAAAGTCCAATGTATTCGAGGTGCAAATGTCCATAAAATATCATCAACCCTGAGGAACAATGATATAGAATCGTACCAAGACATCATTATCCATGTAGGTACAAACGACTGCACCACATGGAAGGATGTCCAGTCTGCAAAAGAATCGTATAAAGGCATGATTAACAACCTACAATCACAAGCCCCAAACGTCAGGAAAATAGTGTCAACGATATGCCCGCGAAATGATGACATAGACAACCAGAAAAGAGTGGACAACTTTAACACGTACATCAAGCAAGAATCATCTAAGGCTGGATACACGGTGGTGGATAATGACAACAACTTCAAGCTGAAAAACAACGACATCATGACAGAGAGCCTTAATCGCAGCGGACTTCATCTATCACGCCTAGATACCCGGCAGCTTCTCAGAAACTTTGCCAAATTACACCAAGGCCTCGTCCGAAAACCAACAGATCATCCACAACGCCATCATCCAGCAAATCCACACAATCACGCACAGCAGGACCACATGACCCCCACAGCGCACACACCGGCATGGCGTAATGTACCACCACATCACAGTCAACATGCATACCCCAACCGAGGCTACCAAGTCAGACAAGAGATTCGAGAAAAGAGATGATGCTACTTCTGTGGAGTGAGGAATCACGTAAAGCAAAACTGTAAATATGACCGGCCAGTTCAATGTTATGGTTGCGGCGGTTATGGCCATAAAGAGAACCAGAACGTTTGCCATTTGTTTTAGCATGCAGGCCAAGAAGACAGTGCCGACATCATCAGCTACACCCCGATATACAGCATGGAGAGTTTTAATTCATTTAATGTGCTCAATGACGAACTGAGCAACGATCATTCAAGTTATGCTACAAGTAAAATAGAACCCGGTATACAGGTTGGTGATACAAGTACATGTAATTTTAGTAACGGCTACAATGCTGAGGGAAATGCATGCAGACCTAAGTATAACAATATACACAGCAGTGTTCACACCAGTGTTGAACTAAATTTGGGGAAGGTTCGAAAGGGGAACAATAAACACAGAAGAGGTGGAAGGCAACCAAAGAGTAATAATAGTAAGAACTATAATGACATTAATATTGCATTCAATAACGTTAACGGTTACAAATCAAAGAAAATAGAGATTAAGCAATTTCTTCATAATGAGAAAATTCAGTTGTTTGCTCTTGCGGAAACATTCCTATCAAGTGATCAATCGATCAACATCAAGGGATATAAATGGGTGGGGAAAAATCGCACCAAAAAACACAAGGGTGGAATTGGTTTACTAATATCGGATGATATCGATATCCTTAATGATAATCTTTTTAATTCTTGTAAAGATGATGTTGAACGCATGTGGGTTAAACTTAAGCTTAATAATATTAACAAACCAATGTATATAGCCGTGGCATACTTTCCGGTTGAAGGTATGGACCATGAATTAACTGATGAATTATATAATCAACTACTATCGGAATAATTCAAATTGAAAATATGGATGGTGATGGCGAACCTCACATACTAATTACTGGAGCCATGAATGCCAGAATTGGTGACAGAATACCGTTTGGGGACCCCGTTAGAAACAGCAATGGTAATAGATTATTATCATTCTCAAATGACTCAGGGATGGCAATTATTAATTGCAGCAAAATGTGCTATGGTAAAATTACTTGGACTAGAGGTCCTCACACATCCACCATTGATTATATCGTTGGATCTCACTCAATTATGGGTAAAGTACGTAAAATGGTTGTAGATGAAGAAGGTAATTACCATATGGGTTCTGACCACAATGTCTTAATTCTTAATGTGAAAGGAGATACCAATACGGCTACGAAAGAGACTAACACATTTCCGAAGAATCATAAACGTATTGTTTGGGACATCAATCGTAACCAGAATTGGTCTAACTATCAACAGGAAATAAACAATCAATTTTCAGATTGGGATAATCACAAATTTCATGATGCAAATGCCTTATGGGATTCCTGAATCCAAACTAATTATTGCAGCAACTAACACAATTGGCGTTAAAGAACTTAAAAACAATAACAAATGTTGGCTCGACAAGGACATAACAAAATCAATAGAAGAGAGGAAACGTGCTAACAGAAATCATCGTCAATGGTTGAAATCCGAAAATAGAATTCCAGCAGAAGGTGATGATCTATGGAACACTTACAAAGAGAAAAAAGAATTTGCCAACAAACTTGTTAAACGAAAGATCATGCAAAATAGAATTGACAAAAGTATCGAAATAACACAAAAAGGGGGACCTGGATGCAAGGACTTTTGGACAAATTTGAGAGGTAGTAAAAAATCTTCGGACAGACTCAATTCACTAAAACTCCCGATGTCAGATGAAATTACCACTGATAAACAAGTCATGAAACAGACAATTATGCATTACTTCCACACACTTGGCAAGATGAATCTTAACCTTAATGACAAATACAATACGAACAAATCTAGAACAAATATCCTAAATAATGACGACATCACTGCCGGTGTTACATGCAATACTCAGATTAACGATATACAGTTCACTGTTGACGATGTGAGATTAGCGGTAAATGAAGCTAAGAACAACAAAGCACCCGGATTAGATGGTATTACCAATGAATTAATTAAAAATGGCGGGCATGGACTAGTTCAGTCATTATACTCAATCTTCACTGCATTTAGAGACTTTGAACAGATACCTGATGAATGGAACAAAGGTATTATAATACCTATTCATAAGAAAGGGCCAAATAATGACTTAAGCAATTACCGGGGAATTACTTTGAATTCGTGTATATCAAAAATTTACAACAGACTGGTTGCAAAAACGTTATCGTCATACTTGGAAGACAATAATCTCTTAAGTGAAATTCAGGGTGGGTTTAGAACCGATCACAGATGCGAAGATCATATTTTCACATTAAAATGTATCTTAACTTGCAGACAAGCGGAAGGAAAGAAAACCCATCTCGCTTTCCTTGACTTTAAGAAGGCGTTTGATACAATATGGCGGGATGGACTACTTAAGGCAGTGTGGGATATTGGAATTAGAGCGAGGATCTGGAGAATAATATCAAATCTTTATAACAATGTGCAGGGTCAAGTTAAATTCAGGAACATTATAACGGACTTTTTTGAAATTGAGGAAGGGGTGAAACAGGGCTGTGTTCTCTCGCCCGTTCTATTTTGTATTTTTATAAATGAATTTGCCAAAATGATCAAAGAATCTGCAGTTGGGGTGCGAATTTGTAATGTACAAACAGGGTGCTTGTTCTGGGCCGATGATGTGATTCTTATTGCAGACAACAATAAAGACTTACAAACAATGCTAAACATAGCAGCATCATTTTCAAATAAATGGAAACTGAGTTTTAACCATGATAAATCTAATGTGGTTGTAGTAGGCCAACGTGGAATAAGTAATACTAGATGGTTACTGGGTTCTAAGCGTATTTCCGAGGTTAGTCAATACAGATATTTGGGCATTGAAATTAATAACAACAATTACAGACCACAAACATATCGATAATGTCATACATAAAGGAAATATAATAATTGCATATATCAGATCCATAATCGATGGGCAAGATAACTTCAGAAGAATTTACTACGGGGACATATTATGGAAGTCTATTGGTATGCCAACCATAAACTATGCATGTTCGGTTTGGGTACCAAATAGTGCTACAGATAATAATAAAATTGAAAACTTGCAAGTACTGATGGCGAGAAACATTTTGAAAGCACCACGGAACATGACTAGGGAAGCGATGTACGCCGAACTGGGCTGGTATCCTCTGACGTCAACTCAGGATAAATTTAGAATGGATTATTTTAATCGTCTTCATCTAATGAATAACGAGAGATGGCCAAAACTGTTATTTAACGCAACTTACCATATTTTTCAAAGTAACAATAATATCAAATGGAAATGGTTCAATCACACACAGAACTATCTAACACGATGTGGTCTCGATCACATATTTAGCAATGCTCCCTCAAACTCCCCAAGATGGGTGAATGATTACAGGGAAATTAACAAAAACCTTGACTTAGAGGACTGGCTCACAAAGGCACAAACCAAATCATCATTAGAAATATACCTGACATTAAAGGACAACATTAAACAAGAAAAATACCTCCTGGAAAACTCAAATTTCACAGGGGTCTCTTTGAAACTAAGAGCGCGAACTAATACCCTGCAACTTGAAAGGTATATAAGATCCTGGTCAGCGTCAAATGATGGCATATGTAAATTATGTGACAGAAACCAAGACGAAAACATAATTCATTTCTTATTCGAACGCACAGCACTCCAGCAAATTCGCGCCAAGGAATATATATCACTGGAGAATAATCTTTGGGAAACATTCATAGCTAATAACAATGATGTCAAATTATATATGATGCTGGGGAACCTATTTGAACTGGATGAAAACCTTGGTTTTATTTTTGATCAAAGTTGTAAGAGATTGCTTAATAACCTATGGGAGGAACGTAAACGAATCATTAATAATACATAACGCCGTTTTTAAAACCATGTTGGAATTATTACTACATGCAGTTGTGTTTACTTTGATTACTATTAAATTATGCACAACTTTACCGGCTTTGGAATTTAATGATGTATAATAATGTATAATGCATAAAAACCATGCTACATGTATATAACCATTTATAATAAGGGGTTTCACTGAGATTGTACACATGTACACATTGTACATAAATAGTAATCAGAGTCCAAAATTGAGTACCTGGTTATATGTGTACTTTGTTCACTATATTTTGATCATCTTTGCTTTACCACTTCCAATATTAATGTATACAAATCATGATAGGCCTAACCAATCATAATAAGGGGTTTCACTGTGATCGTGCATATTAATTGTAATTAGAGTCCATATTGTTTACTAACATTATAATTTTTACCTTGCTCACTATTATTGATCAAGTTTACTTTGGTACTAACACTTCCTAATATTAAAGTAAATATAAAAAAAACATGCAATATATAAGAATTAATGGGGTTTCAATGTGATTGTATAATGTACACAAATTGAAAACTAGACCCCAGTTGTGGGCTAGTAGTAAACTACACCGTTGACTCTCGAGAACACATGATCTTAATTTAATTTCCATTATACATACATGTACATTGTGATAGTGATAGAAGTATCCTGTGTCACGCGGCGTGGCTGGTGGGGGATAGGAGCGATGCGTGGTGCGTACCGACAAGACTGACAGTTGACAATACATAATAATACACGCCCCTTTCATTGTCTCATTAGCTTCATCGGGTGACATAGGATTGGTTTATAATTAATTAATACTGTTTATAACCATGATGAATAACCTTTATGATTTTAGTTTCGCTCTTAATTGTTTTCGCTTTTAACTATTTTACTATGTTTATATTGGATGCACCATCGATGTATGATGAGTGCCACTGTCATGAAAGTGTACATCCGAATAAATTTGATTTGATTTGATTACTCCCTCTCAATTCCCTCAATTGTGCCCTCTGCATTTTTCCTCGAAGGAGCACGCCCTCAAACGGACAATATGGATGTGTGTGTGCGTAACTTAACAATTATGCTGTCTGCCCTTGCCAATTACGATGTCTGCACGGGACAAATATGAGATCTGCTCTTGCTACAACCTGGCAATTATGATTTCTGCTCACTGAAGGTGTACGTTTATGAGTAGAGTACGATTTAAAGCATGTTGATAATAAAATAAGTTCAAAACAAGTGATTTACTTATCGCGAAAGTAACACAAACTGGAGGAAGCCGTTATTGCTGACGACGGTTTTCTAAGGAACGATCGGTGACAGCAGTCACCAAGTGACAGAATGCATTACCACGCAACGGTGCGCGCTGCTGCCGTGGGAAAAAAAACATTTATATTTTAATCATTTATCTTTATGCTTATATTTGAATGAATAATTAACTCTGGTGTATGATGAGTGTGTTTGTGTGAACAGGGTATTATCGTGTATTAGTGTTTCGTTACCGGGTATGTAAGGGCGAGCTAAGACGTGTTGACCTCGTGATGAACGAAGTTGCCGTGATGAACGTAGTTGCCTGTGTGACGTCACGGACAAGTCTGGGCAAGTCGTTACGTAACCGTTGTATTGTGCACTGAATGGTCAATCGTGCTTAGGTCTTCCCGTAATTTCGCAGCTTAGCGTTTTGTTGATGTTGAAGTGTTTATCTCGCAGCTTAGCTTCGCAATTAACTTTAGACAGTATATCTTTCTTAAGGGGTGGGCCCGCCGTCTCTTAGCTTAGCTTTGCATTTACCTTAATTCGTAATTAACTTTAGAAAGTATATATTTCTTAAGGGGTAGGCCCGTCGTATGTCCCCATAGATATTGCTCTGTGATTTGATTGCATCCACAAATTCAGCCAGCATGTCCAAATCTGGATAAACCACTCACTGCGTAGACTACCCCTCAATATTTAAGGCGATAGCATTTTCAAGAAATTGGTCATAATTCTCTGGGAGAGTCGAACAAACACGATGGAGGGATTTCTTGAATTAGAATACATGATTCAATCAGCCAAAACCAGAGGGAGAAGCGCAGCCGATATATTCTTTACCCTTCTTGGGCAAAAGCATGTACCGTTAACCGTCCTAGAATATTTCAGGCAGCAATGTAACAAGGCGCACCTGGACTACGAACTCCTTATGGGAGACGGGAGCAAGGAAGAATTTATTCCTTCGTGCAAGGCTATGCGGGCGGCCCATAGAGCTAATAACCCGGAGTACTGGGTTTATCTGGGGGGCCTATCACGAGGCACACCAACACGGAAGCTAGAGGCACCCAGTGAACAACAAATTGATCACTACTACGTTCAAGGCTTCACCCATATTCAAGAAGTGTTCAAGATTCTGGGGATGTAGGAGAAAGTAAAACAACCGGCTCTTTTCAGAGCCAACACATATTCCAAAAAGAGATAATTAGCAAGTCTGTTATGAATATTAACTGTTCGATTTCATCATTATATTCGTGTATGTCTGTGTTTTAACGCCAGCTTTGTATCGAGAAGTGTGATGCATAATGCCGCTGACGCTATACCGGGCCTACTAATAACACGTTCATTTTTAATTGCAAACTTTCATATTTCATTTTGAAGTGAAAACTATTGCATGGTCGAATTCGTTATTTATGGAAAAATTTCAATAAATTGCATTTATAGCAAACTATTACCGTTTTTATACATTTGTCGAGTAACGGGTCCATGCACATATCTAGGACCTTTCCTATAGTATTAAACATTGCGCCTATTCGTACCCCACGTTGTTGCAGCCCAAGTTATCAAAATGTTCAGGTTTTATTTTACATGTATTCTGGTTTTGTTTTGTTTTGATTCGGTTTTGTTAATTTATACAAAGTTTCATTTTACAATTACTCGCGTAATTGAACGGAAATGTGTTTCATGTCGCGCTGCATGCATCGGGGCCTATAGGTGTAAAAAAGCAAACATACAAATGACACAACAATATAAACACAAAAGAACACATTCAACTCCGAATAATTTTAATTTTTTATTTTTTTTGTATTCACTTTTTATTTAATTTTTTTTAATTCACGTAACAATGAATGGATTACCGATACAAATCACGATATAAAAGAAATTCAAAATTATTATAACTCAAAATATTAATAATTACCAAGAAAAATACACATTAAACAAGAATCCCTACATAAAAACAATGTAAATCAAATATCTATTGGACTTAGCTTGTCAATTTTGTACACGTTATATGGTGATTTTGGGGAGAGGAAAGATGGGGGATGTATAGGACTAGGGTAATCAATAGATAGTCAAGTGAATTATAAGGAATATAACAGAATTAAAAGAAAGTCAACTCACACTGAATTTTACAGGGATTAAGAGTCTACACTCCTTGCAATAAATGTAACACGATAGATTTACACATCTCACTCGTTCATACATGGGACGAAGTGTTTTGGATTATATTTCCGCTTCAATGAACTGCTCAGGAACTTGGAATTTCGTTGCGTGTACTGTCAACGAAACCGTAAATGAAGTCGGATATTAAGGCTCATAATACAGTTGTCTATCTTACATGAAACAACGGCCCGCTTTAGAATGTCAGGCCTGTAGTTCACAATACACTGTCTATTTAAAGATGAATAGAAAGTCACCCAGAAGTTTAGAACCCATGTAGATGCACTCATTTTCTTCGAAATTAAGTTGTCACTGCCCTTGATGTAACGTAATATTGTAAAATAACCATAAAGGATTACTGTAAGACTAACAGAGGTGGCTATTTTATAGATGTTTTTTTTCCTACCAAAAAAACACTATTATAGATGTTTTTTTTTTTTAATTACAATAGTCTTTCTGAAACATCTGGTCTTTCATCATCACTCTTCCTCGTTCTCCTCATCCTCATTTAGTTGAAGTAGTCCGTCAAATTTGGTATGGAGTTTAGGCATTACTCTGTTCAGAGCTTTGTTTACTTCCATGCCTTTATTTACTTTTTCTTCGAGATCTTCAGCAATATCCTGATGAGTGCCATTATCTTTCAGATGTAGGTAACTTGACAAAAAATCCTTGTATTTGTTGAAAAAGATTCGCTTGACTGCCCAAAGGGTTTTCCTATTGGCTTTTTCCTTGGCTTGATCTTCACTCATACCCCCGTTGACGTACTTTTCATACTTTTCACACCACATCTCTTCAGTAGCCTCTTTAGCCTCTTCCAACCAGTCTCGAAAAGTGGTATTGTCTTCCAATTCAGAACTAGACTCATCCTCTTCCGATGATTCGTCATATTCCACCTCCGTATCGGATTCTGAATCATCTTCCTCGAAATCTTCGTCTTCATCCTGCGTAGATAAAGTTTCACAAGTTTCTATTTCCGAATCTTCAAATCTACGCTTTTTAAACTCGGGTTCAGAATTATCGACGTCAGAATTGTCAGATTGAATAGCTTTAATTTCAGAATCATCGTCAACTTCATCCATTTTAGATTTCTCTTCATTATGTACATGTTCTGCATGCCTCCGTAGGTTATATCTCCGTCCAAAGCTTTTGCCGCACTGGTGACAAGCATGGGGTTTGACAGCAGAAATAACATTCATGTTGAATCTCTGATGCTTAATCTCCGATTGACAAGAAACGGAAGAAATAGTTTATATATAGGCCTATAACTACTCATTTCGCTGCTCATTTTGCTGCTCATTTGCTCATTTCGCTGCCCTTACATACCCGGTAACGAAACACTAATACACGATAATACCCTGTTCACACAAACACACTCATCATACACCAGAGTTAATTATTAATTCAAATATAAGCATAAAGATAATTTATTAAAATATAAATATGTTTTTTCCCACGGCAGCAGCGCGCACCGTTGCGTGGTAATGCATTCTGTCACTTGGTGACTGCTGTCACCGATCGTTCCTTAGAAAACCGTCGTCAGCA
Source organism: Zoroaster sp. YZ-2022 (assembly GCA_029582265.1). Taxonomy (NCBI): domain Eukaryota; kingdom Metazoa; phylum Echinodermata; class Asteroidea; order Forcipulatida; family Zoroasteridae; genus Zoroaster; species Zoroaster sp. YZ-2022. The sequence goes on along the minus strand of CM055817.1, from coordinate 32,860,192 downwards.
ATAACGGCTTCCTCCAGTTTTTGTTACTTTCGCGATAAATAAATCACTTGTTTTGAACTTATTTTATTATCAACATGCTTTAAATCGTACTCTACTCATAAACGTACACCTTCAGTGAGCAGAAATCATAATTGCCAGGTTGTAGCAAGAGCAGATCTCATATTTGTCCCGTGCAGACATCGTAATTGGCAAGGGCAGACAGCATAATTGTTAAGTTACGCACACACACACACACACACACACACACACACATCTTTTTTGTCCGTTTGAGGGCGTGCTCCTTCGAGGGAAAATGCAGAGGGCGCAATTGGGGGAATTGAGAGGGAGTAATTGAGGGAATTGAGAGGGAGTAATTGAGGGAATAGAGGGAGCAGAGGGAGCAATTGAGGGAATTGAGGGGACAGAGGGAGCAAAAGGGGTGCAATCGGCCCCTCCCATACTACTCATGCGTGATTTAATCAAGATATATTGATTCAATAATTTTTGTTTGTTGTAAAGTGTAGGACAAATAATTAATATAAATAATTAGATTAGAAAATTTAAAAATCGCATTTCATGAAAACAAATTTGCCTTCAGACGTAACTTAAGTAAAGGGAAAACGGTAGCTTGATTATATGCGATTGGAATTCATGTCATTACAACTTACAATATCGAAAGGCTTTGTTGACCATCAAATGTTCCTGGTGCAAGTTCACTGATTTTGTTGTTCTGTAATTCTCTAGGATTGGAAAACAAAGTAGAGTTTGACATTAATTAAAGCCTGTTTATTTTGTTACCAATGTTCTTAGATTTTCGTAAAGACATACCGGTGATTGGTGAAATGTTATTGATCAATCAAATACTATGATAATTTATTCTGCCTACAGTTTATTAATACTTGACTGCATCAACATTAAAAATAAGTACACTGGCCTCCATTGACCCAATTGTGTAGGCAGTTAATAATCCGATCATTTTTGGTAAAAAGTCCTACATTATTGGTAAATTTGGGGATGCAATGTTTTTGTCTCATGTGCTATCAAATTAGTAAATAGTGAAATAATGCACACATTAATTGCGTAATATTGTAATTTCTACAATGAAGATTGAAACAGTGCTAACACCAACATCCAGTTTCGCGACTACCAAGTAGGACCAGGCTAGAGACAGGTCTGTAATTCTGATGCGGGGTAGCCATAGCAATAAAAAGGAACCCGATAATCCAGATCCACTCGGTGAATGCCATCTCACCCAGTCTTATTTCCGTCGACCTCCAAATAATTATACGGCCTTAATATCCGCATAGTGTGTGCGTATGGTCACTCTAACACGGAGAGTTCATCAGAGTCAGGGAAAGACCAATACTGGCTCAAACTCAGAAAGGAAATAGACACATTTCAAATTAAACCCGGCTGAGCACTTCCGCATTAAAACCGATGCTCTCTGTGTCAACTCACTCCCACCGATGCGAGTGTGTGGGGGTGTGTGTGTGTGTGTGTGTGTGTGTGTGTGCGTGTGTGTACACTTCTGTACAAGATGTATTAAAACGTTCTCATCAGATTCTGATGAAATTTGCTGAATATGTTGAGTTTACTACACGGACTAATCGATAGGGTTTTGATGAAGATCCGATTTCAGGAAAGCGTGTTTTTAGGACCATATCTAACTTTTGTAACGTTACCGTTATCGCGGATCAGTGAGCTAATAGTGTAGAACCGATGGGGCTCACTAGCTACCTTGTTACTTATAACCTAATGTTTTCATCAAGTTTAAAGAATAGTTTGTGGCTCAGGGGGTTAGATGTACGGCTGTCATGTTGGAGCCATTGGATCAAATCCTGGGATTATCATTTTGTTTATGTCTCTGAAAAAAGCTCTACTTTGTTATGTTTCAATTCAGGACAGGATAACAACTTTATAATTTCATACTTCCCAAAACAATTGCCAGAAGCATGGATTTACATCAAATAGTGTCCCGAGATTATTTATGGTTTGTACCCTTCATAAATCATTGGGGCACGTTATGAAAGTATCACAATTATTTTGTAAAATATCTCTTTTCAAAGTATTTGTAATCATTTCTAAAAGAAAATTAGCAATATTCTACATTGCTACATCAAACAAAACTTGGAAATAGTCTGTAATATGACAAAAAAACACCACTGATATATATTTTGGTAAAAGTTTGGTTCCTTCGCATTTAAGTTTGCTTTTTTATATTGCGATTTTTACTGATGCTAGTGAGAATTCTTTATCTAATGACAATGAAGATACTATTTCCAAAGGTCAAAGTAACTGGTTCTAAATTTGACAAAAACGGTTTTAATCATTTAACTATTACCCCAGTTTCTGGGAAGACTTCTTTAACCTTATTAGGCCGGGGGGGGGGGGGGCACACTTTACCCCTATGACATTTGTTATAATATCTCCAGAACGCTTTGTCCGATCACGTTGAAAATGTCTGACTTTATCCAACTATTCTTTGGGACCACCTAATGAAAAACAAAATCAATGATAATGGGTGTTCATGGTTGAAATGAATTACTCCTGAACACAACGGAATCCAAAAAAATCGGATAAACGGTGACACGTGTGATTTAATCAATATATATTGATTCAAGAATGTTTGTATTGTTTTAAAATGTAGGACAAGTATTTACTTACAAAATTAATACAAATAATTAGATTGGCAAATATAAAAATCGCATTTCATGAAAACAAATTTGCCGTCAGACGTAACTTAAGTAAAGGGAAAACGGTAGCTTGATTATATGTGATTGGAATTCATGTCATTACAACTTACAAGCTCCTAAGCCTGTGTAGACCAGCAAATGCTGCTGGTGCAAGTTCACTGATTTCGTTGTTCTGCAGATATCTAGGATTGGAAAACAAAGTAGAGTTGACATTAATTAAAGCCTGTTTATTTTGTTACAAATGTTCTTAGATTTTCGTAAAGACATACCGGTGATTGGTGAAATGTTATTGATCAATCGAATACTATGAGAATTTATTCTGCCTACAGTTTATTTTAATATTAGTATTAACATACTTGACTGCATCAACATTAAAAATAAGTACACAGGTCTCCATTGACAAGTGTGACCCAATTGTGTAGGCGATTGATAATCCGACCATTTTTGGTAAAAAGTCCTACATTAGTAAAATATTGAAATAACGCACACATTAATTGCTTTATATTGTAATTTCTACAATGAAGATTGAAACAGTGCTAACACCAACATCCAGTTTCGCGACTACCAAGTAGGACCAGGCTAGAGACAGGTCTGTAATTCTGATGCGGGGTAGCTATAGCAATAAAAAGTAACCCGATATCCAGATCCACTCGGTGAATGCCATCTCACCCAGACTTATTTCCGTCGACCTCCAAATAATAATACGGCCTTAATATCCGCATAGTGTGTGCGTACGATCACTCTAACTCGGAGAGTTCATCAGAGTCAGCGAAAGACCAAGACTGGCTCAAACTCAGGAAGGAAATAGACACGTTTCAAATTAAACCCGGCTGCGCACTTCCGCATTGAAACCGAGGCTCTCTGTGTCAACTAAAGATCGTATAGCGCCGCATAGCGGCGCAAGATGGAGAACTTGACCCGAACGCTATGCAAGTACATGAAATTTACATGGAGGTCAGCGGACGCCATTCTAGCAAGTTGGGAAATGAGAAATATCCCGGATGTTAATGTAAACAAACACAACCACCGTGACGGTTGTGTTAGTACACGAAAAACAGCTATCATTTCTTTACAAATCGGGTAAGAGGAATCTGTATTCTAGTGTAAATGTCGACTTCTAGGATCAATAAATTATCTGCAAGGATTTATTGTTGTTTTTTAAACATGGTAATGCTGCACTGGTGGAGTAAAAAAGCTGCTCATGATCATCATGAGGGATCGTACGATGCGTTTCGTACAGAAGCACCCATGCTTGCAGCAAGACAGGGCCTACTAGTAGTAGTAGTAGTAGTACGAGCTGCGATAATCGTAGCTCTTTGTCGCGTCCCTTATTTGGTAATAGTTACGACTGGGCATTGGTTAAAATTTGGCAAATTTGGCTTTTAAGTTTTTTAAAGTTTTTTTTTACACTTTCTTTAAATGTTTTTATATATAAATTTGGATTTTATTGCCAATTAAACTTGAAAGACCACTAATTTTGTGTATGGTGCCTGGTGGTGCAATTGGGCTTCATTTGAAATGTTGAAAACATTTTGAAATCTTAACATACAAATTTTACATTTTTTTTTACCAATGCTCGGTCATAGCTCTAAGGGACATGACCAAGAGCTGCGATTATCACAACAGCTATACACTGGAGTGACCAGCACTAAGTACTTTGTTTGGCATACTGTTTTCCTGACATTTTGATTTAGCTTACATCTGTTCGTTTGGTGCTTTCAGTTTCTGTGAGTCCTGAAAATTAAAGATGGTTGGTTGCCCATGCAAAACCTGAACTCACGATCCCCTTACTTTTAGCTCTGCTCTGATGCTAGCTGCCATAATTGTTAGCTAGCTCTAATTTTTGTGTGATAATGGCAGTGGATTTTTCTAAATTTGCCAAACTTTGAAATAAAATATATATTTCTTCCAAATATAGCCCTGTTTGTGCATTGCACCCTGGCATTATCCGTGGTGTATGCAATCGAGTGGTTTTAAGATGTTGAGATCTTTGAGCAAATAGCAGTGACAACTCTACTGCAGCTCAAGACAAATCTTTTGACATAATACTAGCTGCGATAATCATAGCTCTTGGTCACGTCGCTTAGACCTAAGTGCTACAACGCATCATGTGTTAAAATTTGGTAATTTTTTCTACGTTTTTTGTCAACATTTTAATGCGTATATTTAACATGTTGGAAAAAAAAATAGAGTGCTAAAGAAACATGTAGGCAACACAGACAAAACAATACACCCCGTGGTTATTTGACAGTAGCTGCATAAAGCACATTTTATTCTGACACTGGACATTTTACCAAGTCATGGTTCAGAAAAGTTGCATTAAACAGGTCATATGGAAATTCATAGTTTTCATAGTCAAGAGATGGTCTGCTATTGTTCAAATTAGGACATTCTTATTCTATGGTTATCCTGCAGTGGTTATATTCTAGTTATAGACTCAGTCTGGTTTACAGGCAGATGGCATTGAACATATGAATACATATGTCCTTATATTCAGCATTGGCCAGTGGTACTATAGTTCAAAATTGCAAGATGAATTGTATAAAATTACTGAGCATCACCAGGGAACAAAGCAAACTGCACATCATCGTTGTTAATCAGTTGGCAAAGTTAAGTATAAAGGTCAGAATTTTACAACTGACCATGATAGGAAATTAAATTCCAAAGCAATGATAAATTGCAGCCTCTGCATTAAGCCAAATAAAACAAATGTTTATACTTAATAGGGTTTTTTACAGTATGTAGATACATGTATTTATTATACCAAACAAAGGGTTATCAGGTCTTATTGGTAAGTCAGATATGTTTTAATACACTTTAACCCTAACTCCACATAGCATATTTCATTATGAACTATTCATATCCATCAAACTACCACAGGATATAGTACAATGTAAAGCAAACCCAAACCTTTTGACTTGGACACATAAAACTGTCTATCACGACCCTTAAAAGTTAGGATGTACAAAATGGTACAGTTCCTAATACATCAAAATCAGACAGAATCATGGAATGGATTTTTTAAAACTTTGAACAGTTAGGGTTAAGTTTCCAATTTTAGTGTTAAGTTTCCTTATTTGTGCATTACTTTTTTCGCTTTCCTATTTTTTCTCTTCAAAGACACATCTTTCAGCTCTCTATTTTTGTATTTAAGTGCATACTGAATGCGCATGCTTACAAAAATGTTTACTATTCGAGCTCGAATCCCCTCACTACATACCCCCTGTTTTGTGTATGCACTTTGTTTGCAGATGGCATTCGTGATCAAACAACTGATTCTGTTACGAGTCATGCCTTGCCTATCAAATTCTGCTCTAAATATGTTTTCACACAGAGCACAGAATTTAACAAAAGAGCTGGATGGGACAATTAGTGAACCAAAGTCAGTTTTTTGTAGTGTCCCATGCTTTGTTATGAATGAATCATTGAGAAGGTTCAGCCAAGAATGTGTCAGGAGACATTAGTGCTGCTCGACAAGTACTGCAAGGAGAAATAACTTCATGGCCTGCCATAACTTTTCTACATAAATACCCAGCAACGTAAGAAATTGTATTCTGCTCAAATATGTTAAGAGCACTTTGAGTCACAGGAACATAATGCAAACTACCAGCCACTTTTTGTGAATTGTCCTTGTTTTTAGATTTCTTTGAAAGACAACTTAAATTCAACAGAAATTAATCACAGTCAGGTGCACAATTGGAACCGAGGGCTGGCTTTATGAGTTCAGCTACCATGACCATTCTTAATGCATATCGAAATTCCGAAGCTGAAGTATTATCCCTGAAACCACCCTTACGTCTGATTGTCGAAAATGTGTTTTCTACAACATCTTGGATGAACCTGCCTGTCAGAAGAAATTTTATTTCATTCTTGGATTTCATTTCATCCCACATTTGAGTAATACAGGCAATGTCCAAAAGCCATCCCTTGATACACAATACATTCTTGGAGCCAACATTCTACATGCACCAAAATGGGGTATTTTAAGTGGCATTAACATGTTGTTTTTAAAATTGAATTTATTATGTGATCTAAGCATTGAAAACAAACAAGTGGCATATCAATACAAAGCTAAAACTCCCAAGCTTCCAGAAAATGAAAAAAATAATAATAATAATGAAAATTACATGTTAATTATTCATGAATAATTAATTAGATGATGAAATATTTTCCCCCATTTTTTATTTTTTTTAAATTTATTTACATTTTTCAAGCATTCAAGTATATTGAATGTGTTTCTTTATGCTTTTATAAGTATAACACATCCCTTTCCTCTATAAATACAAAAGAAATGGGTAAAATTGGATAATATTTGGCGAATCTATGAAAATTTACATGACTGATGTGGCATCTTCACTATCGCTGCTTTCACTACAAGATTCGTCATCGTCAGATTCATGGAACAAAAATGCTATGATTTCATCATTCAATTCCGAATTTGAGAAGTTCGGAACCATCACAGGGTCTTTATGTTTCTTTGAAGGCATTTTGGATCCGATACGATCTCGGATGGTTACGATATTGAAGGATGTTTAGCGATTGTTTGTGACGATTATCAACTACACACAATGTATGCGTAAACAAAATGGCGCCCGAGAGTTTGGGGAACGCACCCCCGACTATCGAAACTTTCCGACCGGTTAATTGGCACTTCGGTAGTAGTGACGACATTTATTTTCGCCGAGAACTTCCATATATGGGTATACAATAGTTTTTCATTCATAAAAAGTCTTCACAACACGTTGCGGCAGATATATAGCGCCCTCAAGAAAGAGATCTTTGTTTTTACTGTCAAATCGTGCCAAATGGAACGATGCGTGTAGAATAGGGTTAATACTCTTCAGCCATGGAATACACTCATTAAACAATTTAACATGCTCAGAGTTCTTAGACAGAGGTCTGTGAATGTTCTTCTTTTCTTTGAAACTCCTGCAGTTGAAAGCATCAAACAGTTTGTCTATCTTTTCTACAAATTCTGCAGTGTGAACAGCTTCTGTAGGTAATTTACCCAAAGATGTATAAGTATAAAATTCCTGCAGCAACATTGTGACTGAGAACTTGAGCTGCTTTATTTACCCTCATTTTAGAGAAACTATTCAACTCAAAAGGCCCCTTTGTCAATTTTGGAGCCATACGGATTGTAAGAGGGAATCAAATTCATAGAACTGCTGAATATATGACCATTTAGCATTGTTTGTGTCCCCATCTGAACCATCAAATCTATGTAGATACTTCATTAAGTTTGATCTTGTGTTTTTCAGAAGGTGAGGAGGGTCGTACCGTACATACAAAATACTTTCTCTCCGTCTAATATGAAAAATGGGTTGTCAACTGAAATACCAAATAGTTTGAAGGTTTTGACATTATTTGAACCTTGGTCGCACACAACTAATTTTGGACACAGACCAATAGCCCTCAATTTGGCTAAACATGACTTTACCAGTTCAGCCTGTGTCTCTCCTGATGCACCATCCTTTGAAAGGAAATAACCCAAAGGTTGCTTCCAATGAGAAACCATGCCCCTGACTATGAAAACTAATGCATGGTTTGCAATGTTATTAGTTCTACCTAAGTCACCAAAGTCCTCAAAGCCTTCAATTCTGTCATTACCGATGCCATATGTCAGCCCAGAACGTAAACTCATCTCATCAAATGTGACTACACAGTATTTATCCCGTTCTTGCCTTGAGGAAACCTTGTGCTTCATAACATCAAAGATTCGCTCATTGAAGCCAGGATGGATTTCTATACTGTGTAGCCACTTTCGAAGAGAAGAAACTGAAGGCAAAGTAAAAATTCTGGAACAAAATGTATAGGCTCGATGGCCTTGGTGATAGAGAGATAATGCTATGACTTTATCGTTGTATGTCCACCTCCTACTCCTAGCCTTAGTACGCTTTGAGGAATTTCGGAGCTGTGAAGCCAAAAACGACAGAACTGGCTCATTCAGGTATTTGCTTGCGCCATCGATGAGTTCCTTGATCGTTTCAGCCCCAGACACCATGTTGTTCATCGACATCTGAAGATGCTGCATTTTCCTCTTGAGCCTGGTGGTCTGTACCCGTTCTCTGTGAAGAGCTCTAGTTTCATGTGATGGCTTCTCATCAAGCAAAGGTGGAGAAGTATCATCCTCATGCGGCTTGCAATAACTATGATCGACATGGATGTGTACATCAGGGGAAACTACAAAAAGGGAAAATAAATTACAAACATATTTTAACTGCAAATCTTAACTAGCTACTGATCTCAGGCAAACAGTGATGTGTAAAATTTAATCCACAAAATGGATTTGTATTTCATGATACATGCCACCTTGAGTGTAACCATGGCTTCTATGTACAACGTCTCTGAAACAATAATATAACTTTTCCTACTTAGGGGGACAACGATTAATCCATTAAAAACAACTTGCACTAAAATATGGCTTAGGCATGAGCCAAACAATTCTTCAAGGCTCATTCTTTGTGCTAAAAGAAGAAAAGACACAGACTCCTCCCCTTCATTCTTCTATGGTTAAAGTACAAGGAAGTGTGTACAAAATTTGATCATAAATGTCATTGCAAAATGTTCACCTTATAGGCCTCTCTTGTTGTGCAAGTGCATGGACAGTATAGTGCATCAAACCTAATCAATAAACACATATTTATTATCGACAAAGATATACCAAAGTTTAGAAGTCTCACATCTGTATTGGACAATACGTATGTATCAGGTTTGTGAACCACAGTGATTATAATTCCAAATATACAGGTAACAGCCGTTAGAAGGCCTTGAACAATCTCAACCAGATGACATTAACTCAAAACTACTTGAAATTCAGTTTTACATCTACCTTTCAAACGCTTTGGAGGGATGTCGTCTTGTGCATTGATGACCTTCCTCTTCAGTGGTCTCCTTCTTGGTTCAGCTGATTTTGGTGGATTGGGAATGCTGAAAACTGTTGGAACTGCATTCCATTTGAGCCTTCTTTTCTCTGTGTTAACAAAGCGACTTGGCTCAAAATGCTCGGAGCATAGGCGACAATTATTGTACAGATACTACGGGATTCTCTTGCAGGTCTCTACGCCTAGTGTTCTGCACCCACTGTTGGCTTCTGAAATGAGTACATAAGGGAATGTAATTGTAAAGTGAGGCCAAAATTATCAGTAGGCCTATTCCAGTAATGCAGGAAATGGATCAGACTCAGAGTCAGAATGTCAGAACTAACATTAAACCCAACAACGTTTAAGTTCTCCTTCATAATGTATTCAAAAGAGGTCACAGCAATCTTGAGTTTAAAAATAAATTCATAAAACAAAATGTTTAAAATGAAAAATGGAAAAACGAAAGAAAAAAAAGTGTGCCACAATTGCGTTACGTTAACTTAGTAAAAAAACTAACACAGCCGATCATGCCCAGTGACGATGTCATGCCATCCCGTCTGTAAAAATTGCCGTCGTGCTAGCCGTTAGAATTAAAATGAAACCAGTTTTCCCTAAACTCACCTTTCTTTATTCTTTGGAAATCTGAAAAATGAAAGATTCGGATATTTCTTCTTATTGTTTTGGCAGTTAATGGCCGAGCAGAACGACATGATGATTGTTGAATGAAAAATGGCCTCGAAAACTTAGTGCATGTATTATAACTTAGTGCGTGCTCCGTATCCCCTTTACGGTAAACTTTCCACCAATCCCCTACTTACCAGCTTGCCGTAATGGCGGCCGCTTGTCTCCATGCACATTTCATGACGTAGATTAAGTTCTCCATCTTGCGCCGCTACGCGGCGCTTTACGATCTTTGGTGTCAACTAACTCCCACTGATGCGAGGGTGTGTGTGTGTGGGGGGGGGGGGGGGGGGGGGGAATGTGTGTGTATTTCTGTACAAGATGTATCAAAACGTTCTCAACGGATTCGGATGAAATTTGCTGAATATGTTGAGTTTGTTACACGGACCAATCGATTAGGATTTGATGAAGATCCGATTTTAAGAAAGCGTATTTTTAGGACCATATCTAACGTTTCTAACGTTAAAGTTATCGCAGATCAGTGAGCAAATAGTGTGGAACCGATGGGGCTCACTAGTTACCTATTTGCTTAAAACCTAATGTTTCCATCAAGTTTAAAGAATCGTTTGTGGCTCAGGGGATTAGATGTACGACTGTCATCTCGGAGCCATTGGATCAAATCCTGGGATTATCATTTTGTTCATGTCTCTGAAAAAAAACTCTACTTTGTTATGTTTCAATTCAGGACAGGATAACGACTTTATAATTTCATACTTCCCAAAACAATTGGCAGAAGCATGGATTTACATCAAATAGTGTCCCGAAATTATTTATGGTTTATACCCTTCATAAATCATTGGGGCACGTAATGAAAGTATCACAATTTTTTGACAATTATTTTTGTAAAATATCTCTTTTGAAAGTATTTGTATTCATTTCTAAAAGAAAATGAGCAATATTCTACATTGCTACATCAAACAAAACTTGGAAATAGTCTGTAATATGACAAAAAACACCATTGATATATATTTTGTTAAAAGTTTGGTTCCTTCTAATTTAAGTGAATTGATTTTCTAACTCGTTTGCTTTTTTATATTGTGATTTTTACTGATGCTAGTGAGAATTGTTTATCTAATGACAATGAAGATACTATTTCCAGAGGTCAAAGTAACTGGTTCTAAATTTGACAAAAACGGTTTTAATCATTTAACTATTACCCCAGTTTCTGGAAACACTTCTTTAACCTTATTAGGCCGGGGGGGGGGGGGGGGGCGCACACTTTACCCCTATGACATTTGTTATAATATCTCCAGAACGCTTTGTCCGATCACGTTGAAAATGTCTGACTTTATCCAACTATTCTTTGGGACCACCTAATGAAAAACGAAATCAATTATAATGGGTGTTCATGGTTCAAATGAATTACTCCTGAACACAACGGAAACAAAAAATCGGATAAACGGTGACACGCGTGATTTAATCAAGATATATTGATTCAAGATTTGTTGTTTTGTTTTAAAGTGTAGGACACGTATTTACTTACAAAATTAATACAAATAATTAGATTGGAAAATTTAAAAATCACATTTCATGAAAACAAATTTTGCCGTCAGACGTAACTTAAGTAAAGTGAAAATGGTAGCTTGATTTTATGCGATTGGAATTCATGTCATTACAACTTACAACATGCAAAGGCTTTGTAGACCATCAAATGTTCCTGGTGCAAGTTCACTGATTTCGTTGTTCTGCAGATATCTAGGATTGGAAAACAAAGTAGAGTTTGACATGAATTAAAGCCTGTTTATTTTGTTACCAATGTTCTTAGATTTTCGTAAAGACATACCAGTGATTGGTGAAATGTTATTGATCAATCAAATACAATGAGAACTTATTCTGCCTACAGTTTGTTAATACTTGACTGCATCAACATTAAAAATAAGTACACTGGTCTCCATTGACAAGTGTGACCCAATTGTGTAGGCAGTTGATAATCCGACCATTTTTGGTAAAAAGTCCTACATTATTAGTAAATTCGGAAATGATTTTGTTTTGGACTCATGTGTTATCAAATTAGTAAAATATTGAAATAAGGCACAAATTAATTGTGTAATATTGTTATTTCTACAATGAAGATTGAAAGAGTACTAACACCAACATCCAGTTTCGCGACTACCAAGTAGGACCAGGCTAGAGACAGGTATGTAATTCTGATAATAATAATAATAATAATGTGTGGACTTATATAGCGCGCACGTATCCACCAACTAAGTGGTGCTCAAGGCGCATTATATCATGCTGGGTAGCCATAGCAATAAAAAGGATCCCGATAATCCAGATCCACTTGGTGAATGCCATCTCACCCAGACTTATTTCCGTCGACCTCCAAATAATTATACGGCCTTAATATCCGCATTCTGTGTGCGTACGGTCACTCTAACTCGGAGAGTTCATCAGAGTCAGCGAAAGACAAATACTGGCTCAAACTCAGAAAGGAAATAGACACATTTCAAATTAAACCCGGCTGCGCACTTCCGCATTGAAACCGAGGCTCTCTGTGTCAACTCACACACACACGTGTGTAAATTCCTGCAATCGGGGACTTCCTTTGTCCAATTTCTTTGTCCTGGAAAGCGGGGACATATTGTTCTCCATTGTGATAGCAACCGGGCCGTATTGTCCCTTTTGTTATATGTCCCCGGTTTGAATGCGCTGACACACGCACTCCCACACATGCGTGTGTGTGTGAACGTACACACCATTCGTTGTGGGGTCCAAAACACAATAGAACAATTGGACCCCACAAGGTAACTATAGAAAATCTTGTACCCCACAGGAGAATTATAAGGAAAAGGGATAATAGAACGAACAAAGGAATACCCCACAAATCAATGTGCGTGAGGGTGTGTGTGTGTGTGTGTGAACGTACACACCATTCGTTGTGGGGTCCAAAACACAATGGAACAATGGTACCCCACAAGGTAACTATAGAAAATCTTGTACCCCACAGGAGAATTATATAGAAAAGGGATAATAGAACGAACAAAGGAATACCCCACAAATCAATGTGCGTGAGGGTGAACGTACACACCATTCGTTGTGGGGTCCAAAACACAATAGAACAATTGGACCCCACAAGGTAACTATAGAAAATCTTGTACCCCACAGGAGAATTATAAGGAAAAGGGATAATAGAACGAACAAAGGAATACCCCACAAATCAATGTGCGTGAGGGTGTGTGTGTGTGTGTGAACGTACACACCATTCGTTGTGGGGTCCAAAACACAATAGAACAATTGGACCCCACAAGGTAACTATAGAAAATCTTGTACCCCACAGGAGAATTATAAGGAAAAGGGATAATAGAACGAACAAAGGAATACCCCACAAATCAATGTGCGTGAGGGTGTGTGTGTGTGTGTGTGTGTGGACGTGTACGTTATTCGTTGTGGGGTCCAAAACACAATGGAAGAATTGGACCCCACAAGATAACTTTAGAAATCTTGTACCTCACAGGAGAATTCTATAGAAAAGGGATAATAGAACGAACAAAGGAATACCCCACAAGTCAATGTGTGTAAGAATGTGTGCGTGTGTGAGCGCATTCAAACCGGGGACATATAACAAAAGGGACAATAGTCCCCGGTTGCTATCACAATGGAGAACAATATGTCCCCGCGTTTTTGGACAAAGGAATTTGACAAAAGGATGTCCCCGATTGCAGGCGTTTACACACGTGTGTGTGTGCGTGCGCGTGCGCGTGCGCGTGCGCGTGCGTATTCGTGTGTGTGTAATTCTGTACAAGATGTATCAAAACGTTCTCAACGGATTCGGATGAAATTTGCTGAATATGTTGAGTTTGTTACACGGACCAATCGATTAGGTTTTGATGAAAATCCGATTTCAAGAAAGCGTATTTTTAGGACCATATCTAACGTTTCTAACGTTACCGTTATCGCAGATCAGTGAGCTAATAGTGTAGAACCGATTTTTTTTTTTTTTTTTTTCATGTCATCTTTAATGAGGGTAAACTCCGATCAGTGCACAGCACTGCTTTCCATGGAGGCCCTCAGTACAAATACAGCAATAACAACCAGATGTGGGATTTGTAAAGGAGGAATTATAATGTGCATAATCAAAGCGCCCACAATGAGAGAGCGGTGGCGCAATTTGCAGCCAAATCAACCAGAAACACCGGGACAAGCCTCTTTATTCTGGGTTCTTTTACGTGCATTACACAACACACGGGACCTACGGCTTTACGTCCCATCCGAAGGACGAAGCAATTATGGTTAAGTACCTTGCTCAAGGATACAAGTGTCACGACAGGGACTCGAACCCACACCCTGCTGCTGGCAACACCAGAACTTGAGTTCGGTGCGCTAGACCGCTCGGCCACGACACTCCGATGGGGCTCACTTGTTACCGATGGGGCTCACTTGTTACCTTGTTACTTAAAACATAATGTTTTCATCAAGTTTAAAGAATCGTTTGTGGCTCAGGGGGTTAGATGTACGGCTGTCATGTCGGAGCCATTGGATCAAATCCTGGGATTATCATTTTGTTTATGTCTATGAAAAAAGCTATACTTTGTTATGTTTCAATTCAGGACAGGATAAGAACTTTATAATTTCATACTTCCCAAAACAATTGCCAGAAGCATGGATTTACATCAAATAGTGTCTCGAAATTATTTATGGTTTGTACCCTTCATAAATCATTGCGGCAAGTAATGAAAGTATCATAATTTTATGACAATTATTTTGTAAAATATCTCTTTTGAAAGTATTTGTACTCATTTCTAAAAGAAAATTAGCAATATTCTACATTGCTACATCAAACAAAACTTGGAAATAGTCTGTAATATGACGACAAACACCACTGATATATATTTTGTTAAAAGTTTGGTTCCTTCGCATTTAAGTGAATTGATTTTCTAACTCGTTTGCTTTTTTATATTGCGATTTTTACTGATGCTAGTGAGAATTGTTTATCTAATAACAATGAAGATACTATTTCCAGAGGTCAAAGTAACTGGTTCTAAATTTGACAAAAACAGTTTTAATCATTTAACTATTACCCCAGTTTCTGGAAACAATTCTTTAACTTTATTAGGCATTTGGGGGCACAATTTACCCCTATGACATTTGTTATAATATCTCCAGAACGCTTTGTCCGATCACGTTGAAAATGTCTGACTTTATCCAACTATTCTTTGGGACCACCTAATGAAAAACAAAATCAATGATAATGGGTGTTCATGGTTCAAATGAACTACTCCTGAAACGGAAACCAAAAAAATCGGATAAACGGTGACACGCGTGATTTAATCAAGATATATTTAAAAATCGCATTTCATGAAAACAAATTTTGCCGTCAGACGTAACTTAAGTATAGGGAAAACGGTAGCTTGATTATATGCGATTGGAATTCATGTCATTACAACTTACAATCTGCTAAGTCTTTGTAGACCATCAAATGTTCCTGGTGCAAGTTCACTGATTTCGTTGTTCTGCAGATATCTAGGATTGGAAAACAAAGTAGAGTTTGACATTTAATTAAAGCCTGTATATTTTGTTACCAATGTTCTTAGATTTTCGTAAAGACATACCGGTGATTGGTGAAATGTTATTGATCAATCAAATACAATGAGAACTTATTCTGCCTACGGTTTGTTAATACTTGACTGCATCAACATTAAAAATAAGTACACTGGTCTCCATTGACAAGTGTGACCCAATTGTGTAGGCAGTTGATAATCCGACCATTTTTGGTAAAAAGTCCTACATTATTGATAAATTCGGGGATGAATTTGTTTTTGTCTCATGTGCTATCAAATTAGTAAAATATTGAAATAATGCACAAATTAATTGCGTAATATTGTAATTTCTACAATGAAGATTGAAACAGTACTAACACCAACATCCAGTTTCGCGACTACCAAGTAGGACCAGGCTAGAGACAGGTCTGTAATTCTGATGCGGGGTAGCCATAGCAATAAAAAGGAACCCGGTAACCCAGATCCACTCGGTGAATGCCATCTCACCCAGACTTATTTCCGTCGACCTCCAAATAATTATACGGCCTTAATATCCGCATAGTGTGTGCGTACGGTCACTCTAACTCGCAGAGTTCATCAGAGTCGGCGAAAGACAAATACTGGCTCAAACTCAGAAATAAAATAGACACATTTCAAATTAAACCCGGCTGCGCACTTCCGCATTGAAACCGAGGATCTCTGTGTCAACTCACTCCCACCGATGCGAGTGTGTGTGTGTGTGTGGGTGTGTGTGTGTGTGTGTGTGTGTACTTCTGTACAAGATGTATCAAAACGTTCTCAACGGATTAGGATGAAATTTGCTGAATATGTTGAGTTTGTTACACGGACCAATCTATAAGGTTTTGATGAAAATCCGATTTCAAGAAAGCGTATTTTTAGGACCATATCTAACGTTTCTAACGTTACCGTTATCGCAGATCAGTGAGCTCATAGTGTAGAACCGATGGAGCCCACTAGTTACCTTGTTACTTAAAACATAATGTTTTCATCAAGTTTAAATAATCGTTTGTGGCTCAGGGGGTTAGATGTACGGCTGTCATGTCGGAGCCATTGGATCAAATCCTGGGATTATCATTTTGTTTATGTCTCTGAAAAAAGATCTACTTTGTTATGTTTCAATTCAGGACAGGATAACAACTTTATAATTTCATACTTCCCAAAACAATAGCCAGAAGCATGGATTTACATCAAATAGTGTCCCGAAATTATTTATGGTTTGTACCCTTCATAAATCATTGCGGCACGTAATGAAAGTATCACAATTTTCTGACAATTATTTTGTAAAATATCTCTTTTGAAAGTATTTGTACTCATTTCTAAAAGAAAATTAGCAATATTCTACATTGCTACATCAAACAAAACTTGGAAATAATCTGTAATATGACGAAAAATAGCACTGATATATATATATATATATATCAGTAAAAGTTTGGTTCCTTCGCATTTAAATGAGTTGATTTTCTAACTCGTTTGCTTTTTTATATTGCGATTTTTTCTGATGCTAGTGAGAATTTTTATCTAATAACAATGAAGATACTATTTCCAGAGGTCAAAGTAACTGGTTCTAAATTTGACAAAAACGGTTTTAATCATTTAACTATTATCCCAGTTTCTGGGAACACTTCTTTAACCTTATTATGCCGGGGGCACAATTTGCCCCATTACATTTGTTATAATATCCCCAGAACGCTTTGTCCGATCACGTTGAAAATGTCTGACTTTATCCAACTATTCTTTGGGACCACCTAATGAAAAACAAAATCAATGATAATGGGTGTTCATGGTTCAAATGAATTACTCCTGAACACAACAGAAACAAAAAATCGGATAAACAGTGACACGCGTGATTTAATCAAGATATATTGATTCAAGAATTGTTGTTTTGTTTTAAAATGTAGGACAAGTATTTGCTTACAAAATTAATACAAATAATTAGATTGGCAAATATAAAAATAGCATTTCATGAAAACAAATTTTGCCGTCAGACGTAACTTAAGTAAAGGGAAAACGGTAGCTTGATTATATGTGATTGGAATTCATGTCGTTACAACTTACAATTTCCTAAGGTTTTGTAGAGCAGCAAATGTTCCTGGTGCAAGTTCACTGATTTCGTTGTTCTGCAGATATCTAGGATTGGAAAACAAAGTAGAGTTTGACATTAATTAAAGCCTGCTTATTTTGTTACCAATGTTCTTAGATTTTCGTAAAGCCATACCGGTGATTGGTGAAATCGAATACTATGAGAATTTATTCTGCCTACAGTTTATTTTAATATTAGTATTAAAATACTTGACTGCATCAACATTAAAAATAAGTACACTGGTCTCCATTGACAAGTGTTACCCAATTGTGTAGGCAGTTGATAATCGACCATTTTTGGTAAAAAGTCCTACATTATTGGTAAATTCGGGGATGAATTTGTTTTTGTCTCATGTGCTATCAAATTAGTAAAATATTGAAATAATGCACAAATTAATTGCGTTATATTGTAATTTCTACAATGAAGATTGAAACAGTGCTAACACCAACATCCAGTTTCGCGACTACCAAGTAGGACCAGGCTAGAGACAGGTCTGTAATTCTGATGCGGGGTAGCTACAGCAATAAAAAGGAAACCGATAATCCAGATCCACTCGGTGAATGCCATCTCACCCAGACTTATTTCCGTCGACCTCCAAATAATTATACGGCCTTAATATCCTCATAGTGTGTGCGTACGGCCACTAACTCGGAGCGTTCATCAGAGTCAGGGAAAGACCAATACTGGCTCAAACTCAGGAAGGAAATAGACACGTTTCAAATTAAACCCGGCTGCGCACTTCCGCATTGAAACCGAGGCTCTCTGTGTCAACTCACACCCACTGATGCGAGGGTGTGTGTGTGTGGGGGGGGGGGGGTGTGCGTGCGTGTGTGTGTATTTCTGTACAAGATGTATCAAAACGTTCTCAACGGATTCGAATGAAATTTGCTGAATATGTTGAGTTTGCTACACGGACCAATCGATTTGTATTTGATGAAGATCCGATTTCAGGAAAGCGTATTTTTAAGACCATATCTAACGTTTCTAACGTTAACGTTATCGCGGATCAGTAAGCTAATAGTGTAGAACCGATGGGGCTCACTAGTTACCTATTTACTTATAACATAATGTTTTCATCAAGTTTAAAGAATCGTTTGTGGCTCAGGGGATTAGATGTACGGCTGTCATGCCGGAGCCATTGGATCAAATCCTGGGATTATCATTTTGTTTATGTCTATGAAAAAAGCTCTACTTTGTTATGTTTCAATTCAGGACAGGATAACAACAACTTTATAATTGTATACTTCCCAAAACAATTGCCAGAAGCATGGATTTACATCAAATAGTGTCTCGAAATAATTTATCGTTTTTACCCTTCATAAATCATTGGGGCACGTAATGAAAGTATCACAATTTTCTGACAATTATTTTGTAAAATATCTCATTTCAAAGTATTTGTATTCATTTATAAAAGGAAATTAGCAATATTCTACATTGCTACATCAAACAAAACTTGGAAATAGTCTGTAATATGACGAAAAACACCACTGATATATATTTTGGTAAAAGTTTGGTTCATTGGCATTTAAGGGAATTGATTTTCTAACTCGTTTTGTTTTTATATATTGCGATTTTTACTGATGCTAGTGAGAATTGTTTATCTAATAACAATGAAGATACTATTTCCAGAGGTCAAAGTAACTGGTTCTAAATTTGACAAAAACAGTTTTAATCATTTAACTATTACCCCAGTTTCTGTGAACACTTCTTTAACCTTATTAGGCCTGGGGGGGGGGGGGGGGCGGGCACAATTTACCCCTATGACATTTGTTATAATATCTCCAGAACGCTTTGTCCGATCACTTTGAAAATGTCTGACTTTATCCAACTATTCTTTGGGACCACCTAATGAAAAACAAAATCAATGATAATGGGTGTTCATGGTTCAAATGAATTACTCCTGAACACAACGGAAACAAAAACAAATCGGATAAACGGTGACACGCGTGATTTAATCAAGATATATTGATTCAAGAATGTTTGTTTTGTTTTAAAATGTAGGACAAGTATTTACTTACAAAATTAATACAAATAATTAGATTGGCAAATATAAAAATCACATTTCATGAAAACAAATTAGTCGTCAGACGTAACTTAAGTAAAGGGAAAACGGTAGCTTGATTATATGTGATTGGAATTCATGTCATTACAACTTACAATCTCCAAAGGCTTTGTAGACCAGCAAATTCTCCTGATGCAAGTTCACTGATTTCGTTGTTCTGCAGATATCTAGGATTGGAAAACAAAGTAGAGTTTGACATTAATTAAAGCCTGTTTATTTTGTTACAAATGTTCTTAGATTTTCGTAAAGACATACCGGTGATTGGTGAAATGTTATTGATCAATCGAATACTATGAGAATTTATTCTGCCTACAGTTTATTTTAATATTAGTATTAAAATACTTGACTGCATCAACATTAAAAATAAGTACACTTGTCTCCATTGACAAATGTGACCCAATTGTGTAGGCAGTTGATAATCCGACCATTTTGGGTAAAAATTCCTACATTATTGGTAAATTCGGGGATGAATTGTTTTGGTCTCGTGTGCTATCAAATTAGTAAAATATTGAAATAATGCACACATTAATTGCGTTATATTGTAATTTCTACAATGAAGATTGAAACAGTGCTAACACCAACATCCAGTTTCGCGACTACCAAGTAGGACCAGGAGAGACAGGTCTGTAATTCTGATGCGGGGTAGCTATAGCAATAAAAAGGAACCCGATATCCAGATCCACTCGGTGAATGCAATCTCACCCAGACTTATTTCCGTCGACCTCCAAATAATTATACGGCCTTAATATCCGCATATTGTGTGCGTACGGTCACTCTAACTCGGAGAGTTCATCAGAGTCAGCGAAAGACCAAGACTGGCTCAAACTCAGGAAGGAAATAGACACATTTCAAATTAAACCCGGCTGCGCACTTCCGCATTGAAACCGAGGCTCTCTGTGTCAACCAGAGATCGTATAGCGCCGCATAGCGGCGCAAGATGGAGAACTTGACCCGAACGCTATGCAAGTACATGAAATTTACATGGAGGTCAGCGGACGCCATTCTGGCAAGTTGGGAAATGAGAAATATCCCGGATGTTAGTGTAAACAAACACAACCACCGTGACGATAGTGTTAGTACACGAAAAACAGCTATCATTTCTTTACAAATCGGGTAAGAGGAATCTGTATTCTAGTGTAAATGTCGATTTCTCGGATCAATAAATTACCTGCAAGGATTTATTGTTGTTTTTTAAACACGGTAAGGCTGCACTGGTGGAGTAAAAAAGCTGCACATGATCATCATGAGGGATCGTACGATGCGTTTCGTACAGAAGCACCCATGCTTGCAGCAAGACAGGGCCTACTCGTAGTAGTAGTACGAGCTGCGATAATTGTAGCTCTTTGTCGCGTCCCTAATTTGGTAAGAGCTACGACTGAGCATTGGTTAAAATATGGCAAATTTGGCTTTTAAGTTTTTTAAAGTTTTTTTTAACACTTTCTTTAAATGTTTTGATATATAAATTTGGATTTTATTGCCAATTAAACTTGAAAGACCACAAATTTTGTGTATGGTGCCTGGTGGTGCAATTGGGCTTCATTTGAAATGTTGAAAACATTTTGAAATCTTAACATACAAATTTTACATTTTGTTTAACCAATGCTCGGTCATAGCTCTTATGTCTAAGGGACATGACCAAGAGCTGCAATTATCACAGCAGCTATACACTGGAGTGACCAGCACTAAGCACTTTGTTTGGCATACTGTTTTCCTGACATTTTGATTTAGCTTACATCTGTTCGTTTAGTGCTTTCAGTTACTGTGAGTCATGAAAATTAAAGATGGTTGGTTGCCCATGCAAAACCTGAACTCACGATCCCCTTAATTTTAGCTCTGCTTTGATGCTAGCTGCGATAATTGTTAGCTAGCTCTAATTTGTGTGTGATAATGGCAGTGGATTTTTCTAAATTTGCCAAACTTTGAAATAAAATATTTATTTCTTCCAAATATAGCCTTGTTTGTGCATTGTACCCTGGCATTATCCGTGGTGTATGCAATTGAGTGGTTTTAAGATGTTGAGATCTTTGAGCAAATAGCAGTGACAACTCTACTGCAGCTCAAGACAAATCTTTTGACAATTATACTAGCTGCGATAATCATAGCTCTTGGTCACGTCGCTTAGACCTAAGTGCTACAACGCATCATGTGTTAAAATTTGGACATTTTTTCTACGTTTTTTTCAACATTTTAATGCGTATATTTAACATGTTGGAAAAAAAATACAGTGCTAAAGAAACATGTAGGCAACACAGCCAAAACAATACACACTATGGTTATTTGACAGTAGGTGCATAAAGCACATTTTATTCTGACACTGGACATTTTACCAAGTCATGGTTCAGAAAAGTTGTATTAAACAGCTCATATGGAAATGCATAGTTTTCATAGTCAAGTGATGATATGCTATTGTTCCAATTAGGACATTCTTATTCTATGGTTATCCTGCAGTGGTTATATTCTAGTTATAGACTCAGTCTGGTTTACAGGCAGATGGCATTGAACATATGAATACATATGTCCTTATATTCAGCATTGGCCAGTGGTACTATAGTTCAAAATTGCAAGATGAATTGTATAAAATTACTGAGCATCACCAGGGAACAAAGCAAACTGCACATCATCGTTGTTAATCAGTTGGCAAAGTTAAGTATAAAGGTCAGAATTTTACAACTGACCATGATAGGAAATTATATTCCAAAGCAATGATATATTGCAGCCTCTGCATTAAGCCAAATAAAACAAATGTTTATACTTAATAGGTTTTGTTACAGTATGTAGATACATGTATTTATTATACCAAACAAAGGGTTATCAGGTCTTATTGGTAAGTCGGATATGTTTTAATACACTTTAACCCTAACTCCACATAGCATATTTCATTATTGACTATTCATATCCATCAAACTACCACAGGATATAGTACAATGTAAAGCAAACCCAAACCTTTTGACTTGGACACATAAAACTGTCTATCACGCCCCTTAAAAGTTTGGATGTACAAAATGGTACAGTTCCTAGTACATCAAAATCAGACAGAATCATGGAAGGATTTTTAAAAACTTTGAACAGTTAGGGTTAAGTTTCCAATTTTAGTGTTAAGTTTCCTTATTTGTGCATTACTTTTTGCGCTTTCCTATTTTTTCTCTTCAAAGACACATCTTTCAGCTCTCTATTTTTGTGTTTAAGTGCATACTGAATACGCATGCTTACAAAAATGCTTAGTATTCGAGCTCGAATCCCCTCACTACATACCCCCAGTTTTGTGTATGCACTTTGTTTGCAGATGGTATTCTTGATCAAACAACTGATTATGTTACGAGTCATGCCTTGCCTATCAAATTCTGCTCTAAATATGTTTACACAGAGCACAGAATTGAACAAAAGAGCTGGATGGGACAATTAGTGAACCAAAGTCAGTTTTTTGTAGTGTCCCATGCTTTGTTATGAATGAATAATTGAGAAGGTTCAGCCAAGAATGTGTCAGGAGACATTAGTGCTGCTCGACAAGTACTGCAAGGAGAAATAACTTCATGGCCTGCCATAACTTTTCTACATAAATACCCAGCAACGTAAGAAATTGTATTCTGCTCAAATATGTTAAGAGCACTTTGAGTCACCGGAAGATAATGCAAACTACCAGCCACTTTGTGTGACTTGTCCTTGTTTTTAGATTTCTTTGAAAGACAACTTAAATTCAACAGAAATTAATGAGAGGCAGGTGCAAAATTGGAACTGAGGGCTGGCTTTATGAGTTCAGCTACCATGACCATTCTTAATGCATATCGAAATTCTGAAGCTGAAGGATTATCCCTGAAACCACCCTTACGTCTGATTGTCGAAAATGTGTTTTCCACAACATCTTGATTGAACCTGCCTGTCAGAAGAAATTTTATTTCAATCTTGGATTTCATTTCATCCCACATTTGAGTAATACAGGCAATGTCCAAAAGCCATCCCTTGATACACAATATATTCTTGGAGCCAACATATTTTAATACTCTTCAGCCATACACTCATTAAAAATTGAACATGCTCAGAGTTCGTAGACAGAGGTCTATGAATTTTCTTCTTTTCTTTGAAACTCCTGCAGTTGAAAGCATCAAACAGTTTGTCTATCTTTTCTACAAATTCTGCAGTGTGAACAGCTTCTGCAGGTAATTTACCCAAAGATGTATAAGTGTAAATTCCTGCAGCAACATTGTGACTGAGAACTTGAGCTGCTTTATTTACCCTCATTTTAGAGAAACTATTCAACTCAAAATGCCCCTTTGTCAATGTTGGAGCCATACGGATTGGTAAGAGGGAATCAAATTCATAGAACTGCTTGAATATATGACCATTTACCATTGTTTGTGTCCCCATCTGAACCATCATATCTTAGTAGATACTTCATTCAGTTTGATCTTGTGTTTTTCAGAAGGTGAGGAGGGTCGTACCGTACATACAAAATACTTTCTCTCCGTCTAATATGAAAAATGGGTTGTCAACTGGAATACCCAACAGTTTGAACCTTGGTCGCACACAACTAATTTTGGACACAGACCAATAGCTCTCAATTTGGCTAAACATGGCTTTACCAGTTCAGCCTGTGTCTCTCCTGATGCAGCATCCTTTGAAAGGAAATAACCCAAAGGTTGCTTCCAATGAGAAAGCATGCCCCTGACTATGAAAACTAATGTATGGTTTGCAATGTTATTAGTTCTACCTAAGTCATCAAAGTCCTCAAAGCCTTCAATTCTGCCATTACTGATGCCATATGTCAGCCCAGAACGTAAACTCATCTCATCAAATGTGACTACACAGTATTTATCCCGTTCTTGCCTTGAGGAAACCTTGTGCTTCATAACATCAAAGATTCGTTCATTGAAGCCAGGATGGATTTCTATACTGTGTAGCCACTTTCGAAGAGAAGAAACTGAAGGCAAAGTAAAAATTCTGGAACAAAATGTATAGGCTCGATGGCCTTGGTGATAGAGAGATAATGCTATGACTTTATGTGTATGTCCACCTCCTACCCCTAGCCTTAGTACGCATTGAGGAATTTCGGAGCTGTGAAGCAAAAAATGACAGAACTGGCTCATTCAGGTATTTGCTTGCGCCATCGATGAGTTCCTTGATCGTTTCAGCCCCAGACACCATGTTGTTCATCGCCGTCTGAAGATGCTGCATTTTCCTCTTGAGCATAGTGGTCCGTACCCATTCTCTGTGAAGAGCTCTAGTTTCATGTGATGGCTTCTCATCAAGCAAAGGTGGAGAAGTATCATCCTCACGCTGCTTGCAATAACTATGATCGACATGGATGTGTACATCAGGGGAAACTACCAAAAAAAAAAAAATATTAAAACATATTTTAACTGCAAATCTTAACTAGCTACTGATCTCAGGCAAACAGTGATGTGTAAAATTTAATGCAAAAAATGGGTTTGTATTTTATGATACATGCCACCTTGAGTGTAACCATGGCTTCTATGTACAACGTCTCTGAAACAATAATAGAAGTTTTCCTACTTAGGGGGACAACGATTAATCCATTAAAAAAAATTGCCCTAAAATATGGCTTAGGCATGAGCCAAACAATTCTTCAAGGCTCATTCTTTGTGCTAACAGAAGAAAAGACACAGACTCCTCCCCTTCATTCTTCTATGGTTAAAGTACAAGAAAGTGTGTACAAAATTTGACCATAAATGTCATTGCAAAATGTTCACCTTATAGGCCTCTCTTGTTGTGCAAGTGCATGGACAGTATAGTGCATCAAACCTAATCAATAAACACATATTTATTATCGACAAAGATATACCAAAGTTTAGAAGTCTCACATCTGTATTGGACAATACGTATGTATCAGGTTTGTCAACCACAGTGATTATAATTCCAAATTTACAGGTAACAGCCGTTAGAAGGCCTTGAACAATCTCAACCAGATGACATTAACTCAAAACTACTTGAAATTCAGTTTTACATCTACCTTTCAAACGCTTTGGAGGGATGTCGTCTTGTGCATTGATGACCTTCCTTTTCAGTGGTCTCCTTCTTGGTTCAGCTGATTTTGGTGGATTGGGAATGCTGAAAACTGTTCCCATTTGAGCCTTCTTTTCTCTGTGTTAACAAAGCGACTTGGCTGAAAATGCTCGGAGCATAGGCGACAATTATTGTACAGATACCACGGGGTTCTCCCTTGCAGGTCTCTACGCCTAGTGTTCTGCACCCACTGTTGGCTTCTGAAATGAGTACATAAGGGAATGTAATTGTAAAGTGAGGCCAAAATTATCAGTAGGCCTATTCCAGTAATGCAGGAAATGGATCAGACTCAGAGTCAGAATGTCAGAACTAACATTAAACCCAACAACGTTTAAGTTCTCCTTCATAATGTATTCAAAAGAGGTCACAGCAATCTTGAGTTTAAAAATAAATTCATACAACAAAATGTTTAAAATGAAAAATGGGAAAAACGAAAGAAAAAAAGTGTGCCACAATTGCGTTACGTTAACTTAGTTAAAAAACTAACACAGCCGATCATGCCCAGTGACGATGTCATGCCATCCCGTCTGTAAAAATTGCCGTCATGCTAGTCGTTAGAATGTAAAATGAAACCATTTTCCCCTAAACTCACCTTTCTTTATTCTTTGGAAATCTGAAAAATGAAAGATTCGGACATTTCTTCTTATTGTTTTGGCAGTTAATGGCCGAGCAGAACGACATGATGATTATTGAATGAAAAATGGCCTCGAAAACTTAGTGCATTTATTATAACTTAGTGCGTGCTCCGTATCCCCTTTTGCTGTAGACTTTCCACCAATCCCCTACTAACCAGCTTGCCGAAATGGCGGCCGCTTGTCTACATGCAAATTTACGATCTTTGGTGTCAACTCACTCCCACTGATGCGAGGGTGTGTGTGTGTGGGGGGGGGGGGGATGTGCGTGTGTGTGTGTGTATTTCTGTACAAGATGTATCAAAACGTTCTCAACGGATTTGGATGACATTTTCCTGAATATGTTGAGTTTGCTACACGGACCAATCGATTAGGTTTTGATGAAGATCCGATTTCAGGAAAGCGTATTTTTAGGACCATATCTAACGTTTCTAACGTTAAAGTTATCGCGGATCAGTGAGCAAATAGTGTAGAACCAATGGGGCTCACTAGTTACCTATTTACTTATAACCTAATGTTTTCATCAAGTTTAATGTTTGTGGCTCAGGGGGTTAGATGTACAGCTGTCATGCCGGAGCCATTGGATCAAATCCTGGGATTATCATTTTGTTTATGTCTCTGTAAAAAGCTCTACTTTGTTATGTTTCAATTCAGGACAGGATAATGACTTTATAATTTCATACTTCCCAAAACAATTGCCAGAAGCATGGATTTACATCAAATAGTGTCCCGAAATTATTTATGGTTTGTACCCTTCATAAATCATTGGGGCACGTAATGAAAATATCACAATTTTCTGACAATTATTTTGTAAAATATCTCATTTCAAAGTATTTGTATTCATTTCTAAAAGAAAATTAGCAATATTCTACATTGCTACATCAAACAAAACTTGGAAATAGTCTGTAATATGACAAAAAACACCATTGATATATATTTTGGTAAAAGTTTGGTTCCTTCGCATTTAAGTGAATTGATTTTCTAACTCGTTTGCTTTTTTATATTGCGATTTTTACTGATGCTAGTAAGAATTCTTTATATAATGACAATGAAGATACTATTTCCAGAGCTCAAAGTAACTGGTTATAAATTTGACAAAAATGGTTTTAATCATTTAACTACTACCCCAGTTTCTGGGATCACTTATTTAACCTTATTAGGCCCGGGGGGAGGGGGGGGGGGAAAACAATTTTCCCCTATGACATTTGTTATAATATCTCCAGAACGCTTTGTCCGATCACGTTGAAAATGTCTGACTTTATCCAACTATTCTTTGGGACCACCTAATGAAAAACTAAATCAATGATAATGGATGTTCATGGTTCAAATGAATTACTCCTGAACACAACGGAAACAAAAAATCGGATAAACGGTGAAACACGTGATTTAATCAAGATATATTGATTCAAGAATTGTTTTTATTTTTTTTATTTTTTTTATTATTATTTTTTGTTAAATGCATATAACTATTTTGACCGGCAAATACGATGTTCGTGCTTTTGTTTCCACGCCAAACGTAAATGATAGTCAAAACGAAATGAGGGTTACAATGTGGGACAATATTTTAATTATTAGAAAATAAATGTCCCACATGTTCCTATGAGGCCTATACAATCCATTCTAGTAGCACGGTGTGCTATTAAATCCAGATTTACATTCAACAACTGATCTGTAAGCATGCCTATGATTCCGTTGTGTCGTATAGAAACAAATTCGTAATGTAAACATGATGTTCATACTTTATCAAGTATATTTCGCCGTCAGACGTGTTCGTCTGGGCAAACGTGAACGGTCCATGGAACGTCAAAGTGTTCCCATTGGAAGGTTATAAACGAAATATGTGTAAAATGTTTGAATGTTAAATTTGGTGGAAGAAATTCTTCCAGCCTCAAAGTTTTCAGATTGTTGATACCGCTTTGATACATTACTCTGAAATGCAAAAGAAAACTACATTTTATTATAAAATGAAATCTAAAATTTGTGTTCTGAAGGCTGAGTCGTCAGAATGTGGGTTAGAATCCCGACCGTGACCGTGGTACTTGTGTCTTTGAGCAAGACACTTTACCATAAATGCTTCTCTCCACCCATGAGTAAATGGGTACCTGTGAGGGCAGAGTTGGCTGTTGTGTTTGATTAGCCCATATGCTCGGAAATGACAGCAATTGAGCTGTATACTCCCCTGGAAGCTGAGATGGTTTCTGGAATGATTTATGCGCCTGATGAGCAGGGGTAATAATGTACAGCGCTTTGATACCTTTGTAGTAACCAGTCAAAAAATATAACCAGAATTATTTGTTATTTGATATTTAATCATAGTTGTTATGTAATCTTGGCAAAGAGGTTTTTTTTGCCATGTTAAATTCAAGCAGCTAATTGTTTCTTTCAATCAGCCCAGAAACTTGCCTAGACAGGGAGCCAGTTTATTGCCTTGTTTTGATGAATATGTAGTGTATATCCAATGACTTAACCAATGAGTGTCTTTTTAATTAACATATTCATTAATTCTGCAGTTCTTAGCCAATCAGAGCCCGAATTAGTATTCCTTTTGGGGCCATGTGTCATTCCGTTATTTTCTTTGCTGGCTCTCGTATAACACGATGTACATGTGTATTGTCGTATCTGGATTTTTCTAGAAGTAAAACTTCAGCTGTAGTTTCCACGCCCATGTGTTCGTTTTATAAACACATGCCAAGCTTACGGTAGTTCTATAATTTATATAAGTTTTCTTCAATGGACCGTAATTCTGTGTAGACATCGTACAGCAGTTGACAGCATTTAGAACATGAGTTTTTTTTTGTAACTGTTTTCCTGACCATCGAGTTATGAGCGGAACACCGCCATTTTGTGTGTTTACATCGTGTGAGCTGAGCACCGCCATTTTTTTGTGTATACATCGTATTCGTAGGACAGCCCCGCGTAGCACGGGTCGACCACTGTTAAACCCTACTTTCGTCCCATGTGCGTTGGATGGATGATCTGGACTTCTGCAGTACTTTTACTCCATTCCAGCACAGTAGCAGCCCCTTTTTTGCGGACACAGTTTGTTTCTACGATGAAGCAGTTTTCCCTCGCTGATGTCGGACCTCGAGGTGCATGACTTCGCTGTCGCATGATCGCAGTAGCAAGCAGATCGGCACACTGAACAGCAACACATGTTCCAGTTTCATTAACTTCGATAGCGGCCATCTTATCAGCTTGTCGCATCGCGTTTATCCTAACTTCATGTACTTCGGAACTTTTTGTTGCACTTTGTCACGTGTGGAACATTTATTTCACATGAACTGAACTGAACTGAACGCAGTATCGTTGAAATTGTATCCATTTGTTACTTATTTTTGTGTGGTACAATTGAATCAACCACAACAACTAAGTAAACCTAGCCGTTTTCTTTTGTAATTTATAACTAAAGTGTACACTTGTACATGTGAAGGTAATATTGACCCTCTAACATTGAGATAATTTCTTTGCCATCTTATTTACACATTGCGAATCATTCATTACTCTTGTCAGTCATATTTTGATCTCTAGTGAAGCACTGTTCACGTTTATTTAGTTCATTGTGATTATCCTTTTGCAATTTAAAGGGTTTTATTAATCACCGATTTAGAAGTGACTTAATTTACAATAAATTGACTAAATCAAGTACATCCTTTTGTGTTTGATCATTCAATTGCTTGTTCGTGGGTCACACATTAAAACGTAGGATACCTGCTGATATTTTTGTTGAATAATTGGAATTGATTTTTGAAGTTTGTTGCAGAAATCCTAAATTATATTCATACTCTTAACAAAAAAACCTACACCTTGTTTAAAAGCGCTTTAAAATGCCCGACATTATTATTATTATTATTATTATTAGATAATAATGTAATCGATAATCAGGATGGTAAACTTTGGATATCGTTAAAGACCGTCAACTTTTGGGTCGGCTATTATAATGTGCGCAAGAAAGAAAACAATATTGCGCCGTAGAATAGGTGAAGATGAAGGTCAGCCAAGCGATAGTTTCCAGTTTATCGAACGAGGACTTTACAATATAAAATAAATTATCGATATTGTCGTACATAACACACCCTGCGTAGAATTTAACATTAATGAAAAATCCGGTGAATCTTTGCTCGAA
The DNA here is from genome assembly GCA_029582265.1 of Zoroaster sp. YZ-2022. Taxonomy (NCBI): domain Eukaryota; kingdom Metazoa; phylum Echinodermata; class Asteroidea; order Forcipulatida; family Zoroasteridae; genus Zoroaster; species Zoroaster sp. YZ-2022. Next base: position 32,829,563 of record CM055817.1, on the reverse strand, counting down.
ATTAAGAATAGAAGGTATAAAATAAAATTGCCATCCAGTCTTGCCAATTTACTTGGACTCTCGGATGACATGCTATGGGGATGCATAATAGAAAAATTGATTTGCAGCCTTTTAAAACGATATAATATTCATTGGGATCAAATTTCGACTAGTATTTGAAATGTTTTACCTATACAAATTAAAATATTTGGGGAAAGTACCTGGATAGAGTATTCTAATCTATTACGAAAAAATCTCACGGCTGGGACTTTAAATGAATTGAGTTTTAAAATCGTCGGGTCAGAGCAGAAAGGACTTATAAGATCTATACATGCAATGTGTGAGCAGAAATGACTTATAAGATCTATACATGCAATGTGTGAGCAGAAAGGACTTATAAGGCCTATAAATTACGTGCAATTACATTATGTTAAGAAAACTTAATTATTTGGATTCATGTTTTATTTAACAATGGTAGTACTCACAAGTTATATTTAGCACTCAAGACCCATTATCTTGTACTTAATTAGTTAATTACACTTGATTAATCTTATAAGACCTTTTGTCATTAAACAATCAAATTGTCATCAAGTGTGTATAAGTCCTTACTGTTCTGAGCAGACGAAATACAGGATTCAAGCGGTAAAAACATTAATAATCATCGTTTGCCAGCCATTATAACCGTTGAAATTAATCAATTATTTTAAATAGTTTAATACAAATGACTGGGTATTTACGGTCCTAGCTTTACGATAGAATCTACGAGCAACCCTATTTCACCCAATAATGACAATACGTCCACTTTTCATCATGGACGTATTGCTACGAGGGAAATTCGCCAAACAATACCGTTGATAAATTTAATGGGTTATCTTCCTATAAACCTCGAGTGGAAAGGATCGACAAATCAACCTTGTTTTTTCCTCGACAAAGAACCAGCATACTAATCATTTTTTCAATCAACCGAGCTTATTATATTCTTCACTAACGATGATTTTAATGCCGAATTTTCTTTTAGCGCCATACCGCAGCATTTACAATATGGAATTTGTTTCAAGACCGAAGATCAAGATTTGTTTTATACAAGCGACCTTTTTTGCTGTCACAGACACAGGGATCTGTTTCGATATAAAAGTTGCAAGACTTTTCTTTATTTCAAAAAATAAATCTTTATTAGTAATTAAATAATGACAGAAATGTGTACCAGCAGCTGTGCAAAGATATATCCAGCATTATCAGCTATGGTCGATACGAGCGATTACAAAACATCGACGCCATCCAGGACGAAATTTCCCTAGAGAGAATCGTGAGAGATCGTATAAAAAAATAATACAATAATTTTTATGTAATCTATCGTAGAAACAATGGTCGAATGCGACGGTGTCGCCGGTTGGTCCTCGAAGGAGTAGCCATCGGGTTAAGCGGTATGGCGATGGCAATGAAATACGCGAAATACAAGATCATAAAAAAAATCATAAAAAATAAATAAATACAAAAAATAAAATAACAAAACACGTGACATACTTAATCATAAGAGTTCTCGCCGAGAGTAAACTTAATACCATCACAAGCCACGTTTCAAAAGCGATTGAAGACAGCTGTATAAGTCAAGAAGAATTTGTTTTAATTATCGAGGAGCGAGCCAAGTACTCCAAGATGAAAGAAAACATTCGAACAAATATTTTATCCGAAAGACGCTCCGCCAGAAATCAAATCCATCGTCAAAAAAATGCTTGTAGAAAAACTTGTGAATTTAAAGTAAACGTTTCTAGAGACAAATCTTACAACGACGACGTGTTGTATAATAAAACCGTTCTAGGTAACACTTGTAGCTTTGCATGGTGAAGATGATAAGTAAGACTAATTGCGGTGACACCATAATAATAATAATAATAATAAAGATTTTTAGCGCGCACATATCCACCCTGCTGGGCGCTCAAGGCGCGGAAACAAAGAAAAAACATAAATACAAACAATAAACAATGATAGCATAGGGAAAAACAAATTATGTACCGAGATACATGTACCTACAATGCAATTACAAATATACATCATCTTTGAAGAGTTGTGACATAAGATGAGTTTTAAGCATCGACTTGAATCTAGTTATACTATGACAAGATTTGAGTTTAGTTGGAAGATGATTCCAGAGTCTCGGAGCTGCGACATGTGGAATCTCAATTGAGTAGTAATTAGTTCTGAAAAGAACTGGAGGTCCAACTCGACGTTTCGATCAGTGTGCTCTGATCGTCCTCAGGAGAATGCCGGACTCTGGGGAATGCTGCTGCTTAAGTAGGCTGCTGGAGGATTACGCGAAGACAGGATGCTGGTGGATTAGTGTGTTAATGCGTGCAGGCAGGAACTGTCGATCCTAGGGGTAGGGGGAAGGAGTGTGTGCTCACTGAAGTGAATCAGTTGTTGACCAGCACTAGGGGAAGGAGGGTGGTTGACTTAGGATATAGGAGATCCCTCAGTCTGGGGTGGGTTGTGGACTTTGGATATAGAGGATCCTTCAGTCTGTAGTATTGGTCGCCAAATGTCGCTGATGTAGAAGCCGATGTCCTGTGGCACGGTGTCGTGTTTGACGATCTCGATGACCTCTCTGATGCGTCTGGGGTGCCATGTGTCGATGGGTGTGATGAGTTTGGGCTGCCTGCCAGTCGATTTGGTGGTCCTTGATGTGCGAGTGCTTGACGATGGCGGACTTCTCGAAATCTCCTCTGCGGCCGTGTGCTCGGTGTTCCTTCAATCTGATGGGGTGGTTGCGTCCTGTTTCGCCGATGTACACCTTACCGCACTCACAGGGGATCCGATAGACTCCCGCTCTGTTGTTTGGGTCCGGTTTGTCCTTCTGGGTGTGTAGAAATCCTTGGAGTTTGCTGGAGGCTGAGTGGAACACATCGATGCTTGCTCGTCGGAGGATGCGTTGTAGTTTGTGAGACGTCGAACCTAGATAGGGGAGACAAGCAGAAAGGGTTAGATTACTTACCTTGCTTTCGGGGTTTGGAACCGGCTTCGCTGTGCTGATCTTGCTGGGATTGTAACCGTTGCGTTTGAGGGTGGTTCGGATATCCTTGTCACAAATGTTGTATGCGCGTTATACGAGGGTACGGTTGACCGATGACTTGATGCTTGGGTGATGGAAGGAGCGCTGGTTCAGGTACCGATCTGTGCGCGTGGGCTTTCTGTAAACGTTGTGGTGTAGGGAGCCGTCAGGGTTTCTGGAAATGCCAACATCAAGGAACGCGATCTTGCCGTCTTCTTCTCTTTCCATGGTGAACTTGATGCTCGGGTGTTGCTGGTTGAGATGTTGTAGAAATTCCTGGAGTGTGGCTCTGCTATGTGGCCAAACCACAAAGGTGTCATCCATGTATCGGAGCCACAGCTTCGGTTGGAGGTCGGCGGTGTTGAGGGAAGAGTTTTCAAACTCTTCTATGAAAATATCAGCAAGGACCGGGGATAGAGAAGATCCCATACAGAGGTCCCAGCTGTCTGCTCGTTTTAGATGTTTTTTTTTTTCATCTTAAACCCGGCATCTTCAACACAATTGCGAAGGCGTTTTTGTGCCTTTGTGACATCTTCTACACAGAACTGATGTAGATGTTTCCATCCGAATATGCCACTGATGTAGCAGACACAATTTGTTTCCCCGCACGCTGGAAAGGCGACACTTTTCGATCGAACCCACTAAAAGCCATTCGCACGGAATAATACTTTTAGTGGGTAAAGAATCTAAGTAATGTTTAATCGCTAAGAGGTAATCGGTTTTAATCAGTCTACCATAATTGCCAGATGTACCTGAGTTTACCATCGTAATATACAATAATACTAGATTGTATTTTTTTCCCTCATTTTTTAAGAGTTTGTTTTTTATATTCTTTTATGAATGAGATTCATGGAATTCCCTTTAGAACTTCTGGTAGTTTAAACCAGTTTTCTTTATGCGTTGTATGAATAGGTGTACGGGGAGCCGTGTGAGAAATTCAGGCACTATGGTTCAAGGTCGGGTCAGCCATGGTGTATACGTTGAGGCTTGTTGATCCACTATAAAACTGAGCTATAAAAATCTCATTGTTTTAGAAATATCATACAAACCCCTCCGAGCATACTACTACTATGATAAAGGTAGGGAAATTATCGAAAACATTTCAGGCTGAAAGCCTACTTTTTGCAGCGGTTTGTAAGCTTGAACTGCAAACATTTTTAACCCCAAAAAGGCCACAGCTTATTTTGATTGCAACATTCCAATTAACAAATGTCAGACGGACACAAACTAACTGATGAACTATAAATTGTTCTTCGATATTTTCTCGAATACAAAACACCGAATTGGCGGGAAATATCAGAAGTTAGTATTGTGCAGTCTAAATAGCACATAAATGGAATACATGTATTCTTCCAATAACCAACATCGTGGCCCAGTTTCAGGTATTCACGTTTGGCTACTTGGAGAATTAATGAATCATTCTTGACTATATTAAAAGAGTGGCTCTATGGTCGAATTCAGTTTTGGGCTGCACTCAGTTTCCACTAGATAGAGTTCTTATGAGAGTGAAAGAAATATCACAAGTTTGTCACCTCACGTTGAAACGTGCAACCAGTAAAACGGTGCTCAATCTGTAACACTATGGCATTGGAAGTCAACAATAAATGGCAATGTACATTTCCAACTAATTAGTTCAGTACACAACTGAATTTGACCTTAAGAGTCGGTCTTTAATCCCAGAAGAAATGCTGGCCGTTCCGCATCACAGATGCCGCGCCTCATACCGAACATTTATGAATCTAATCAGGAGTAGTTATCCAGAAGATGTATACCAATGTGAAATGATGTCACTCAAGCCGTCGATACATGGATAGCCCTCATATTTGACCGATATTTTCATTGACGGCAAGGTTGTACTGTTATCTAAGTACATATGAGTAAATGTAGATGGTGGAATTTTTTCCATTTCCTTTGCCCTCATGTCAGATATATTAATTCAAGATTTTTTTGTTTTAAAAATGCATAGAACTATTTCGACCGGCAAATACTATCCAAACATAAATGACAGTCAAAACGAAACGTTGGCTGATTTCATGCATTTTTCTCTAATGTCTTTTTAAAACTCGTTGTTATGAGCTACAATTTCCGCAGATTGTTTTTGCATCTCGTTTTTTGCAAATGTTCTGTCGCAATGTCCAATGTTCAGTGCATTTCATCGAAAGAAAATTTCCGTCAGACGTAACTTAAGTAAAGATAAATCGGTGGTTTGATTCTATGTGATTGAAATTCATGACATTACAACTTACAATTCGATGAGGTTTTGTAGACCATCAAATGTTCCTGGTGCAAGTTCACTGATTACGTTGTTGTGAAGTTTTCTAGGATGGGAAACAAAGTAGAGTTTGACATTTAATTAAAACCCGTTTATGTTGTTATTTCACCAATGTTCTTAGATTTTCTTAAAGGCATACCGGTAGTTGGTGAAATATTAGTGATCGGTCAAATACTATGCGAAATTATTCTGCCTGCAGTTTATTTATTTAATACTTGACTGCATCCACAATAACACAAAATACACTGCGACATACTGAGGAACTAAATTAATTTAAACAAAATTGATACCAATTGCCAATTTTAGGTTGTTGCAATTCGTGATAGACTGAAATTGATGACACGTTAGTGAGCTTGTTGTGTACCATCAAATGTTCTGGGTGCATATTATACTGATGATTATTGTTTAGGGAGCGTCTCAAAAGTTGAAACGGTCGGAACGTTCTAATTGGATCGGTAGAGTATTCCATCTGGCATACCTGGACCGGTCCGTTGGACCGCGGGCTCGTTCCGTCGGAACGTTCCAAATAATCTCCCATAAGATTCTCTCTCGTAGGATCGTTCCTATGGAGCGTTCGGGTGGACCGGTACGACGTGACCCTATTGCTGATTTGGGTCTGTGTTGTGCTCACACAAACGTAATAATAAAATGGCTGCCCGAGTGTTGGTGGTGAGCATGGACACAGTGAGTAATAATAATAATAATAATAATAATAATAATGTGTGGACTTATATAGCGCACGTATCCACCAACTAAGTGGTGCTCAAGGCGCATTCTTTTTTACGTGCATTACACAACACACGGGACCTACGGCTTTACGTCCCATCCGAAGGACGAAGCAATTATGGTTAAGTACCTTGCTCAAGGACACAAGTGTCACGACCGGGGCTCGAACTTACACCCTGCTGCTGGCAACACCAGAACTTGAGTTCGGTGCGCTATGAAAAACCATCCATAATTTTGTATTTTTTAACCCGTGACATACTTAATCAATAAACTTATTTTTTAATTATACTAGGGACAGATTAATGATAAACATTGACGAAAAACTACGTAAGAAGCAAACGCACAAAAGAGATTAACGTTATGAGTGACTTGATGACAACTGGCCAAGATGATGAAATTGTTGACACAAATTAGGCTTACGTTAGGCTAATTATTGATGGAAATCATAAAGGCCTATGAAGTTGTCTTTATAGACTTTGTGAGGGGTACTGACATATTTTATATTCTATATCCCCTTACCCATGTGCTTACTATTACTGACGTTATTAAAAGGCAGATGCCCGAGTCTACAAACAATCACCATAGATGATAACACCACTAACAACTTAATGCAGTGTTCATATTCTACGTAACGTAATAGGCTGCGACGATCGTAGCTCAAGGTAACGGCTTTCATTTGTTATTGATTGATGAAAGCCCAAACCTTCGCTACGATTATCGCAAGCAGCTAATTCTAGGTTGGAACAATATATTTTCAGCTCAACGTAAACCAAATAACAACAAAGAAAACATATCTTTGTCGTGAGGATGAGGCATCAAACGAGAATTTGTAAAAAGAACTAAACAATTTGCAAAAGGTCACAGTCCTGTGTGTAACTTCATATCGGTATTGGCCTACACGATCACCCAATGAGTGTACCAACTGCGAACAATAGTACTGGTGGAACGTTCCCACGGAATGTTATAATGGAACGTTCTCAGAGGAACGCTTGTTCGGCATGATCTCGTAGTCCAGCAGAACGTTCCAGCGTTCCGCTGGACCGCTGGCATATGCCAACTGGAACGATCGTTTGTGCCTCGAACGTGCCCGACTTTTGAGACGCTCCCTTACATATCCAACAGGATTATAAACACTGTATTGAAACACTTATACATCGGTAATATACATTCATCCACTCATCTGTAAAACATTTTTCGAGAATCTGGACTCTGCCATCAGAAGCGTACGTCAATGCTTGGGTGGGATCTGACCACGACTCCTGGCCAAATTGCATTGGACATTGACATCGCTGCATTATAGGAGACCAGACTCCCTTCAGACGGCAGCCTTAGAGAACAGGACTACACCTTCTTTTTGCAGTGAAGGGATCTAAAGGAAGCGCGACAGCACAGCGTCGGCTTTGCGTTGAAAAACCCCTTACTCTCCTCGATAGAATTGCCAACCAGATGAACAGAACGCATCATCTCTCTTTTTTCAAGCTCATCGGGCCCAGTGAACATCCTGAGAGTCAACGCTCCAACCCACTACTCCTCTACATAGATCAAGGATCAGTTCTACGAGGATCTGGACTCTTGCATGATAAGCGTACCTGCCACCGAGCAACTGTACCTACTAGGAGACTTCAATGCTCTGAGATCTGACCACGACTCTTGGCCAAATTGCATCGGACACTTCGGCATAGAGAAAATAAATGAGAACGGACAAAGGCTGATTAACTCTGTTCATATCACAACCTTTGTATCAGGAGCACGTTTTTCTTTACCATACCATACCACAAAGTGTCCTGGAGGCATTTCAGGTTTCGTCACTGGACTGTGTACATATCACCCGCAGCTACCACATCACTGATGATTGCGACACCGACCACTCCTTGGTTGGCAGCAAAGTGACATTCCAGTACAAGCAAATCCATCATTCGAGGCAGAAATGACGTCCATGCATCAACACCGCCCCTCCTGGACTATCCCTCAGCCTCTGCTTAAGAGAGATGGAACTATGTCTGCGACGCTATTTACAATACCACCGTGGATTCTTTTGGGAGGGAAGCAGAACCCAGACTGATTTGTCCTTACCAGACAATATTTGTAATTGTATGCATCTGTATGCTTATTCAATAACATTGGTTACAATAATTGCACTTGTTTATTTAGTTTTAATTTATTTTTGTAACAATATCAAGTTAAAGATAATGTACTTCATTGGCTATTTGAAGAAAACAAAATTTTCAAACTTGAAAGGAAAACCTATAATATGTGTAGTTCAAGGTATTTATTTTTTAAGTGATATCATTTTTAAAGCAGGTGAAATAATTTGTCACCATATGCATAAGTAAGACTAATTGCAGTGACACTATTTGAAATTATCTTTATTGAGTAGTAATTAGTTCTGAAAAGAAATGGAAGTTACAACTCGATGTTTCGATCAGTAAGCTCTGATCGTCTTCAGGAGAATGCCGGACTCTGGGAGAAGCTGCAGCGTAGGGTTGGTGGAGGGTCACGCGATGACTGGATGCAGGAGGATTAGTGCGTTGAAGCGTGCAGGCGGGAAACTGTTGGGACTAGGAGTGGGGGAGAGGAGTGTGTGCTCACTGAACTGAATCAGTTGTTAACAAGCACAGGGGGAGAGAAGGTTGTTGAGGGTAGGAGATCCCTCAGTCTGGGGTGGGTTGTGGCTTTGGATATAGTAGATCCTTCGGTCCAAAGCAGTGGTCGCCAAATATCGCTGATGTAGAAACCGATGTCCTGTGGAACAGTGTCGTGTTTGAAGATCTCCATGACCTCTTTGATGCGTCTGGGGTGCCAGTCGATTTGGTGGTCCTTAGTGTGGGTGTGCTTGACGATTGCCGACTTCTCAAAATCTCCTCTGCAGCCGTGTACTCGGTGTTCTTTCAGTCTCGTTGGGAGATTCCGCCGTGTATCCCCGATGTAGACTTTACCACACGCACAGGGGGTCTGGTATACTCCCACTATGTTGCTGGGATCCAGTTTTGCCTTGTGGGTGTGTCCTGAAGTTTGTTGGGGCAGAGTGGTAGACTTGTTGGAAGATGTGCTGGAGTGTATGTGACGTAGAGGCTAGATAGGGGAGACAAGTAGAAAGGGTATGGGGAGGGGAGACATTGCAATCAGGGTTTGGGACAGGCTTCGAAGTGTTGATCTTGCTGGTTTTGTAGCCATTGCGCTGGAGGGTAGTCTCGATGTGCCGAAGTTCCTTGGGTAGACTGTCCCGGTCGCATAGGTTGTAGGCGCGTTGCACAAGGGTGCGGTTGACCGATGACTAGGGTGATGGAAGGATGTATCGATCCGTGTGGGTGGGCTTCCTGTAAACGCTGTGGTGTAGGGAGCCGTCTGGATTTCTGGAAATGCCAACATCAAGGAATGAGATCTTGCCGTCTTCTTCTAGGATGTTGCTCATTGAGGTGTTGTAGGAAGTCTTGAAGTGCGTCTCTGCCATGTGGCCACACAACAAAGGTGTCATCCACATAGCAGAGCCACAGGCTGGGTCGGAGGTTGGAGGTGTGGAGGGAGGTTTCAAACTCTTCCATAAAAATGTCAGCAAGGACTCATAGAACTTGCCCTGAAATTTAAAACAACTAGAAGAAACACAGTTTAGTAACAGATCATGTATTTGGGCAGGGAAATGTGATGTGCGGTCGTCAAGGGAAAGGTCTTGTTTGAGTCTCTCTTTCACCAAAAAAGAGAGACAACATCAAAACTAACCACGATGTCGCTGTGTTGTACAGTGAGACCCTGGGTGATCTCAACGAACTGACTGGAGTTGGACACATGGTGCTGAGTGAGACACACCAAGGGTCAGAGATCTTAGCTAAGTGCCGGGCTGTGTTGTATGTGGGTGATCCTCTGGAGGCGACAATGGGACGGAGAGGAACATCGGGTTTGTGGATCTTCGGTTGGCCAAATAACCTCAGGTATGAAGAGCTAGAGGGTCTGAGGTGTCGATAGAGTTGGATGGCAAGGGCATCGGCACGGTGGAGAGCAAGGACTTTGCTGGCAACTCTTTTATCGATGGATGGGATGGGGTTCTTCTTGAGCGGGCGGTATGAACCAGATTTACTGTCACTTACCTTGGCGGTGTACTGCGATCGATCCATAATGACTGTAGCGTTGCCCTTTTCCGTGGTAAGGATGTGGTTGGAGCTGTCCCGTCTGATGTCACGTAGAGCAAAAGGCTCTTCCTTGGAAAGGTTGGGTTTAGCTGGCTTGGCTCTACGCAACACCTCACTCATCTTCATCCAGACGTCGTCTGCTTCTGTCTTGTCAAGGCGTCTTAAGGCTGGTTCAACGGACTGGATGATCTCCTTCGTTGGGATGGAGGGCGAAATTCATACGTAATGACAGTACCGAGGTTTCGGTAGGGTTAAGGTTACGTTGGCTGAGGTTAACGAAGATGTGCTTGCAGAACGCGTCCTGTGAACAGAGGTGTGGTGGTTGCCTTCAGGATATAGACGATCCTGTAGGTCTGCTAGAAACGAGGTTGGAGTGAGAGAATTTCACATGGTGTCACCGCTAGTCTTACTTAGTCTTTTCACCGTGAAAAGCTACAAGTTTTACCTATATTTTGTCATCATATGCATAGGCCTAAATAATGCTTTTAAACGTTGAATACACATACTCTTGCTGTATGCTTACCTTTAAATTGAAATGATAGGAATATAATACATTGTTCACTAAATTGCATACTTGTAATTTCCCAGTCAATTGTTTTCTTAATTTGTTGTGTAACCAACTGACCTCGAGACTTGGTCATTTACTGACGTAACGACAATTTATGTTAATTTATTATATGTAAAATATTTAGTCAATAACGCCTACGAGGAAGAATATTCCTTTTGGTAATGTAACTTATAGGGCTTAGTAGTCCAACAGGCGCCAACATTTGAATACAACTAGGTGAAATACCTATGGCCAGTCAAGGGCGTGAGGGCGTGCTTTCTCAATAAGATTGCATGAGCCATTCCTGCACTTGCCGTCACCGGGAGAGGTCGCATGTAGGGAGCAGTTATGTTTTCGTTGTCTTAGTTTCTTGATTTCAGCCCATTTCTTTTACATCCTTTACTTTATCGATGTTCGTGAAAATAATCATACTTGAATCGACAAGCTTTTGCTGATTTCCGTTTGCAAATTCAACTGCGTTTGAATGGCCAGAGTAGCGTGCACAAACTTCGGTGAGTTAGAAAGTTAGCACATGTAACAACAGGTGACTTGATCATGACTAGATATTATGCGTAAAATGTGTTATTTTCACAAATGGCAGAATTCAAGCGTTATCTGAAATTTTTGGAAGTTTTGGGATAATACTCCTAAGATAAAATTATATTTGTGACTAGGCAAATGAAAAGAATAGAACCATGTGGTAGCACTGAGGGCAGTCATCTTGAAAAAATTGAACGATTTCGGTTATCCTATGAGTGGTTATACATTGACATGACACTGACTTTATAAGAGTAAAATTTAGTAAATATGTAAATATATAAATAAATTGCAACCAATCCATCAGAGTGACCACAACAATTTGTTCTTATACATTGATGCCCACACTGCTTAAAGCTGTTTATGCTGTCTTAAACATTGTCTACTAGCCACAGGTTAAGGCAGTCTGGGAATTCATGCAATGTGTCATATTAATTAACAGGACAAGTCCAACCTGTGGTAAGGGACATGCGAGTCTACCTTATAAATGTCATAAATAAAATTGGTCGGATTCCTATTATGAACAATCAAAGATTGCAATATTTTAAGAAAATAAGATATGACCAAAGAAAGTGACTGAAGTATTTATAAAACTAAAGCATTGTACATGTTTGATCACTGTGTTATTTTGTTTACATTTATTATTTTAAAAATGTAAGTATATTAGAGTTCATTAATACATGATACAAAAAACATTTTCTTGACATTTTTTATGTTACTATTACAAACAATGGTCACAAAGAAGAGTTTCGTTTCGTACTTGATAATGTGATTTGGAATTCTGTGACCTTTAATTGCCATGAAGAGTAACATTATTTTTTTCTAAATTCTATGTACCATTGTAAGATTTAACTTACTACCTGGTTTTGTATCCTCCTGTTGAGATTAATTTTTTCCCAACTCCATTAAGTTTAAATAACATTTCGATTCTAATAATTATTGCAATATTTTTCTAATTCATTTGCTGTAAAGAAAACCTCCCAATTTTGGAAATGTGACTTAAAAGTCACACTACAAAAAATGTAAAGAAAATAATGTAAATAGTTCTAATCATTTATAAGTTATAATGATCTTAGTATGATGATGTAGATGTTTTCATTTTAAATATAAACAAAGTTAACATGAAAAATGTTCATAATTTCATGATTCATAATGTGTCTCAATCCCTTTTAATAGTGTTGGTAAAACCAATAAAATTGGACATTTGGCCCAGTAGCCCACTCATAAGTGAAATTTATTCACCAACAGAATGTGAACATGTTGCCTATTAATTTATTAAATATAATTGCCCAACTCAAAACATGAAATTACACAAAATTGGTGAATAATTACCTCACAAAATTTCACATCAGGCAGATCTGAATTGGTAAATATTTTACCAACATCAATTGTACAATGTTCGAATTGCTCTGTTATTGGGTAATTTTAATTTGACCAATTTGTGGTATTTATTTAATAACCAACAGTTAGGTAAAATTTAATTAACGAATAGATGGGTAAACATCTTTTCCCAATTATGTTGGGCAATAACTACCCAATTGTGTAGGCAGTTGATAATCTGACCATTTTTGGTAAAAAGTCCTACATTATTGGTAAATTCGGGGATGAAATTTTGTTGTCTCATGTGCTATCAAATTTATTTAGTAAAATAGTGAAATAATGCACAAATTAATTGCGTAATATTGTAATTTCTACAATGAAGATTGAAACAGTGCTAACACCAACATCCAGTTTCGCGACTACCAAGTAGGACCAGGCTAGAGACAGGTCTGTAATTCTGATGTGGGGTAGCTATAGCAATAAAAAGGAACCCGATAATCTAGATCCACTCGGTGAATGCCATCTCACCCAGACTTATTTCCGTCGACTTCCAAATAATTATACGTGCTTAATATCCGCATAATAATAATAATAATAATAAATAATAATAAATATTTTTAGCGCGCACATATCCACCCTGCTGGGCGCTCAAGGCGCGGAAACAAAGAAAAAACATTAATACAAACAATATACAATGATAGCATAGGGAAAACAAATTATGTACCGAGATACATGTACCTACAATGCAATTAAAAATATACATCATCTTTGAAGAGTTGTGACATAAGATGAGTTTTAAGCATCGACTTGAATCTGGTTATACTATGACAAGATTTGAGTTTAGTTGGAAGATGATTCCAGAGTCTCGGAGCTGCGACAGAAAACGACCTATCACCCCAGTTCCGTTTTGAAGTTGTTTCCTTGAGTAGTGACATGTTGCTGAAGCGCAAATTGCGTGATGGAGTGTAGACTTTAAGTAGTTCAGAAATATAAATTGGAGCAATGTTATTAAAACATTTGTGAACAATTAGCATAAGTTTAAAAACAATTCTCTGTGAAACAGGAAGCCAGTGCAGTTCTTTCAAGATTGGCGTGATATGGCATGACTTTCTGGACAAAGTCACAACACGAGCTGCTGTGTTTTGTATGTGCTGAAGACGAGATATTTGATTCTGCGGAAGACCGTAAAGGAGAGAATTCCCGTTATCGAGCCGTGATGTGACAAATGCATGTATAATTTGTTCAGCAGCACTTTTATTCAAGTATTTCCTAATTCGGCTTATATATCTGATATGAAATGATGATATGCGAACAATGTTGGAGATATGTGGTTTTAAAGTCATTGTCGAGTCAAATATAACACCCAAATTACGTGCATGTAATGAAGGGGTTATCTGCGAGTCACCAATTGTAATAAATGGAAGAGAAACTTTAGACAATTGCTGACGTGATCCAAATAGAACAAATTCTGTTTTTTTCATCGTTCAATTTCAGGAAGTTTTGTCTCATCCAACTTCGAATCTCTTGAATACATTTCTCCAGTGTTTTAATGCAGGAATCAGCAGGTTCTTGAGAAGATTTAAAAGTAATGTAAAGCTGCGTGTCATCAGCGTAAACATGGTAATTTAAATTATACTTCAAAATGATATCACGAACTGGAAAGGTATAAACAGTAAACCACTGTGGGCCGAGCATAGAGCCTTGGGGTACAGAATAGTCAAGAGTAACAGGCTCGGAGATAGCGTTACCAATACAAACATGCTGAGGCCTATTTAAAAGGTAGGACTTACACCAATCCAGGGTTGTGTCATGTATTCCAAGATGATATTGAAGGCGGGAGAGAAGGATTTTATGATCGACAGTGTCAAAAGCGGCGCTTAAGTCTAACAAAACTAATGCAGAGATTTCCCCCTCATCCATGACAGATAAAATGTCATTGTTGACGCGAAGAAGAGCAGTTTCCGTTCCATGAAATGGTTTGTAGGCTGACTGAAATGTGTCCGACAGGTTATTAGCACGAACATGGTTAGAGATCCGTGATGAAACAACTCGCTCGATTGTTTTTCCAAGGTACTTTAAATTCGCTACTGGTCGGTAATTTTTGAAAACTTCCTTGTCCAAATTGGGTTTCTTTAGGAGTGGTTTAACATGAGCAACCTTCTGGCTATTAGGGAAACAACCGGAAGAAAGAGATATGTTTACAATAATTGTGATATACTTAGCAAACACATCAATATTTTGTTTTATTAGCGAAGTTGGCACTGGATCAAGTTCACATGATTTTGATGGCGATTTCATGATGAGTTTCTTGATCTCCGTAACACTAGTAGGCTCAAACATGGACAGTCTACATTGTGGATCCTTGCGTGATGGTGTTTGTGATAGAATGGCAGGTACTGAGGGAAAAGAACGATGGATATTCTCAATTTTTGTGACAACAAAGTTTGAAAAAGCATTTGCGAGGTCCTGATCGGAGTGTGTAGATGGAAGCACTGGAGCTTTGGGTTTATGAAGCAGCTTTTCAACAATGTTAAAGAGTTTTTTCTGATCACCAGAGCTATCTTCCACAAGAGATGAGTAGTGAGTTATTTTTGCCTGGTTAGTCATGTTCTTCACAATATCACGTTGGTTACAGTATTCTTGCCGATGTACTCCAAGTTTCCCATTGTCACGCCATCTTCGCTCAAGTTGACGGCGGATTTTCCTTGCAGCACAGATATCATCATTGAACCAGGGGGATTCAGATTGTAGTTTAACAGTTCGAGTTTTTTGCGGAGCATGATCATCCAAGATGTTACGGACAGTAGATTCAAATAGATTGACACAAGAATCCAGCTCACCATCTTCAAGGTTTACATTTTCCAGTTGAGATTCAATATCATGACATAAATCTTTAATATTTACTTTTTTCCAGTGGCGAGTAGTTACAGAAATGGTAGGTATGGGAGGTTTTTTAATGTTCAAATTTACCATGATTGCATAATGATCAGATAAGCCAGGATGAATAGTTATATTCGAGATAAGAGGTGAAGTATTTTCACGCGTTATCATGAGGTCAAGACAATGACCATACCGATGAGTGGGTGCTGTGATGTGCTGTATAAGTCCATGAGCAGAGAGCAGATCTTTAAACAGATTTGCATAATTGTTTGAAATAATGTCCATATGAATGTTAAAATCGCCGGTTAAAATAATGTCAGATGGGTGTAAGAGATAATCGACAATTAATGTTTCAAATTCCTGCAGAAAACTGGAGAAGTTTACATGTTTACCATCAGCATAGTGTGTGCGTACGGTCACTCTAACTCGGAGAGTTCATCAGAGTCAGGGAAAGACCAATACTGGCTCAAACTCAGGAAGGAAATATACACATTTCAAATTAATCCCGGCTGCGCACTTCCGCATTGAAACCGAGGCTCTCTGTGTCCACCAAAGATCGTATCGCGCCGCTAAGATGGAGAACTTGACCCGAACGCTATGCAAGTACATGAAATTTACATGCAGGTCAGCGGACGCCATTCTGGCAAGTTGGGAAATGAGAAATGTCCCGGATGTTAACTGTAAACAAACACAACCACCGTGACGGTAGTGTTAGTACACGAAAAACAGCTATCATTTCTTTACAAATCGGGTAACAGGAATCTGTATTCTAGTGTAAATGTCGACTTCTCGGATCAATAAATTACCTGCAAGGATTTATTGTTTTTTAAACATGGTAAGGCTGCACTGGTGGAGTAAAAACAGCTGCACATGATCATCATGAGGGATCGTAAGATGCGTTTCGTACAGAAGCACCCATGCTTGCAGCAAGACAGGACCTACTAGTAGTAGTAGTACGAGCTGCGATAATCGTAGCTCTTGGTCGCGTCCCTTATTTGGTAAGTTTTTTAAAGTTTGTTTTTTACACTTTCTTTAAATGTTTTGATATATAAATTTGGATTTTATTGCCAATTAAACTTGAAAGAACACTAATTTTGTGTATGGTGCCTGGTGGTGCAATTGAGCTTCATTTGAAATGTTGAAAATATTTTGAAATCTTAACATACAAATTTTTCATATTTTTTTTTACCAATGCTCGGTCATAGCTCTTATGTCTAAGGGACATGACCAAGAGCTGCGATTATCACAGCAGCTATACACTGGAGTGACCAGCACTAAGCACTTTGTTTTGCATACTGTTTTCCTGACATTTTGATTTAGCTTACATCTGTTCGTTTGGTGCTTTCAGTTTCTGTGAGTCCTGAAAATTAAAGATGGTTGGTTGCCCATGCAAAACCTGAACTCACGATCCCCTTAATTTTAGCTCTGCTCTGATGCTAGCTGCGATAATTGTAGCTCTAGCTCTAATTTGTGTGTGATAATGACTGTGGAATTTTCTAAATTTGCCAAACTTTGAAATAAAATATTTATTTCCTCTAAATATAGCCGTGGTTGTGCATTGCACCCTGGCATTATCCGTGGTGTATGCAATTGAGTGGTTTTAAGATGAGATCTTTGAGCAAATAGCAGTGACAACTCTACTGCAGCTCAAGACAAATCTTTTGACATAAATACTAGCTGCGATAATCGTAGCTATTGGTCACGTCCTTAGACCTAAGTGCTACAACACATCATGTGTTAAAATTTGAAAAAAAATTCTACGTTTTTTGGTCAACATTTTAATGCGTATATTTAAAATGTTGGGAAAAAATACTGTGCTAAAGAAACATGTAGGCAACACAGACAAAACAATACACACTGTGGTTATTTGACAGTAGGTGCATAAAGCACATTTATTCTGACACTGTTCATTTTACCAAGTCATGGTTCAGAAAAGTTGGATTAAACAGCTCATATGGAAATTCATAGTTTTCATAGTCAAGGAGATGGTCTGCTATTGTTCAAATTGGGACATTCTTATTCTATGGTTATCCTGCAGTGGTTATATTCTAGTTATAGACTCAGTCTGGTTTACAGGCAGATGGCATTGAACATATGAATACATAAGTCCTTATATTCAGCATTGGCCAGTGGTACTAGTTCAAAATTGCAAGATGCATTGTATAAAATTACTGAGCATCACCAGGGAACAAAGCAAACTGCACATCATCGTTGTTAATCAGTTGGCAAAGTTAAGTATAAAGGTCAGAATTTTACAACTGACCATGATAGGAAATTAAATTCCAAAGCAATGATAAATTGCAGCCTCTGCATTAAGCCAAATAAAACAAATGTTTATACTTAATAGGTTTTTTTACAGTATGTAGATACATGTATTTATTATACCAAACAAAGGGTTATCAGGTCTTATTGGTAGGTCGGATATGTTTTAATATACTTTAACCCTAACTCCACATAGCATATTTCATTATGAACTAATTCATATCCATCAAACTACCACAGGATATAGTACAATGTAAAGCAAACCCAAACCGATTGACTTGGACACATAAAACTGTCTATCACGCCCCTTAAAAGTTTGGATATACAAAATGGTACAGTTCCTAGTACATCAAAATCAGACAGAATCATGAAATAGATTTTTGCAAACTTTGAACAGTTAGGGTTAAGTTTCCAATTTTAGGGTTAAGTTTCCTTATTTGTGCATTACTTTTTGCGCTTTCCTATTTTTTCTCTTCAAAAACACATCTTTCAGCTCTCTATTTTTGCATTTAAGTGCATACTGAATGCGCATGCTTACAAAAATGTTTACTATTCGAGCTCGAATCCCCTCACTACATACCCCCTGTTCTGTGTATACACTTTGTTTGCAGATGGCATTCTTGATCAAACTACTGATTCTGTTACGAGTCATGCCTTGCCTATCAAATTCTGCTCTAAATATGTTTTCACACAGAGCACAGAATTGAACAAAAGAACTGGATGGGACAATTAGTGAACCAAAGTCAGTTTTTGTAGTATCCCATGCTTTGTTATGAATGAATAATTGAGAAGGTTCAGCCAAGAATGTGTCAGGAGACATTAGTGCTGCTCGACAAGTACTGCAAGGAGAAATAACTTCATGGCCTGCCATAACTTTTCTACATAAATACCCAGCAACGTAAGAAATTGTATTCTGCTTAAATATATTAAGAGCACTTTGAGTCACAGGAACATAATGCAAACTACCAGCCACTGTGTGTGAATTGTCCTTGTTTTTAGATTTCTTTGAAAGACATCTTAAATTCAACAGAAATGAATCGGTGTCAGGTGCACAATTGGAACCGAGGGCTTCAGCAACCATGACCATTCTTAATGCATATCGAAATTCTGAAGCTGAAGGATTATCCCTGAAACCACCCTTACGTCTGATTGTCGAAAATGTGTTTTCCACAACATCTTGATTGAACCTGCCTGTCAGAAGAAATTTTATTTCATTCTTGGATTTCATTTCATCCCACATTTGAGTAATACAGGCAATGTCCAAAAGCCATCCCTTGATACACAATACATTCTTGGAGCAAACATACTTAATACTCTTCACACATGGAATACACTCATTAAACAATTTAACATGCTCAGTGTTCTTAGACAGAGGTCTGTGAATTTTCTTCTTTTCTTTGAAACTCCTGCAGTTGAAAGCATCAAACAGTTTGTCTATCTTTTCTACAAATTCTGCAGTGTGAACAGCATCTGCAGGCAATTTACCCAAAGATGTATAAGTGTAAATTCCTGCAGCAACAGTGTGACTGAGAACTTGAGCTGCTTTATTTACCCTCATTTTAGAGAAACTATTCAACTCAAAATGCCCCTTTGTCAATTTTGGAGCCATACTGATTGGTAAGACGGAATCAAATTCATAGAACTGCTGAATATATGACCATTTAGCATGTTTTGTGTCCCCATCTGAACCATCAAATCTTAGTAGATACTTCATTCAGTTTGATCTTGTGTTTTTCAGAAGGTGAGGAGGGTAGTACCGTACATACAAAATACTTTCTCTCCGTCTAATATGAAACATGGGTTGTCAACAGTTTGAAGGTTTTGACATTATTTGAACCTTGGTCGCACACAACTAATTTTGGACACAGACCAATAGCCCTCAATTTAGCTAAACATGACTTTACCAGTTCAGCCTGTGTCTCTCCTGATGCAGCATCCTTTGAAAAGAAATAACCCAAAGGTTGCTTCCAATGAAAAAGCATGCCCCTGACTATGAAAACTAATGCATGGTTTGCAATGTTATTAGTTCTACCTAAGTCACCAAAGTCCTCAAAGTCTTCAATTCTGTCATTACTGATGCCATATGTCAGCCCAGAACGTAAACTCATCTCATCAAATGTGACTACACAGTATTTATCCCGTTCTTCCATTGAGGAAACCTTGTGCTTCATAACATCAAAGATTCGTTCATTGAAGCCAGGATGGATTTCTATACTTGTGTAGCCACTTTCGAAGAGAAGAAACTGAAGGCAAAGTAAAAATTCTGGAACAAAATTTATAGGCTCGAGGACCTTGGTGATAGAGAGATAATGCAATGACTTTATCGGTGTATGTCCACCTCCTACTCCTAGCCTTAGTACGCTTTGAGGAATTTCGGAGCTGTGAAGCAAAACATTACAGAACTGGCTCATTCAGGTATTTGCTTGCGCCATCGATGAGTTCCTTGATCGTTTCAGCCCCAGACACCATGTTGTTCATCGCCGTCTGAAGATGCTGCACTTTCCGCTTGAGCCTGGTGGTCCGTACCCGTTCTCTGTGAAGAGCTCTAGTTTCATGTGATGGCTTCTCATCAAGCAAAGGTGGAGAAGTATCATCCTCATGCTGCTTGCAATAACTATGATCGAGATGGATGTGTACATCAGGGAAACTACAAAAAGGAAAAAAATTACAAACATATTTTAACTGCAAATCTTAACTAGCTACTGATCTCAGGCAAACAGTGATGTGTAAAATTTAATCCAAAAAAATGGATTTGTATTTCATGATACATGCCACCTTGAGTGTAACCATGGCTTCTATGTACAACGTCTCTGAAACAATAATAGAAGTTTTCCTACTTAGGGGGACAACGATTAATCCATTAAAAAAAACTTGCACTAAAATAAGGCTTAGGCATGAGCCAAACAATTCTTCAAGGCTCATTCTTTGTGCTAAAAGAAGAAAAGACACAGACTCCTCCCCTTCATTCTTCTATGGTTAAAGTACAAGGAAGTGTGTACAAAATTTGACCATAAATGTCATTGCAAAATTTTCACCTTATAGGCCTCTCTTGTGCAAGTGCATGGACAGTATAGTGCATCAAACCTAATCAATAAACACATATTTATTATCGACAAAGATATACCAAAGTTTAGAAGTCTCACATCTGTATTGGACAATACGTATATATCAGGTTTGTGAACCACCGTGATTATAATTCCAAATATACAGGTAACAGCCGTTAGAAGGCCTTGAACAATCTCAACCAGATGACATTAAGTCCTTGGACACTCAAAACTACTTGAAATTCAGTTTTACATCTACCTTTCAAACGCTTTGGAGGGATGTCGTCTTGTGCATTGATGACCTTCCTTTTCAGTGGTCTCCTTCTTGGTTCAGCTGATTTTGGTGGATTGGGAATGCTGAAAACTGTTGGAACTGCATTCCATTTGAGCCTTCTTTTCTCTGTGTTAACAAAGCGACTTGGCTGAAAATGCTCGGAGCATAGGCGACAATTATTGTACAGATACCACGGGGTTCTCCCTTGCAGGTCTCTACGCCTAGTGTTCTACACCCACTGTTGGCTTCTGAAATGAGTACATAAGGGAATGTAATTGTAAAGTGAGGCCAAAATGATCAGTAGGCCTATTCCAGTAATGCAGGAAATGGATCAGACTTAGAGTCAGAATGTCAGAATTAACATTAAACCAAACAACGTTTAAGTTCTCCTTCATAATGTATTCAAAAGAGGTCACAGCAGTCTTGAGTTTAAAAATAAATTTATAAAACAAAATGTTTAAAATGAAAAATGTGAAAAAAGAAAGAAAAAAAAGTGTGCCACAATTGCGTTACGTTAACTTAGTAAAAAAAACTAACACAGCTGATCATGCCTGATGACGATGTCATGCCATCCCGTCTGTAAAAATTGCCGTCATGCTAGCCGTTATAATTAAAATGATAGCATGTTTCCCTAAACTCACCTTTCTTTATTCTTTGGAAATCTCAAAAATGAAAGATTCGGACATTTCTTCTTATTGTTTTGGCAGTTAATGGCCGAGCAGAACCACATGATGATTGTTGAATGAAAAATGAACTCGAAAACTTAGTGCGTGCTCCGTATCCCCTTTTGCGGTAAACTTTCCACCAATCCCCTACTTACCAGCTTGCCGAAATGGCGGCCGCTTGTCTCCATGCAAATTTCATGACGTAGATTCAGTTCTCCATCTTGCGCCGCTACGCGGCGCTTGACGATCTTTGGTGTCAACTCATTCCCACTGATGCGAGGGTGTGTGTGTGTGTGTGTGCGTGTGTGAGCGCATTCAAACCGGGGACGTATAACAAAAGGGACAATGGTCCCCGGTTGCTCTCACAATGGAGAACAATCCGTCCCCGTATTTTTGGACAAAGGAATTTGACAAAGGAAGTCCCCGAATGCCGGTGTTTACACACGTGTGTGTGTGTGTGTGTGTGTGAACGTACACACCATTCGTTGTGGGGTCCAAAACACAATAGAACAATTGGACCCCACAAGGTAACTATAGAAAATCTTGTACCCCACAGGAGAATTATAAGGAAAAGGGATAATAGAACGAACAAAGGGATACCCCACAAATCAATGTGCGTGAGGGTGTGTGTGTGTGTGTGTGTGAACGTACACACCATTCGTTGTGGGGTCCAAAACACAATAGAACAATTGGACCCCACAAGGTAACTATAGAAAATCTTGTACCCCACAGGAGAATTATAAGGAAAAGGGATAATAGAACGAACAAAGGAATACCCCACAAATCAATGTGCGTGAGGGTGTGAACGTACACACCATTCGTTGTGGGGTCCAAAACACAATAGAACAATTGGACCCCACAAGGTAACTATAGAAAATCTTGTACCCCACAGGAGAATTATAAGGAAAAGGGATAATAGAACGAACAAAGGAATACCCCACAAATCAATGTGCGTGAGGGTGTGTGTGAACGTACACACCATTCGTTGTGGGGTCCAAAACACAATAGAACAATTGGACCCCACAAGGTAACTATAGAAAATCTTGTACCCCACAGGAGAATTATAAGGAAAAGGGATAATAGAACGAACAAAGGAATACCCCACAAATCAATGTGCGTGAGGGTGTGTGTGTGTGTGTGTGTGAACGTACACACCATTCGTTGTGGGGTCCAAAACACAATAGAACAATTGGACCCCACAAGGTAACTATAGAAAATCTTGTACCCCACAGGAGAATTATAAGGAAAAGGGATAATAGAACGAACAAAGGAATACCCCACAAATCAATGTGCGTGAGGGTGTGCACAGGCGTAGCATACACTATGTGGACTTCGGAAGAAAGGATGTCCACATAGTGTAGGAACTCTGTGCACTGTGTGGACTTACACACGTCCACACAGTGTTTTTGGACTTTGGAAAAGTACGAATATCTCTGAAATTAGTGATTTGTCTAAGCAGGTTCGTTGACTTAAATCGAAGGATATTATTAAAAGGGAAAAATAGAACGAAAACCGCTCAAAAAACACTCTTCTGTGTGAAATGGGAACGATTTTAAGAAATTACTGTGCTTAAGTACATGAGAACAAAGGAATGTCCACATAGTGATAGCAACAACGGTCTGTGTGTGTGTGTGTGTGTGTGAACGTACACACCATTCGTTGTGGGGTCCAAAACACAATAGAACAATTGGACCCCACAAGGTAACTATAGAAAATCTTGTACCCCACAGGAGAATTATAAGGAAAAGGGATAATAGAACGAACAAAGGAATACCCCACAAATCAATGTGCGTGAGGGTGCACAGGCGTAGCATACACTATGTGGACTTCGGAAGAAAGGATGTCCACATAGTGTAGGAACTCTGTGCACTGTGTGGACTTACACACGTCCACACAGTGTTTTTGGACTTTGGAAAAGTACGAATATCTCTGAAATTAGTGATTTGTCTAGGCAGGTTCGTTGACTTAAATCGAAGGATATTATTAAAAGGGAAAAATAGAACGAAAACCGCTCAAAAAACACTCTTCTGTGTGAAATGGGAACGATTTTAAGAAATTACTGTGCTTAAGTACATGAGAACAAAGGAATGTCCACATAGTGATAGCAACAACGGTCTGTGTGTGTGTGTGTGTGTGTGTGTGTGTGTATTTCTGTACAAGATGTATCAAAACATTCTCAACGGATTCGGATGAAATTTGCTGAATATGTTGAGTTTGCTACACGGATCAATCGATTAGGTTTTGATGAAGATCCGATTTCAGGAAAGCGTATTTTTAGGACCATATCTAACGTTTCTAACGTTAAAGTTATCGCGGATCAGTGAGCAAATAGTGTAGAACCGATGGGGCTCACTAGTTACCTATTTACTTATAACCTAATGTTGTCATCAAGTTTAAAGAATCGTTTGTGGCTCAGGGGGTTAGATGTACGGCTGTCATCTCGGAGCCATTGCATCAAATCCTGGGATTATCATTTTGTTTATGTCTCTGAAAAAAGCTCTACTTTGTTATGTTTGAATTCAGGACAGGATAACGACTTTATAATTTCATACTTCCCAAAACAATTGCCAGAAGCATGGATTTACATCAAGTAGTGTCCCCAAATTATTTATGGTTTGTACCCTTCATAAATCATTGGGGCACGTAATGAAAGCATCACAATTTTCTGACAATTATTTTGTAAAATATCTCATTTCAAAGTATTTTAATTCATTTCTAAAAGAAAATTAGCAATATTCTACATTGCTACATCAAACAAAACTTGGAAATAGTCTGTAATATGACGAAAAACACCACTGATATATATTTTAGTAAAAGTTTGGTTCCTTCGCATTTAAGTGAATTAATTTTCTAACTCGTTTGCTTTTTTATATTGCGATTTTTACTGATGCTAGTGAGAATTCTTTATCTAATGACAAAGAAGATACTATTTCCAGAGGTCAAAGTAACTGGTTCTAAATTTCACAAAAACGGTTTTAATCATTTAACCATTACCCCAGTTTCTCGGAACACTTCTTTAACCTTATTAGGCCGGGGGGGGGGCACAATTGGCCCTATGACATTTGTTATAATATCTCCAGAACGCTTTGTCCGATCACGTTGAAAATGTCTGACTTTATCCAACTATTCTTTGGGACCACCTAATGAAAAACAAAATCAATGATAATGGGTGTTCATGGTTCAAATGAATTACTCCTGAACACAACGGAAACAAAACATCGGATAAACGGTGAAACGCGTGATTTAATCAAAATATATTGATTCAAGATTTTTTTTATTGTTTTTATTATTATTATTATTTATTTTTTAAATGCATAGAACTATTTTGACCGGCAAATACGATGTTCGTACTTTTGTTTCCACGCCAAACGTAAATGATAGTCAAAACGAAATGAGGGTTACAGTGTGGGACAATATTTTAATTATTAGAAAATAAATGTCCCACATGTTCCTATGAGGCCTATACAATCCATTCCAGTAGCACGGTGTGCTGTTAAATCCAGATTTACATTCAACAACTGATCTGTAAACATGCCTATGATTCCGTTGTGTCGCATAGAAATAAATTCGTAATGTATGAACATGATGTTCATACTTTATCAAGTATGTTTCGCCGTCAGACGTGTTCCTCTGGGCAAACGTGAACGGTCCGTGGAACGTCATAGTGTTCACATTGGAAGGTTCTAAACGAAATATGTGTAAAATGTTTGAATGGTAAATTTGGTGTAAGAAATTCTTCCAGCCCCAAAGTTTCCAGATTGTTGATACGGCTTTGAAATGCAAAAGGAAACGACATTTTATTATAAAATAAATCTAAAATTTGTGTTCTGATGGCTGAGTCGTCAGAATGTGGGTTCGAATCCCGACCGCGACCGTGGAACTTGTGTCCTTGAGCAAGACACTTTACCATAAATGCTTCTCTCCACCCATGAGTAAATGGGAACATGTGAGGGCAGAGTTGGTTGTTGTGTTTGATTAGCCCATATGCGCCGAAATGACAGCAATTGAGCTGTATACTCCCCAGGAAGCTTTGATGGTTTCTGGAATGATCTATGCGCCTGATGAGCAGGGGTAATAATGTACAGCGCTTTGATACCTTTGTAGTAACCAGTCAAAAAAACAATAACCATAATTATTTGTTATTTGATATTTAATCATAATTGTTATGTAATCTTGGCAAAGAGTTTTTTTTTTGCCGTGTTAAATTCAAGCATCTAATTGTTTCTTTCAATCAGCCCAGAAACTTGCCTAGACAGGGAGCCAGTTTATGAGCTGTTTTCCTGACCATCGAGTTGTGAGCGGAGCACCGCCATTTTGTGTGTTTACATCGTGTGAGCTGAGAACCGCCATTGTTGTGTGTATACATCGTATTCGTAGGACAGCCCCGCGTAGCACGGGTCGACCACTGTTAAACCCTACTTTCGTCCCATGTGCGTTGGATGGATGATCTGGACTTATGCAGTATTTTTACTCCATTCCAGCACAGTAGTAGCCCCTTTTTCGCGGACACAGTTTGTTTCCACGATGAAGCAGTTTTCCCCTCGCTGATGTCGGTCCTCGAGGTGCATGATTTCGCTGTCGCGTGATCGCAGTAGCAAGCAGATCGGCGCACTGAACAGCAACACATGTTCCAGTTTCATTAACTTCGATAGCGGCCATCTTATCACCTTGTCGCATCGCGTTTATCCTAACTTATATTTCTATGGAACATTTATTTCACATGAACTGAACTGAACTGAACGCAGTATCGTTGAAATTGTATCCGTTTTGTTACTTATTTTTGTATGGTACAATTGAATCAACCACAACAACAAAGTAAACCTAGCCGTTTTCTTTTGTAATTTATAACTAAATTGTACTCTTGTACATGTGAAGGTAATATTGACCCTCTAACATTGAGATAATTTCTTTGCCATCTTATTTACACATTACGAATCATTCATTACTCTTGTCAATCATATTTTGATCTCTAGTGAAGCACTGTTCACGTTTATTTAGTTCATTTTGATTATCCTTTTGCAATTTAAAGGGTTTGATTAATCACCGATTTAGAAGTGACTTAATTTACAATAAATTTACTAAATCAAGTATATCCTTTTGTGTTTGATCATTCAATTTCTTGTTCGTGGGTCACACATTAAAACGTAGGATACCTGCTGATATTTTTGTTGAATAATTGATCTTTGAAGTTTGTTGCAGAAATCCTAAATTATATTCATACTCTTAACAAAAAAACCTACACCTTGTTTAAAAGCGCTTTAAAATGTCCGACATTATTATTATTATTATTATTATTATTATTAGATAATAATGTAATCGATAATCAGGATGGTTAACTTTGGATATCGTTAAAGACCGTCAACTTTTGGGTCGGCTACTATAATGTGCGCAAGAAAGAAAACAATATTGCGCCGTAGAATAGGTGAAGATGGAGGTCAGCCAAGCGATAGTTTCCAGTTTATCGAACGAGGACTTTACAATATAAAACAAATTATCGATATTATCGTACATAACACACCCTGCGTAGAATTTAACATTAATGGAAAATCCGGTGAATCTTTGTTCGAAATTAAGAATGGAAGGTATAAAATAAATTTGTCATCCAGTCTTGCCAATTTACTTGGACTCTCGGATGACATGCTATGGGGATGCATAATAGACACATTTATTTGCAGCCTTTTAAAACGACATAATGTTCATTGGGATCAAATTTCGACTAGTATTTGAAATGTTTTATCCTATACAAATTAAAAATATTTGGGGAAAGTACCTGGATGGAGTATTCTAATCCATTACGAAAAAATCTCACGACTGGGACTTTAAATGAATTGAGTTTTAAAATCGTCGGGTCAGAGCAGAAAGGACTTATAAGATCTATACATGCAATGTGTGAGCAGAAAGGACTTATAAGGCCTATAAATTACGTGCAATTCCATTATGTTAAGAAAACTTAATTATATGGATTCATGTTTTATTTAACAATGGTAGTACTCACAAGTTATATTTAGCACTCAAGACCCATTATCTTCTACTTAATTAGTTAATTACACTTGATTAATCTTATAAGACCTTTTGTCATTAAACAATAAAATTGTCATTACTGATTCAAGCGGTAAAAACATTAATAATCATGGTTTGCCAGCCATTATAACCGTTGAAATTAATCAATAATTTTAAATAGTTTAATACAAATGACTGGGTATTTACGGTCCGAACTTTTACGATAGAATCTACGAGCAACCCTATTTCACCCAATAATGACAATACGTCCACTATTTTATCATGGACGTATTGCTACGAGGGAAATTCACCAAACAATACCGTTGATAAATTTAATGGGTTATCTTCCTACAAACCTTGAATGGAAAGGTTCGACAAATCAATCTTGTTTTTACCTCGACAAAGAACCAGCATACTAATAATTTGTTCAATCAACCGAGATTATATATTCTCCACTACCGATGATTTTAATGCCGAATTTTCTTTTAGCGCCATACCGCAGCATTTACAATATGGAATTTGCTTCAAGACCGAAGATCAAGACATATTTTTTACAAGCGACCTTTTTTGCTGCCACAGACACAGGGATCTGTTACGATATAAAAGTTGCAAGATTTGTCTTGATTTAAAAAATAAAATATTTATTAGTAATTAAATAATGACAGACATGTGTACCAGCAGCTGTGCAAAGATATATCCAACATAGTCGATACGAGCGGTTACAAAAAATCGACGCCATCCAGAACGATATTTGAGAAGAGAGAATCGTGAGAGATCGTATAACAAATAAAATAAAATCACTTCTATGTAATCTATCGTAGAAACAATGGTCGAATGCGACGGTGTCGCCGGTTGGTCCTCGAAGGAGTAGCCATTGGGTTAAGCGGTATGGCGATGGCGATAAAATACGCGAAATACAAGCTCAGTAAAAAAAAATACAAAATACAAAAATAAATAAATTAAAAAAAATTAAAAAACGACGATATAAGAGCTCTCGCCGAGAGTAAACTTAACACCATCAGAAGCCACATTTCAAAAGCGAATGAAGACGGCTGTATAAGTCAAGAAGAATTTGTTTTAATTATCGAGGAGCGAGCCAAGTACTCCAAGATGAAAGAAAATATTCGAACAAAATTTTATCCGAAAGACGCTCCGCCAGATATCAAAGCCATCGTCGAAAAAAAAGCTTGTAGAAAAACTTGTAATTTAAAGTAAACGTTTCTAGAGAAAAAATCTTACACCGACGACGAGTTGTATAATAAAACCGTCGTAGCTGCTCAATGCGAAAGAATTCAGATTTAGGAGCAGCGCCTACAAAATTTACCGTTAGAGAGTCCAGGGAGACCCTCGCGTATAATTCAACTTTTTAATAATTTTAAACATTTATTACATCTTCCAACTCTTCCATTACTTGTTTAAAATTTCTTCTAGCTCTTGCTTCAACGCGGTTTAGATGTTTTGTTTTCATCTTAAACCCCGCATCTTGTACACAATTGCGACGGAATAATACTAGATTTTATTTTTATTTTTTTATTTTTATTTCTCATTTATTAAGAGTTTGTTTGTTATATTCTTTTTTGAATGAGATTCATGGAATTCCCTTTAGAACTAGTTTAAACCAGTTTTCCCTATGCGTTGTATGAATAGGTATACGGGGAGCCGTGTGAGAAATTCATGCACCATGGTTCAAGGTCGGGTCAGCCATGGTGTGTATGTTGAGGCTTGTTGAACCGCTACAAAATGAGCTATAAAAATCTCACTTTTAAAAATATTCTAGGTAGTTCTAAAAATGAGATCTAAAAATCAGTTTTTTTATTTTTTTGGAAATATCATACAAACCCCTCCTAGCATACTACTCCTATAATAAAGGTAGGGAAATTATCGCAAAAATTTCAAGCTGAAAGCCTACTGTTTTCAGCGATTTATAAGCTTGAACCCCAAACATTTTTTAACCCCAAAAAGGCCACAGCTTATTTGGATTGCAACATTCCAATTAACAAATGTCAGACGGACACAAACTAACTGATGAACTACAAATTGTTCTTCGGTATTTTCTCGAAAACAAAACACCGAATTGGCGGAAAATATCAGAAGTTAGTTTTGTGTAATCTGAATAGCACATGAATGGAAATTGGAATACATGTATTCTTCCAATAACCAATGATGTGTCATGCCTTAAAGTTGTCTCTATATAAAGGAGTCATCTCTGACCTTATTTCCATGCATGATCCAGTTAGGTAGAAATGTCCTCCTTTTTGCCTATTGAATTTTGGAAGGACATGCATAAAATGAACCAGTCACGACAGAACGTTAGCACTAATGTTAATTTAAATGTCAATACCAAACATAATATCGTTCACATAGCGTGTCAACAACTACTAGCCGCTTACTTACAGTAACTAAAGCAAGAACAGTTGAACCATGCTTACATGTTTAAGAGTCATATTGGGGATGTTTGGTGTTCCATACTGACATCATTTGTTGCTATATGTTCCATAGTAGGTTGTACATGTGTGCCTGCACGGTTGAGCAATAGTGTTCTCAAAATGAAACGCAGTGGTCATCAAGAACAACGTATAGACTGTACGGTAAAGACCCGCTTGCTTTTTATGTCAATTGTGGCCGTAAAAAATATGTGCTGGTAAATTAGTTACATTTTTTCACTTTTAGATCAATTACATAACACTAATAATGCAAAATGTTGCAATGTAGTCAACTGAAGATTATATCTTTTCAATTTCTAAACAAACATAAATTTCCCCCTTTGTCTACTGGAAACACGTTAAAGTCATTATCAATGTTTTTAAGTTAAAATCCGCATCCATCTCAGTTATTGCCACAGTGCAACTAAGTAAATGTACTTGAAAATCAGAGTTGATTAACAGGCCAATAATTATTGAAATATAATCACAACGGAATCTCGATACACAATACTTCAGAGCATCAACATTTAAACACAGTGTTTGTTTAACACACTGCACACCAATGACAAGTGTGACAGTGTGAGGAATAAAATAATAAAACAAATGTCCCTATTACTTGACAAGAATGATAATCTTTGTTTAAATTAAATGACTGATCTCTGAAAATACATTGCTCATTAATATCAGCATAATGAGGATAAGAAAGTATAGGCCTTTACGCTATGCGTGTGCTGAAGTGACGAATAGCCAACCACAATGTTTTCATAGTGACGAATAAGTTCAAGCCATCGTTATACATAAACAATCAACATTTTAAACAAAGCAAACAGTAAATTACCAACCAAGTACTTATTAAAACTTGGATGATAAAAGGAAATGTGTGATAAAAGAAAATTGTGTCCGACGTAAAGCTTGATTTACACCAATGACAAGTGTGACAGTGTGAGGAATAAAATAATAAAACAAATGTCCCTATTACTTGATATGAATAATAACTTTTGTATAAATTAAACGACTGATCTGTGAAAATACATTGCTCAATACGTTTGTGTCATTTTAAGAAATAAAGTAGTGAAAATAGATTCAGTCAAACCTATTTTGTTGCTAGTTATTGCCTATTTGCAGTTTATGAAGAATTAGTATGTGTAGACCATTATTCTTAGTGCAAATCTACTTATATTTATGTTGTCAAGCCATCTTAAATTAGAAAAAAAAATAAGTAGGGATGACTCCTCAATAAATTAATAATAACGGGTAGTCCTCTAGTTTGTACATAACATAGTTGCTCACACAATGTAACGTGCAAACGTCTTGTATAAAGGCTAGACCAGTGATACTGTGATTCTAATACTTAAAATGTCGTCATTAGACACTATTGGTAATCCGAAAATAATATATATATGATCACAGTTTAACAGAAAACTTACTTTGTGTTAAGTTGATGATGGTATCAAACATCAATTGAAATATTTCTGTCTTGGGTGCTATCGTTTAGGTAAAAGTAATAACATAATTTCCTAATTTAATTTCTGTCATCTGAAGACAGACATCACACGTTACAATGATTACGAACAGGATGAATGCATTTCCACAATTTTTCATGATCGAGACACAATTACATTTACAGGTTGTTTTTATACATACATCTTAATTATTATTTAGGATGAATATTTACAAACTGTTTACCAAAAGTGTAAACTAGATTTAATGTCTACTATAATTCTGTTATCAAGGTTTCAAAACAATGTTGCTTCGAGCAGCTTGCTGGCTTGACAACATATACATGAACATTAAATGTACCAAATTTTATGAATGTAAGTCAAAGCATGCCGGATTATTGAGGTTTTTATCCTGCGGTGGAGCGTCGCTCTAAATCATTTAGTGTGTTTGTAAACAATTGTTGTTTACTACGTCATGGAAAACTCAAATTCAGCCACTTTGCATAAGTTCTCTATTGATACAGTGCCTGATAACATTGTTAAAAAAAATCAACCTGGGGTGAACCATTGACCCGGTATGCAGCTTTCAAAGTAAGGGGAGGGGGGTCCCTTGCCAGCAGACAACCCATTGAAACAGTACAGCTGTTATCAATTGATGTCACCGCACTAATCCCAATGTAATCAGTCATTTCTCTCACTTGCTTTCATTGCTCAGACATTCCGGCAACCTGAGATGTTTATTTTGAGGTCTGGTTGTGGGTATTAGAATGGCCAGATAAATTGAGTCTCTTGGTTTCTCTGTAGAATGTCAGCAGTGCATTGGGTAACAAATTGTTTTTGAAGGGATTGTGGGCTGGCACCCATATAAAACTTTATATTTGGCTTGAAATTGTTTTCTTGGGTCTAGAGGGACTCAATTAGTCTGTTTACACCATTTGAGAAGGGATTGTGTGCCCCTAATATGAACGTTTTACACGCTATTCATACGTACTAAATGATGTAGTGCCTTCTAGCGCGCGAGGTTTTATATTGGGCACCCATATAATTTATGTTTTGCTTGAAATTGTTTTCTTGGGTCTAGAGGGACTCAATAAGTCTGTTTACACCATTTGAGAAGGGATTGTGTGCCCCTAATATGAACGTTTTACACGCTATTCATACGTACTAAATGATTTAGTGCCTTCAAGCGCGCGAGGTTTTATATTGGGCACCCATATAATAATTTGTTTCGCTTGAAATTGTTTTATTGGGTCTAGAGGGACTCAATAAGTCTGTTTACACCATTTGAGAAGTGATTGTGTACCCCTATATGAACGTTTTACACGCTAATCAAACGTACTAAATGATTTAGTACCATCATGTGTTCGTGTGATTATATTGCGATCATGCACCGCAGGGATCCATCCCACCACATATAATAAAGATTCTTGACTGAACAAGGGACCGATAGGGGCATTAACATTGATACCCAGAGACACCGAACCCAATATTTTCAAATGTATCCTTTATTCTTACACTAGAGTTAACATACCATTTCCAGTTAAAAATTAATGATACATTATCCCTATAGTGTACTACAATGGCTAAAAATAAGAAATACTTTTAACCATTATTCATTTGTGCATAATCTTCATCCTAATACAGTGCCCTCTAGAGGTAGTTTCCATTGCAACCAACGACATCATCCTGGCAACATTTAACATGTCAAGTTGTATTAATGTAAGTGAAAGCATGTAGGAGTAATGGAGGTTATTGTCACACATGGAACTTGTAGGCCACTATACTTTTCTGTACTATTAAACCATTGCTTGTAACCCACAAACCCGAGTCACACGTGTCTTAATAAATCTTACATGGTGTCAGAAGTGGAGCCCCAAAACGCGGAAAACGTTGGGGAAGCAATCAAAAACAGCCCACCCGTCTGTTACAAAGTGATTTCTTGACACATCAGAGGCGGTGAGTTCCACAAATAACTGTGCATTTATTGAGAAAAAATCTGCAAAAACAACGTGCAATTCAACGCTAACGTTAACGTTAACTATGTTAGTCACGCTGCATCCTTTCCCTGAAAAAAAGGGGAAAAAAACTAAAGTGCATCGCTACAACAGTGCCACGGCCTGCCGTAAAACTGATTATTGTGAAAGACTTTAGACGAAAACACACCAGAAACTCAGCAAAAGGGAAGTGCATGAACACCAGAGCCTCTGAAGGGTGAATAGTGCGTGTGTAGACCGAAATAACTGTGAATTCCGACGGACACAGAAAGTGAGTAAAATTTAATACGTGCTATAAAGACGCGCACAGTGTTAAATAACTTGAATTCCACACCGTAAATATCAGTAAAACTCACAGTAAACCACAGTTGTGAACAACTGTAAAGTACTACCCACAGTGAAATAATCTCATGAACTTCTTCTTCAAATTTCGGCTTGTATACCTATCCCCGCACAGCGTTAAAAATCTACGGAGGCCTGGAAGAAACACAAAATCGTAAAACAAATGTCCAAAGGTGAAAAACCAACAATGAACTGGCAAAAACCAGATCTTCCCAAAGAATGGAAGAGGTTCAAACAACATTGCGATTTTACATTCAAAGGACCACTAGCCAGCAAGTCTGAGGTTGTAAAGGTCAACTACTTAATGACCTACATCGGCGATAAGGGCCGTGAAGTCTATGAGACATTCATCTGGGCCACTCCAACAGAGGGTCAACCAGCTGAATACGACACACTTCAAGGAGTTTACGCTAAGTACGAGCATTACGTTGCCCCACGGAAGAACCAAATTCGTGGAACAGTAAACTTAGACCGCTGAAAACAGAACGAAGGATAGAAATTTGACAGCTTCGAAACTGACCTCAAACTCCTGGTCAAAGACTGTGGTTACCAAGATGAAGAGCGAATGATCAGAGACGCTATCGTACTCCGCGCGTTCAATCTCACAGTTCGCGAAAAGTGTCTGGACAAAGGGATGATTTGACTTTAGAGATGGCGATCAAGATTGGGCAGAACTACGAGACCTCACAAGACAGCCTAAAAGAAATTAGCAAAGATGAGGATCACAAAGTCAATGCCATAAAATCACGTCCACACTCCAAGCGAGGAAAAACCAAACCACGCGACCCACAGTCACAGCGACACAGACGTAGTGGTGAAATGCCTAAACCGAGCAAAGGTGAAACCGCATTCGGCAAGCCTAAAGTAAAAACATGTCACAAATGCGGGTATGAGGCAACACATAAATAAGAAGTGCCCTGCCAAGGACCAAAAATGTGATTTCTGCCACAAAATGAACCACTTCGCGTCTGTGTGCAGAAAACGGCTCGCAACACACATGGTTGGAGCTAATACTGATTCAGACGATACAGTCGCAGACGATACAGTCGCAGACGACTTTTCTTCAGAAGAAGAGTACACACACCTTATCAGTGCAGTTGAGCATGAGGCAACGAGTGAGTGGCACGATCGAAACTGTCATGGTTAATGGCAAACCGCTGCAGACACAGATAGATACAGGATCGGCTAAGTCCATAATGCCACTACATATTTACCAGAGGCTAGGATGTGACCAAGAACTGCGCAAAACTCACCGCAAGTTCGAGTCATATTCTAACAACCAGCTGAAGGTCGTAGGCTCTGTAACACTGCAGACACGTCATATAAGGACAAATGTATTGATGTACAATACTATGTCGTACACGCAGAGCAGAAACCGACACTCCCGAGCGGAACTGTAAGTAAACATCTAGGCCTCACTGAAAGAGTCTTCGGCATCGAGCAGTACCCCGAGCTCAAGTTAACGACAGGAACACTTCCCGGAAAATATTCCCTGAAGATTGACCCTTCAGTGAAACCTGTCCTCCACGGTCCCAGAAGACAGCCACAAGCACTGAGAGCAAAGATTGTTGACAAACTACATGAGATGGGAAGTGACCACCACATTATAAAAGTCACAGAACCAACCGACTTGGTGAGTTCAATGGTCAGCTTGGTAAAGAATGGGAAAGTGCGCATATGTTCCAACCCAAAAGATCTCAACAGAGCAATACGTCGTGAACATTATCCAATCCCCACAGTCGACGAAGTAGTGGCATCAGTGCCAGGTGCCAAGATTTTCTCTGTGATAGATGCCAAGTCAGGGTTCCTGCAGATAGAACTTGATTACGAGTCGAGTCTCTTAACGACCTTCAATACACCAATAGGCCGTTATAGATGGTTGAGACTACCATTCGGAATCAAGAGTGCCCAGAAATCTACCAAAGAATAATGAATAACATGCTAGAAGGCATAGATGGAGCACGCGCCATTATGGATGACATATTGATCGCGGGCAAAGACCCCAAACACCACGACAAGATAATGAAAGCAGTCGTCGCTAGAGCAACACAATGGAACCTAAAGCTCAATTTTGATGAATACCATATCAAACAACGACAAGTCAAGTACGTTGGCAATTTGGTGACTGACAACGGATTGAAGCCAGACCCAAATAAAGTGAGGGCTATGAGAGAGATGCCAGAACCAAAGTCAAAAGAGGACATCCGAAGATTTCTTGGCTGTATCCAGTACCTAGCCAAATTCATTCCTAACTTGAGCGAAATTGACCAGCCCCTTCGCCATTTGATGAAAAAGGAAGTCTCATTTCACTGGGACAAGCCACATAAACTTTGTGTCCCAGCACCAGTACTAGCTTACTACGACGTCCAAAAAGAGGTAACAATCCAGTGTGATGCTGGTAGCTATGCCCTTGAAGGAGTCCTCTTGCAGGAAGGTAGACCAGTAGCATATACATCAAGAGCAATGACACCTACAGAGACTAGGTATGCTCAAATCGAGAAGGAGATGATGGCGGTCATGCATAGCTGCAAAAAGTTTCACCATTACATCTTCGGTAAGAGGGTGACCATCGAAAGTGACCACAAACTGCTTCACAGCATCTATGTCAAGCCTCTCCTATCAGCCCCTATGAGACGCCAATCGATGCTGTTGAGACTGCAACCTTACAATCTGGAAGTGAAATACAAACCAGGCAAAGATATACCACTTGGAGATGCTCTCAGCCGAGCCAACTTGCCTGAAGCCGAACCAGACATGAAACCAGTTATCATCAACATGGTAGACTATATCTCAGTCACTCCATCACGATACCATGAATTCCATGTAAAGACCGCAGATGAGCCGAATGAGCTACATGCGATGATCTTGAAAGGCTGGCCAGACACTAAACAAGAGACGCCACATTCGATACGAGAGTATTGGAACTACCGGGATGAGCTCTCTGTCGCAGACGGCATCATCTACAAAGGTATGAGGATTGTCGTTCCGCCAACCATGAGACGTGACATGCTCATCTTGATACATGCTTCCCTGGCCAGGGATGAACCAACAAGTACAGGAACTTGTAGAGGATTGTCCTGAGTGCAACTCACATCAAAATCGACAGCCCTCCGAGACCCTGAAGCTAACAAAGGTACCAGACCTACCATGGACTGAGTTGGGGTCAGACTTGTTTGAATTCGAAGGACAACAGTACCTACTCACATTCGACTATTTCTCTAAATATATTGAGGTCGACGAACTGACATCAGAAACGACCAGTGCTGCAACAATTAACATTCTGAAGTCTCAGTTTGGTCGTCACGGCATTCCTGAGAAGTTGAGGACAGACAATGGACCGCAGTATAGTTTACGCGAGTTTGACAATTTCTGTAGTGACTATCAAATCGATCACATCACCTCCTCACCACACCACCCACAGTCCAATGGTGAAGCAGAGCGTGCAGTCCAGACAGTTAAGCGCATGTGGAACAAGTGCAATGACAAACATCTAGCGCTTCTAGATTACCGAACAACTCCACTAGCAAGTTGTGAACTGTCGCCAGCTCCACTTCTGATGGGCCGCAGACCCCCAACAAATTACCAGTTGCGCGATCACTTCTTCAACCCAAGACCTACAACTCAACCGAAGTCAAACAACGCCTCAAGGAAGACAAAGCAAAACAGAAGCACTACTTCAACCAGAAAGACTTACCCGTGCTCAAACCAGGAGATCCTGTAAGGATGGCACCGTTCCCGGGTGCTAAGAAGTAGATTTCAGCCACAGTGATAGATCATCATACAACACCAAGATCATACGTGGTAGAACATGGTGGGCGGAAATACCGATGTAACCGAAAACATCTGCGTCTATCTTCACACAATGCAAACAAACACCAGGCACCAGCAGTCCCCGAGAATGATCAACCAACTCGACTTCCATCCAATCCGTCACAGCAACCCAAACCGAAGCCAACTCCTGAACCTGTTTCTAATCCTGTTCAAAAGTCAGCCCCTGAACTATCGATACCAGATGACACAATGCCACTCAGAGAACCTCCAACTTATGTGACACGAAGTGGACGTCTTAGCAAACCACCCAAACGTTTAGATCTGTAAGGATACATATCATACCGCCGAACAGTGACTTCTTTTAAATATGTTAGAACCAAGTTTGTTGTTGTTTAGAACCAGTTTTATAGAGTTTGCAAGTTACCCAATAACGATGATTCGACTTGAATTGTACTCAAGCAATTTACTCGTGTTAAAAAAATGAAAAGACTGAACGTAAACACAGGCTCTCAAAGTAACGCGATTGAACACTCAATGCCAAGTTAAGTTTGTGAACATTGCCTCATTTTGACAACCTTTAGATCCCAGAAATCTGTGGACTTTAAAAACTCAAAGGCTCTGTCAGTTTTGTGTGTATTTGGTAAAGGTTTATTTCTACATTTCTTTGTATAAAAAAGAGATGTCACATATGGCACTTGTAGGCCACCATACTTTTATGTACTATTAAACCATTGCTTGTAACCCACAAACCCGAGTCACACGTTTCTTAATCCCCTCCCACCCCACATGCTACGGATTCCCGGCTGAATTTGACATGCTAGGGGTTTAAGCAATGAGCTCCAGAGACCCCTTAACAAAATATTTTCAAATTTATATTTCGTTTTTCTTTACATTACAGTTGACAAATCCTTGGCAGGTAAAATGTAATGATACGTTATCCCCATAGTGATAACTAGTGGACTACAAGTGCTAAAAATAAGAAATAATTGTATCCATTAATTCATGTGCGCATGATATACATCCAAGTACAGCGCCCTCTAGAGGTAGTTTCCATGACAACCAATAATATCATCTTGACGACATGTGAATGAACATTTATTGTGCTGTTTGATTAATATAGGTCAAAGCATGTTCAAGAAATAAAGGATTTTTCAAAATCCAACAAACTTTGTTGTGGTTACTTTATACATAGACAAACCCATTTAAGGCATATATTAATATGTTTTTGTTCTTGGTGGCAACAATAAAAACTAAATGACTTATAATGACATATTTTTTCTGAAAATCCCAATAATTAAAATATGCATAATATACGTGCAATTATAGCGCCCTCTAGCGGTCGTTTTCATGAGAACCGATGACGTCATCATGACGATATATGACTGAACATCAATTATACCAAATTAAATGATAATAGGTGATGGCATGATGGAGTAATGGCGAGATGTTTGATCTTCTTCCACCTCATTATAAGGGTAAACAATAGTGGGCCAGAACAGATAGTGTAACCCAAATGTTTCAATGTTAACGTCTTTTTTCGTGTTTAGGACATCCAAAGGAACACAAAATATCTGTGGCGGTGGGTTATGGGGGAGCACGGTAGACTCCAGCCCACAGACTATAGAAGCTGCGAGTACGAGTCAACGTGTTCTTCATAGTCAAATCAATAGAATCAAATAAACATTTAATAACATGTTGGAAAAAGACGTTGGGTTAGGCGAACGTAACGATAGTTAGTATATTAGCGGCAATTAGTCTAGCGATCAGTACCATCGACGCTTCGATCATCGCCAGCGTCAGACCAATTCCAACGCCACTTCCACCACCTACGCCTACACCCAGTGGCGGTACCGTAAAAGACTGGATACAAACAACTCTTAAAAATCTATAGAACCTACTAAAGAAACTAGGATTAAAAGACTTGAATTCTCTACTGGGTATCATCGGCAAGGTATTGAGTTGGTTATTGACGAAAGTTTCAGGAGCGGTTTGATGGTTGGCGGAGCATGTGTGACTATTTGTGAGTGGCGTCGGAGCCAAGGTTTTATTTAATCTACAGGGTCATTAACCCCGAATAAACTCGTAAATTAACACGCCTAGCCCAACAGCAATTGCGATGCCAAAAATTAGAGAATTGTATTCCTCTTGGTGGACATCATTAATCGCCAGGTTGAGTGGATGCGGTGGTTGAGTGCCGGTATCGGTTGATTGTGTGGTTGAGTATCGGTGGATTGTGGTTGGGTATCAGTGGATTGTGGTTGAGTATCGGTAGATGGTGGTTGAGTATCGGTAGGGGGAACGGGTACTGAATTCATGTCTTGATTTGATCCGAGCAACAGGTTGTTGTTATATCCCACGTAGGTACCTAAATATGCAAATTCATATCGGATGGAATAAGGTATACATCTTCTCCGACGACAAAGTTTAACTGCGACCGAGCATATTGTAAAGAATCTTGGTAACTCTTAATAGAAGATTGTAAATCCACTGGAGAATCAATCGAAGCCTCGAGTATGTTTAAGAATTGTCTTTTTGCATCTAAACCGGTACCCGGTACGAGAATTCCCGTTTCCGCTTGAGCGTGAGCTCCTAGTATAGCGTAAGCTATACTCCTTATAGAGTCGTTGATTCATTCTATATCTATATCCGTAAAGCCCTGAGCCAATCCCTCCGTGAGTAGAAATTTAACCCATGCCCCCTCGGTGCCGGGAGATTGTGAAATGTAGGTGACTGTATACGTCGTGGGATGATCTCCAAACTCCATCCTTTGCGTCGGAATATCGTCGGAATACTCATTCTCGTTTGAGAATGGAATACGTAGGCTTGAATTATCGTATTGATTCTGATAAAACTTTAGCGGATCCGAATTCCAGCTACTAACAATCTTATCGCTATTGACGTGGAACAACTTGTACTTTTGAAAAAGGATCAGCGAGTTCTACTTGAAAAAAATCAGATGTGTAAAATGTTTGAATGGTAAATTTGGTGGAAGAAATTATTTACAATATTTAACAAATTATCGATATTATCGTACATAACACACCCTGCGTAGAATTTAACATTAATGAAAAATCCGGTGAATCTTTGCTCGAAATTAAGAATAGAAGGGAAGGTATAAAATAAAATTGTCATCCAGTCTTGCCAATTTACTTGGACTCTCGGATGACATGCTAGGTATGGGTGTGCATAATAGAAAAATTGATTTGCAGCCTTTTAAAACGATATATATTCATTGGGATCAAATTTCGACTAGTATTTGAAATGTTTTACCTATACAGGTTGTTTAAAAAAAAAGGTAATCCTACTTTAAAGGGTTAATATGGCCAGACTGTATGATTACCAGCAAAAAGCATGGTATCATCTTAAAGCAGAAGCTATGTGCTTTCCAATGATACCTTGGGTTACATTCCAGGGTCACGCATCATTGAGCACCACTGTCTTGAAATTGTGGTGCACAATTGCAGTTGGTTCACTTTCCTGCTGAACAAAATCGACACAGATTTATGTTCAATCATTGGATTTTAATCATGATCATGAGTAAAACATTTAACAGCAGAAGTTTCTGATTTTCTCTCATTGGCCAAGACCCTCCACGTGTCCACCTCCCCTCTCCAAGCATATTTGACATCGACGGCGCATGTTGTCCACAGCTCGTCTCACGGTACGTTGATCTTGTCGCAAACTGTCCACCTCACGATGAATCCTTTCACGCAAATCCTGCATGTTGTGTGGAGGGGTGGTGAAAACTTTGTTCTTCAAATGACCCCACAAAAAGAAGTCGCAGGGGGTGAGGTCTGGTGACCTTGGGGGCCATTCAACGGGGAGGTTCAGTGCAATCACGCGTTCGTGAAAGAGTTCTTGGAGGCGATTTCGAACAGCGATGAGACGATGGGCTGGTGCAGCATCTTGAGCCCACCACACATAACGGAACATTCCATTTTGCTGTCGCTGGAAGTGGATCTCCATCTGTGGCACAACCTCCTCGTTGATCATTTGAAGATAGGCCTGACCATTGACATTTCGCTCAATCCAATGATTGAACATAAATCTGTGTCGATTTTGTTCAGCAGGAAAGTGAACCAACTGCAATTGTGCACCACAATTTCAAGACAGTGGTGCTCAATGATGCGTGAACCTGGAATGTAACCGAAGGTATCATTGAAAAGCACAAAGCTTCTGCTTTAAGATGATACCATGCTTTTTGTTGGTAAACATATAGTCTGGCCATATTAACCCTTTAAAGTAGGATTACCTTTTTTTTTAACACCCTGTACAAGACAAAATATTTGGTGAAAGTACCTGGATAGAGTATTCTAATCCATTACGAAAAATCTCACGACTGGGACTTTAAACGAATTGAGTTTAAAATACAGGATTCAAGCGGTAAAACATTAATAATCATGGTTTGCCAGCCATTATAACCGTTGAAATTAATCAATAATTTTAAATAGTTTAACACAAATGACTGGGTATTTACGGTCCGAGCTTTACGATAGAATCTACGAGCAACCCTATTTCACCCAATAATGACAATACGTCCACTTTTTATCATGGACGTATTGCTACGAGGGAAATTCGCCAAACAATACCGTTGATACATTTAATGGGTTATCTTCCTATAAACCTCAAGTGGAAAGGTTCGACAAATCAATCATTTTTTCAATCAACCGAGCTTATATATTCTCCACTACCGATGATTTTAATGCCGAATTATTTTTATGCCATACCGCAGCATTTACAATATGGAATTTGCTTCAAGACCAAAGATGAAATCATTTTTACAAGCGATCTTTTTTGCTGCCACAGACACAGGGATCTGTTTCGATATAAAAGTTGCAAGATTTTTCTTAAAAACTAAAATCTTTATTAGTAATTCAATAATGACAGAAATGTGTACCAGCAGCTGTGCAAAGATATATCCAACATTATCAGCTACGGTCGATACGAGCGATTACAAAAAATCGACGCCATCCAGAACGTAGATTGTACATGTGTGCCTGCACGGTTGAGCAATAGTGTTTTCTCAACATGAAACGCAGTGGTCATCAAGAACAACGTATAGACTGTACAGTAAAGACCCGCTTGCTTTTTATGTCAATTGTGGCCGCAATAAAATGTGTGCTGGTAAATTAGTTACATTTTTTCAGGTTTAGATCAATTACATAACACTAATAATGCAAAATGTTGCAATGTAGTCAACTAAAGATTATTTATTTTCAATTTCTCAAACAAACAAGAATTTCCTCCTTTGTCTACTGGAAACATGTTAAACATGTTATAGTTAAAATCTGCATTCATGTCAGTTACTGCCACAGTGCAACTAAGTAAATGTACTTGGAAATCAGAGTTGATTAACAGGCCAATAATTATTTCAGATGCTTCGTGTCCATTTCTTAAAAGCTTCGTGGAACATTTGAGTGGCCACGGTTATAAGCATCTGTAGGTGCGTACCCTGTAGATCTGTGTTAATAGATAGATGTATATGCGTACACGTATGAAAATGGACATTTCTATCACATTTCACCTTAGAGATGCTTTTCTCTTATATGTAACTTCAGTAAAGAAAACATAAAAAAACAGCCAAAACACTTTTTGACTTAATAAAGAAAGAAAAAATCCTCCCATTTTAACCTCATTATTAAACATATACCTTTCGCTCACTTTTCTTTCAATTTTTTTATTAGTTGAGTTACTGTCAACAACATAAAGAATGCATACAAGATCATATTCAAATATACCTAAATTATTTACTGATAAGGATGAACTAGCTAAAAGCAATACAGATTTTACAAAAGGTTGTTGCTTATGTTTAAGAAGAAAGTGACTAACAACCACTTTATTGACACTATTATCATGGTTACGCACATTACAACACCGGTTACTGACGTTACCATTTTCATTCCCACGTATTCATAAAGTGTTTTTATAAAGATAATTTATTAAACTGTTTTCATATTAGAGATCATGAGTATGAAGAAAATTACATAACACTAATAATGCAAAATGTTGCAATGTAGTCAACTGAAGATTATTTCTTTTCAATTTCTCAAACAAACAATAATTTCTTTATGAGTATTGGTGCCATATGCATTTAGGAAATCAAAATTCCAATATCACCTATCAATTAACTAAGAGGACAAATACCAAATCGACAATCTTTTGGGAAAAATATTTGAGTCGGCACATCATTTCACTTCAAATGATTATTTCTTAAAAGATTCAAATTAAGAATTTTCACTCAAAATAAGATGAGTTATTGGCTTTAAAATCAGATTTTATTTTTCTTAGGTCATGTGCACTTCATCATGAAATTGCCCATATATGATTTAACCAGGGTACTAGTGAACCAGAATATGAGGTTGCTTGTGTGCCCCTTAACTGTGAGGGGCTCAAAGTCCTCTACACATACGCTCCGTTTTGAAACCAATCCAATTAAGCATATGTTAAATTTGTTCTACTGACAGTATCAGGATAATGGGATAGCAAAATGGCACTGTGGCCTCTGAATTCATTATGGTATCCTGCTGTAGTAACCTTGGTTAAGAAGTGTAATTCATTTTGTATTGTATTGTACAACACACCATAGGAGGCAGCTCCACATTGTCTTCTCAATATTGCATGTACCACATGGCAAGGCAAGGCAAGGCAAGGCAAGGCAAGGCAAGGCAAGGCAAGGCAAGGCAAGGCAAGGCAAGGC
The DNA here is from genome assembly GCA_029582265.1 of Zoroaster sp. YZ-2022. Lineage (NCBI taxonomy): Eukaryota > Metazoa > Echinodermata > Asteroidea > Forcipulatida > Zoroasteridae > Zoroaster > Zoroaster sp. YZ-2022. The sequence goes on along the minus strand of CM055817.1, from coordinate 32,785,221 downwards.
AAGGGCAAGACGTGTTTCGGACATCGCTCTCGAAAATCGCACAATAACCTAATATTGAGACATCATGTTTCCAAGAAAAGGTAACATTCTTTCTTCTAGTGATTTATAGAATCAATCTACAGAAGTTTTTAGCTAAAACGGACGTTTTTGGGGCCTTTCCTGGCCTTTTTGGGGGGGGATTTTTTTTCTCCACACCACACCTGTTGGCTGGATGCCTTTTTGAATTTTACAATGGCGTCTTTGAAAAGACCAAACACAATACGGTTCAGCACACGGAACATGAGAAAGGTTACTCCGCATGATGTTTATGCTGCCATATACACAGAATTGGAAACAACGGCAACAATAAAATGCATCGCTGAGCTCGAAAACAGCTGGTACAACGTGACCTTTGACAATGGTGAAGATAGCGAAGAATTAGCAGTAAATGGAATTTCCTTAGTAGTATGTCAGATGATGGTCCGAGACCAATTGACCTTTTTTTCATAAAAATGATTTTTTATTTTTCATAAAACCAATTAAAATATCATTTTTCTTTTTATAAGCGCGATGTGAGTGATGACGTCATAAAAAGGTGATGAGGTCACAGAAAAATATTTTTTTGAAAAACGGCTGTAAATGTAGAATGAGAAAATAATAATAAAAAAGTGAGTAAAAAAAGTGAGTAAAAAAAGTGAAACAATATTATCTATGTATATAGTAAAGAGAGGATGGAAAACAGAAAATATTTATCTAAATGTATTATTCCATGCGAGTGGCTTTTAATAGGTAAAACAGTAAAGTGTTGCCTACCAAGCGTGGCTGGTGATGTGTTTTGCGCGCAACATCAGTGGCGTGTAAGACATGGACGAAGTATACCAGTTGCGTGTCGAAAATGTAAGATTGGTACAAAATCAAAAGGTAATTTATGTACAAAATGCGGTAATGTATTAAAATTTAATTTTTTTAAGCGCGTTGAAGGGAAAGCTAGACGAAATTATACCTTTGTGATGATAGAGTTGTTAGAAAAAACGACTCGTTTATAAAATTTTTGAAAATATAATTATACGGGGGAGGTCTTTCAGTTTTTAGTTGCTCCGCGTTAGCGTCAATATCGGTTATTGGTTTTTGATTATAATAATAATCTTTATTTACAATCAAGTTTATTTTAAATTCATAAGTTTTTCTAAAAAAATCTTTTTTTATGAGCTCTTCGTTGTTGAGCTTATTTTCATTTTCATTAACATCGGCGGTTTTAACACTATTATCATTTTTATTTGTATTGTTACGGATTTTTCTTTCATTTTAGAATATTTATCGCGTTCTTCGCATATTAAATGAAATTCTTCTTTAGTAATAACGCCGTCTTGTATAGCTTTTGAAACATGATTTTCAATCGTATTGAGTTTAGACGATGCTAAAAATGTTATTTCATCGTGTTTTTAAGCTTTTTTACATAATTTATATTTGGCGTATCTAAGAGCGAACGCTGCACCGCCTAACCCTAAAGCTAAACCTTCTAAAATAAACCCTACGGGTGAAGCTATAACGCTGGCTATACTAGCTATTCCGATAGTTCCCACTCCCATACAGCCTAATTCCGCTAACGTTTCTACGATACTACAAGCGTTTATTATTTTATTATATTTTTTATAGACGGCTTCACGATGATACATTTCAATTCGTAATTCTTTTAGAATATTATCGATTTTTTGCAGACGAAATGATTTAGCATCATCATTAACGTGGTTTAAATTTTCTATTGCTGGTAAATTTGGATAAAGCACATTAGTCGATTCTATAGGTACGCTCATTGTTTTTTTATTATTAATAATAAATATTTTAATTTAGTGAAAAAGTACTAACTTTGATATCGTAACAGATTCCAGTATCTGTTGAGCCGACAAAAACAAATTGAGCAAAAACTTTTTTAATGTTTTCTATTTTGAAGCAAATTCCGCATTCTAAATGCTTCGGTGCATTTTCAAACTCAAATAGATAACTATCCGGAAAAAAATTGCGCGGAACACTCGTTGGTGTATCAATGTTTTCTACCTTTAAGACGTATAATTTTTGATTATTATAACCATCAACTGATTTAAAATAAACTGAACAATCAGTTATTGGTACGTGAGTAGAAAACATTGGTCGATTTGTTGAAGAATGCCACCCAACCGAAATTATATCTTCCGACTCATTCAATATGAATGGATTACTAGTCGGATCACTATCGATATAACCAGTTTTTTCAAAAATGTTTTTATTGCTTCTTGTTTGACTACTCTTTACGCTAGAGGTACGACTAGGTCCGTAAATGCTCGTCATATTTATAATAGTATTATGTTTTAAAATAATTTAAAAAAGCATGAATCTTTAATTTAACGGTAAACTTTTAATTGTAATATTAAAACCAATTTTAGAATTTAACGCGCCGAAAAAGGTTGCTTCTATATAAACTTTTTGAATATCTCGCATTTTAAAACACATTTCATATTTTAAATGTGAGATGTTATTATCGATAAAATAAAATGTTATGTCGTCTTGCGATGGAGAAGGGATATGATAAGCGTTAGTCCCGTAATTGCGCGTTGTTGAATATGAAGTAAAAATATTAGCTTTTGTAAAATGTACAAAAAGAGAACAGTACGATATAACGCGGTTAAACATGAAAAAAGGTAGTTTAAACTTAGAGTGCCATCCGAGTATAACGTCGTATTTTTCAACGAGAGGCGTTGTTTGTAAAATTTCATCTCTGTTGATATATCCGAAATGTTTTGTAAATTTCGCTAGGTGATGTTTGTAAAATGCTTCCGCCTTTGTATTTTAAATTTGTATCACTATCGCTACGACTAGGACCGTAAATACTGATATTTTATATTATTTCTAGATTTAAAATAATTGGAAAAGCATGATTATTGATGTCTCTACCTTTTGAATCTTTAATTTGAAAGTTTAACGCGTTAAAAGTACCGACTTTAAATTTGTTATATAGTGGATTTTTATATTCCATCCACATACTTTCTCCGTTCGATTTATCTTGCAAAGGAAAAGCGTTTAAAATGTTACAAGGTTTACCGTTGAAATAATTATTAGTCGTAGAAATTTGATTGCAATGAATATATAAAATGTTTAAAGGTTGTACGTCGATTTTTTTACTATATTCTCCTACGGTTAAAAATTCGTTGTGAAACCCGAGTAAATTAGATAGCCCGGAAGAAAATTTTAGAGATTTTTCGTTTTCAGTTAATTTTAACAAGAAAACACCGTTGTTTTATCGATCGTGAACGAGACCCAAGGCGCATCTCTTTCTATAATATCAATAATTTCATGAATGTTGTAAAGTCCCGGTTCGATAAACTTTACGTCATCTTCTCGCACATTGTTGGTACGATAGATTATTCTTTCTTTTCTACGTACGTTGTAGTATCCTACCCAAACGTTCGCGCTATGTAAGGCAATAACGTGATCACCATCACGATTATCGATAATGTTGTCTAATTGAACCGTTCCACCATTCGCTTTAATTTCGATTTCAAAGGTATGATACATTTGATTATATTAAAATATTATTATTAATATGTAAATGACGTTTCCATTAGCATTCTAGAGTAATTTTACATTTCCGTATCCGCAATCTGGAAATTTTAACGCATCTAAACATTTTAACGCGAGTTTAAAAATTTACATCAACGAGAACGAGTTTTTTAACGCGCAATTCGATAATGTTTTTAGTAACTACAAGTTGCCTCATGTTCGTAGTCAAAAAGTAGTCGATGATTGGCATCATAATCCATTAAAATTTATCAAAATCAAATAAATTTTACGACGTATTGCGCTACAACGAGATGCGGCGTGGGTTACGAGCATTTAAATCATTCGAGCTCGATGATCCGTAGTTTTTTTTAGATTTCACGTCTATTATCAAATTAGGCGATTACTAAAAGAAATGAGTTGTCCTACATCTTTTCAAAATTATTTTAACGCGTTTGATAACAATATAGACGTAAGCGCTTATAAAAAACTATGCAAAGACTTTCACCTTTCAACATCAGATAATTGGAAACAACGCGTCGATATGTACAGCGATGGATTAGGCGTCGCTTATTTTTGGAGAAATATTGGTAAAAGATACGATCCAGTACCTGGGCACAATTACGATAATTCAATTTTAAATCGCAACGTAGACCCTATAAATCTTAACAATCTTAACGCACACTTTGAAGCGGGTGAAAAAATAATGGATTTTGACGACGGTGTACATAATCGTAAAGAACACACTATTAGAGTAGGTTATATTTTACAATCTGAAAGCGTTAAAACGGCGTGGAGTAAATTTATATTATCTTTTGGGTTAGCTAAAGGTTTTACGGATATTGGTACGCAACGAATTAACGACTCTGTAAGAACGTACGTTTACGCGTTATTAGGAGATCAATCGCAAGCAAAAACATCATTTTTAGCGGGTGGTACCGGTTTAGACGCGCAGAGTGAATTTTTAAATATAGTCGATGCTGAAATTGATTCTCCGATCGATTTACAATCTTCTATTCAACGATATCAAGATGTTTTACAATACGCTCGTTCTCAATTAAACTTTACTATCGGAGAAAATTTATACATGATGCCTAGCGATATGAATTTACGAATAGGCACGTACGCGGGATACAACAATAATATATTAATCGCGACGAGTGATTTATCTCTAGGTTCAAATTTAGATTTAAATTCAAAACTCGCTCCTCCTCCTCCTATTCTACCTTTACAATCAACGACAACGATAGATAAACACGTAGAAGATGATGCTGATGATAGCGATGTTGAATCTCCTTCTAACGCACTCGTAGTTGATGATAGTGTAAATGAAACTTTTAAAGAAGATTTAATAACAGAAGATTTACAATAAAAGAAGAAACTGATGATACATATAATTTGATAAAAAACGACTCGTTAACGAGTGTAAATGAAACTTTTAAAGAAGATTCTACTAGTTCTACGGATACGAGTGACAATCACCGAGAATAAAAAAATGCTTTAATTATAGGTTTTATAGTTTTAACTGGGTTAGGCGTTATGATTTACGAATCATTTGTTTAGAGTTTCTTTTGCATATAAGTTAAAATTAAGACTCCAACCCCCGTTAAAGCTAGCCATAAATGTTCCGCAGCTAACGAAACGACTTTGGAAGCCGTTTTAAATAACCAATTTATAGCCGTACCAATAATAGCCGTTAAGGCGGCTAAAGCTTTTGTTCCTAGTTTAGCTAATACGTTCGCTAAATGTTTTAATGTTTTTTGTATCCACTCTTTTACACCACCACCACTATGTGGAGGAGTTGGTGTTGGTGTTGGCGTTGGTGTTGGTGTTGGTGTTGGTGTTGGCGTTGGTGTTGGTGTTGGTAAAACTGAACTTACAGTATTACCGATCCATCCGACCTTGGCGACGATGGTCATAGTAACACCGTATATTACACTAGCGATGTAATGCCGTGTATTTTTAATAAACCTTTAATTTGTTCACTTAACGTGCGTTCTCTTCCTTTTATATCAACTAACGTATTTTCAGTTTTAGCGTAAAGGTTTTCTACTTCACCATTTAAATTTGCAATAGCTTCTCTTATCACATCTCTTTCATCTCGTAGTCGTTGCCTTTCTTTACGAAGCGTAATCATCGCATCTTCATCTCCTATCTCATTTTCGTCGATCCTTTGTTGAATACTAATTAAATTTTCTTTATTCTCTTTGTATCTATATTGTAATTCTAATTTAGCACCTCGTTTCGTTTCCATAACTTTACCGAGACCTTCCAAGGTTCTCAAATCGTAACTATTTTTTTAAATCCGGGTTGACTGAAAGAACGTCGACTGTATCTTGGCCCACTTTTATTACCTCGTCTAGCGATTGTTGCGGAGTAGATGGTAACTGACGAGCTCCTTCTCTGCGATGAGGCGTTTTATCAACGATAACGTCTACTTCTAATGGTAAAGGTTGTCTTTGCTTATCCTCTACTACATCTATATAATTATCTACTTTTTGCTCGTCTCGCGGCGGCAATGGTTTAGGTTTATAACCCGTTATACCTAAATCTATTCTTACAAACCTAACGCCAAATGATTGTTGTAAAGTACTTATACTTTTATAAGTACCCTCGCTTTTTAAATTACTTAATATAAATGTTTTTTTACCTTTTTTAGAGACTAATTGTTTTTTTTTATTTAATTCAAATTGTTGTAATCTTTAACTAAAGGTTGATTCCCTATTTTATCGTAAAAATCGTCAACGTTTTGTTTAGTTATTTATTTTCTTAGCTTTTTAGTACCGTTTCTTTCAATTTCTTTTTCTCTTTCTTCTTCTATCGCTTTTTCTATTTCTTTTTCTTCTTGTATTTCTTTAACTCTAGCGTCGGCTCTAGCTCTTTCATTATTAAAAAAAGAGTCTTCTTCTTCTTCTTCAGCGTTATTGTCATCTTCGTTACGATCTTTATTAAAATCTTCCATCGGTATATCACCTCCTTCCGCCATTTAACAATTACTTATTTTTTTTTCAACGATTTATAACTCGCGTAGCCTACTATACTCATCCCAATCAAAATAAATAAAATTTCTCGCGTTTTTTGATCTTCACTCGGAACGTAAAAATCTTCTAGTCTCGGTTCGTTGTATAAATATTTCGGTAAATTAAATCGTTCGTTGGTAACGTTATAATATTCACTCATCGCGTCGTCGATGTTGTTAAAGGTTCTAACGGCGCTCGTTTCTGTTTGTATTTTTTCATTTAAATAATCTAGATATTTTAAACGTTTTTTACTAATTTCATCTCTGGCTTTCGAAAGTTGTTCTAGCGCTAAATCGTGTCTTTTACGTTCTCGTTCAGCGTCGTCAGAACGAAAATTACTAAATAAAAAATTACAGCCGCTAAATGCCAACGCGTTGACTACCGCACCTCCGATCGTATTTAGCATTAGAGATACCATTTTACTTTTTAAAAATAACAAAAATATATTATATTTAACGACTATAAAATAAGATGAGCCACACATACGGATATGTACTCAATCCATACAGAAGAATAAGAGAACCGAGAGGTATGAAAGGAACGCGTCAAAAAGTCGTCATTACAAACAATCCAAGCACCATTACAGAAAATCAATTGTTGACGGTTCGTTTTCCAAATTTAGGAATGCACGACGTTATCGTTCCAAATACGGTTCGATTAGCTTTCAACATTCAAATCGTTTCCGCGGATGATGAAATGAGAACGATGGTACAAAATATAGGTAGAGCTATCGTAAAACATATAATTATTAAAATGGAAGGAAATGAAATATTTTCATTGGATGATGAGGATGTGTACAATTGTTATAAAGATGAATGGTTAACTAAAGCTCAACGCGAAAATCTAGCGTATCAAGGCATCGAAAACGCTAACGTAACTAAATTAAGAATAGACGCTAGCGATAAGAACTTGGCGGGTAACGGAGGAAAAGATAAAGCTATCGCGGATACGTTAAAAAACAGGTATTACATTCCACTCGATTTTGAATTGTTAACTTCGCATCAGCCCTACTATCAATCTGGAATCGGAGATCGATTGACTTACGAACTCGTGTTTAATAAATTTTCTAGCGTGATTAAAAGTACCGACGATAATGAAAAATATATTATAAGCAGGATTTCTTTAGAATATCAAGTCGTTCATATGGAAGAACTCGCTCGTACGATTAAAAAACAATACAGTAACCGGTTGTCGATATTGTTCGATCGCGTACAAAGACTGAGCGTAATGCCGTTAAACAAACGCGATACGACGTGGAATATAAATTTAAATACTCCCGCAAAAAGTATGAAAGGAATATTGTTTTTATTCAAGGAGCCTGATGTAAAAGAAAGCAATAAATTTATAATCCTAAAATCGATAAAGTTTCGATTACGATCGAAGGAGTTCCTAATCAACTCTACGCGCACGGAATGAAAAGGTATCAACATTGGGAAGAAATTTCGAACTATTTTGCTGATTCTAGTAATCAACACGCTATACGTATACAAAAAGCTCTAAATTTATCCAACGTTAAACAAGCCCGTCGAAAAACCCTGTAAACATATTACGCAAAAGTGTTTACGATTACCGTTTTTGGTTTGATCGTAAAGTAAACGACTTAAACCTTTTATCCAAACGTAGTGCGATTTAGTACCTTCTTCTTCTTCTTTATGAATTAATAATGAATTTATACGACTCATAGTTTTAAGTTGCTCGCTAAGCTGGTAAACTACAAACTCATTCGAATCATAACCTAAAACGTTTATCGCTAAGTTATTTTGTTTCTCTACTTTCTTAATCTGGCTGATTGGTGTAGGAAAATCAATTTCAGTAAAATCTAAACCGTCTTCCTTTGGATAGATACTCGTTCTATCTACATGGTTTTTTGCTGGAAAAAGAGCGCTTCGAAGCGCCCATCGGAAACATTCGTTGTCTTTATTTGTTTACGTTAACGCACGTTTTTTTGTTTTTTATATAAGCGCGTAACTCTATATATGAAGGACCTTTTAAGGGTTGATATTTATAATAGTTAATACTCATATCCGCGATACGACTCACGATCCATCCGGAACCGTTGTGGGTCCACTTTTCTAATGACTCTCGAATTTGAGAAAAAACAGTATTTAATACATTTTCGATGTCGTTTAAATTAAATAAAACAATCGCTTGGTTATTATGAAAAATAGGATCTGCATGATCGGTAATACCATCCGGTTTATCTCTATGTAAAGATATACGTATATTTATTATAAACTTGTACGATGTAAAATCTTGTAAGTCTATACCAAACTTTTCGATAATCTTAGGTTCTACCGCTTCCCAAAATATGTTTAAATCTTCTTCTTTGCTATGACCAAACGGTACAAACATCCATCGTTGACGTATACTTCTTCTACCATCAATCGGTGGTTCCTCAAAAGCTAACTCGGGTTCTAAACCGAGAAACCTTTTAATAGCAACGATATACCCTTTTTTAACGTACTCTACTCTTTTCCCGCGGTAATATTCAGGTTAAACAATATTATTTATTCTTACGTAATTTTTAAGTTTGGTTAAATTTAATTTATACAACGGTTTTGGTTTATGCTGTTTTTTATAATATTTTACCGCTTCGTAATAAGACCGTTTATTTATTTTTCCCTCGTTTAATATAATTTCATGTTCTAGCGTAAAATCTTTCAATTCTTGCAATCTCCATTTAGATAAATATTTTCTGTTTTCCATCCTCTCTTTACTATATACATAGATAATATTTTTTCACTTTTTTTACTCACTTTTTTTACTCACTTTTTTATTATTATTTTCTCATTCTACATTTACATCCGTTTTTCTAAAAAATATTTTTCTGTGACCTCATCACCTTTTTATGACCTCATCACCTTTTTATGACGTCATCACCCACATCGCGCTCATAAAAAGAAAAATGATATTTTAATTGGTTTTATGAAAAATAAAAAATCGTTTTTATGAAAAAAGGTCAATTGGTCTCGGACCATCATCTGACATACCACTTCCTTACATGACACGCTTGTGCAGTGTGAGCGCACCAATATACATAATTCAGCGGTAGTTTATATCAAGGCACCTTTTGAAATGACGGACCAGGTTGTCACCACGGCCCTTACCATGTATGGAACTGTACAGAACATCCGCAGACAAATGCACGATTTTGATTCCAAAATAGAAACCGGGGTAAGAAGTTGTTTAATTAATTAAAAACCTCAAGAAACCCATTCCCAGTTTCATAAAAATTGGAGGCTTTTCCCTGCCAGTAAGATACCGTGGTCAGGAGAAAACATGTAAGCTCTGCGTAGCTACTGGCCACATCGCAAGAGAATGCCCCCGTAGAGGCCGATGCTTTGTCTGCTGTAGCCTTAACCACAAAGCGTCTTGGCATGATGAAGACCATAAAGATACCGATTCAGAAGATCAAGAAGTCGTCATTAGAATTCCACCTGTGAAAGTATGGGCAGATCCAGACAACAAAAAAGCCAACTACAATGATGCCGACAACGAGGAAAATGTAAGAAGCAAGAAAGACCAAGTTAGCACTAAAACAACCAAACAGAGCATAAATCACCAACCACAACAGATGGGTTTTTGGGACGAAGCAGTGACAGCGAAGACAATGAAGAGGAATTCGCCGGAAGAGAACAAGGAGAGAAGCCCTAACAACAAAATATCTAGAGACGACAGACACGAGGAAGAATCAGACATGGAACACGAAAACATCCAATATCCCGGACAAAAAGATACACCACCAGAACACCAAGCAAGACAACAAGAAGACACACGACGACCAGAACACGTCATCACACCTAAGAGACAACAAGAACACCAGTAGTATGGTAGAAGGGCGTCCGATACCCGTTGCCCTTTTTATGGGCGTGTTTTGAAGAGTAGAGGGCGTGAGATGAGTGTTTTAGGTGAAGTATTAAAAAATAGTGGTGACATCATCAAAAATATGATGACGTCACTAAAGGTTGTCGCTCGCGGTACTAAAAACGATGTAAAATCCCCACGAAAAAAAGATATTGAAAATCAGACTTAAAAAACTGAAAAAAGCAAAAAAGATTATGTAGATATATATTAAAGAGATGACGACTAAATATTTATCGAAATGGATTATTCCATGCGAATGGATTTTAATAGGTAAAACAGTCAAGTGTTGTGTACCAAGTGTGGCTGGTAACGTGTTTTGCGCACAACATCAGTGGCGCGTAAGACACGGACGAAGTATACCAGTTCCGTGTCGAAAATGTAAAATTGGTACAAAATCAAAAGCTAATTTATGTACGAAATGCGGTAATGTATTAGAATTAAAAATTTTAAAGCGCGTTGAAGGGAAAGCTAGAGGAAATTATAATTTAGTGATGAAAGAGTTGGTTGAAAAGACAAGCGCTCGTTTTATAGTTTTATATTATAACATTTTTTTAATAATTATAATTATACGGGGGAGGTCTATCGGTAGTTTTTTTTTTAGCTCCGCTACTCGCGAAGTGGGATTTTGATTATAATACGATTTATTTACAGACAAGTTTAACGAAGCCGCTAAGGCTATTTTAAACTTAAAAGTTTTTCTATAAGATTTTTTTTTCTACATCTACATCGGAGGTTTTAACCTCCGTTTTAACCGGTAAAGTGGTATTTTCGTTAGAGTTGTTACGGATTTTTTCTTTCATTTTAGAAAATTTATCTCGTTCTTCGCATATTAAATGAAATTCTTCATGTTTAATAACGCCGTCTTCGATAGCTTTTGAAACGTGGTTTTCGATCGTGTTGAGTTTAGACGATGCTAATTTTTTAATTTCATCGTGTTTTTTAGCTTTTTTAGATAATTTATATTTCGCGAATCTAAGAGCAAACGCCGCACCGCCTAAACCTAAAGCTAAACCTTCTAAAACAAACCCTACCGGCGCCGCTACAACGCTGGCGATACTCGCGATTCCGATAGCCCCCGCTCCCATACAGCCCAATTCCGTTATCGTTTCTACGATGGAGCAAGCGTTGATTATTTTATTATATTTTTTATAGACGGTTTCACGATGATACATTTCGATTCGTAATTCTTTTTGAATATCATCGATTTTTTGCAGAAAAAATAATTTAGCATCATCCACGAAACGTCGTAAATTTGGATAAAGCACATTCGTCGATTCTATAGGTACGCTCACTGTTTTGTTTTTTATTAATAGAGTAAGATTTCTTTTTTTCTTTTTTAATCGTTGTTCGATATATACAGCGGCGGTATAGCATGACGCAATTTTAAAACTAAAATCTAACAATTGTAGAAAAACGTCTAAATTTGTACACGTTTTATTAATTTTATGAATTTTTTATATACGGCTCTACGTTGACGTTCTTTCGCTCGTAATTCGTTTTCAACGTCGTTTTCATTTTGTAAACGTTGCACTTCGCAGCGAATTAACTCTTGAATATTATCCATATTTATTATTTATTAATAGAAAAAGATTTAAATTTAACGGCCAAGTTTTAATTTTTAAATCGTAATAGATTCCCGTTTCAAAAGAGCCGAAAAAGGTTGCCTCTACAAAAACTTTACGAATATTTTGCGTTTTGAAGCAAATTTTACCTTCTAAAAGCTTTGCTCCTTCATCACGCGCAAAATAAAAACTCGTATTATTTCTTTCGTTCATAAAAAAATCTGCTTCGACAAGCGGTTGTAGCGTACGTTTTAAAGCATTAAAATAAACTCTTTCACCATTTTATAAAAAAGTGTACAGTTTGTTACCACAAAGACGGCAAACTTTGGAAAACAGATGACTCCTTCGCTAATCCATTGAATGTGAAATATATCACCCAACTTGTACAAGGTTATATTTTGTTGAATTTCATCGCTATCTATATAACCAGTTTTTTTTCAAAAACGTTTTCATCGTCTCTAACGATACCGCTACTTGTTTGACTACTCTTTACGCTCGTACGACTAGGTCCGTAAATGCTCGCCATATTTATATTATAGTATAACATTAATTTAACGGTAAACTTTTAATTTTAATATCGAAACAAATGTTAGAATTTAGCGCGCCGAAAAAGGTTGCCTCTACAAAAACTTTACGAATATTTTGCATTTTAAAACACATTTCGTATCTTAAATGCGACATTTTATCATCGATAAAATAACATACATTATCTAGCGATGGAGAATGAATATAATAAACGTTAGCCGCGTAATTACGCGTTTCTGAATATGAAGTAAAAACATTAGCTTTTGTAAAATGAACAAAAAGAGAGCAGTACGTCGGCGCGTCGTTGTACATGAAAAAGGGTAGTTTAAACGTAGCGTGCCATCCGAGTACGACGTTGTTTTTTTCGACGAGAGGTAACGTTTGTAAAATTTCATTTCTGTTGAGATATCCGAAATGTTCGTAAATTTCGCTAGGCGATGCTCGTAAAATCTCACCATCTCTGTCTTTAGCGCTAGAGGTACGACTAGGCCCGTAAATGCTCGCCATATTTATATAATTTCTAGATTTAAAATAACGGGGAAACCGTGATTATTTATATCTCTACCCTTTGAATCTTTAATTTGAAAGCTCAACGCGTTAAAAGTACCGACTTTTAATTTTTTCGACAATGGATTTTTATATTCCATCCACATACTCGTTCCAAACGATTTATCTTGCAAGGGAAAAGCGTTTAAGATGTTACAAGGTTTACCGTTGAAATAATTTTTAGTCGTAGAAATTTGATCGCAATGAAGGTATAACATTTTTTAAAGTTGTACGTCAACTTTTTTACTATATTCTCCTACGGTTAAAAATTCGTTGTGAAACCCGAGTAAATTAGCTAGCCTGGAAGAAAATTTGAGTGATTTATTATTTTGAGTTAATTTTAACAAGAAAACACCCGTTGTTTTATCGATGGTAAACGAGATCCAAAGCGCGTCTTTTTCTACAATATCGATAATTTCGTTAATGTTGTAAAGCCCCGGTTCGATAAACTTTACGTCATCTTGTCGCTCACCAACGGTACGATAGATTATTTTTTCTTTTCTACGCACGTTGTAATATCCCACCCAAACGTTTGCGCTAAGTAACGTAATCGTAAGATTACCATCGCGATTAACGATAACGTCGATTAATTGAACCGACCCGCCATTTTTTTCAATTTCGATTTCAAAGGTATGATACATTTTATTATTAAAAACTTATAATTTTAATATATTAAAATGACGTTTCCATTAGCGTTTAAGAGTAATTTTACATTTCCGTATAAGCAATCTGGAAATTTTAACGCGCCTCAGAATTTTAACGCTAGCGATTTAACGAGTCTAAAAATTTACGTCAACGAGAATGATTTTTTTCGCGTTGCACTCGTTAATCCATTTCAAAAATATACGTTACCTCGCGTCGATAGCAACGACGTTGTAAATGATTGGCGTTCTAACCCGTTAAAATTGTATCAAAATCAAATAAATTTTACAACGTATTGCGCTACAACGAGATGCGGCGTAGTATACGAGCATTTAAATCATTCAAACTCGATGATTCGTAGTTTTTTTTTGATTTCACGTACATTATCAAATTAGACGAATGCTCAAAGAAATGAGTTGTCCTACATCTTTTTCAAATTTTGTTGATGCGTTTGCCAACAATATAGACGTAAGCGCGTACAATAGACTATGTAATGAATTTCACCTCGCAATATCGGATAATTGGAAACAACGAGTAGACGGCAACTCTAACGGATTGGGAACGGCTTATTACTTAAACATTTACGGTTACATTCCGGTGCCGGGAAAAAACTATGACAATTCAAATTTACTACATCGAGATAAGAAAAGGATGGATTTTGATAAAGAAAATGTTGATCTCAATTTAGTGAATAGCGTTAACGATATTGAGGGTTCGTACGTCGTTGAATACATCGCTCAATCTGAACGCGTTGAAACGGCGTGGAAAAAAATTGTATTGTCTTGAGGATTAGCTCGAGGTTTTACGGATGTCGGTACACAACGCATAAACGACTCTATAAGAACGTACGTTTACGCGTTATTGGGAGCTCAAGCACGATACCGAGATTGAGTCTGCGGTCGATTTACAATCTTCTATTCAACGATATCAAGATGTTTTACAACACGTACGTTCTCAATTAAACTTTGCTATCGGAGAAAATTTATACATGATGCCGAGCGATATGAATTTACGAATAGGCACGTACGCGGGGTACAACAATAATATATTAATCGCGTCGAGTAAATTATCTCTAGGTTCAAATTTAGATCTAAATTCAGAACCCGTTCCTCCTCCTATTTTACCTTTACAATCAACGTCGTCGTCGTTGTTGGCTAAGCACGCTAGCGAAGCTGTAAAAGAATCTAATGATCTTTCTACAGTAAAAGAAGATCCGTTAGAACCCTTACGCGACAACCACCGTGAAGAAAAAAATGCTTTAATTATTGGTTTTGCGATTTTAACCGGACTAGGCGTTATGATTTACGAATTGTTAAAGCTACAGTCCCACCACCCCGTTAGCGAGCCCGTTAGATGCCGGCAGAGCAAATATTTGTTGCCGGCCTGGTCACCGTGTATCAGCGCAGGACCACCGTCTAGCTGCGGCTCTTAACGCAGGTCAACGTAGGTCGCCGCCATGTAACGCCACATGCCGGCAACCGTCCCCGAAATTATAAAAATGTTTTATAATTGCGGGGGTGAACGGCGAACTTTTGCTTGCCGCCTATTAACGCCTATTAACGCAGGTCTGCCCCCATCTAGCGAGGGTCTGCCGTTATCGTGCGAGGGTCCACCGCCTTCCAGCGTGTTGTTGCCGCCTTGTTGCGTGGTATGGCGCGGAACTCGAAAGAGACGGCATCAGGGAGGCATTACTGCGCTATGGGACGGCAGACCGACGCTATGGGACGGCCCTTTTTATACATTTCGCCACACCACGCCATCTAGCGGGGCTGTTCCGTAGGTCTGCCGCCCCTAACGAGGGTATGCCGCCCTCTAGCGTAGGTCTGCCGGCCTCTAACGCGCGTGCGCGGGCTGTTAACGCCTGTTTGCCTCCCTCTGCGCAGTGCCAACGCCAATTAGCGTCTCTCTGCCGCCCGCTAGCGTGGGTCTGCCTCCCTCTAACGTGCTTGTAAGCCGGCTGTATACCGTATGTATGCCGTGTATGTGGGACTGCAATGACAAATCAGGGCGTTAAGAGACGTTAATAGACGTTAACAGACGCTACACCACGGTCATTTTATTTCTTGATGCCGGCATCTAACGCCTCTCTGCGGCATATTAGCGGGGTGGTGGGACTGTAGCTTTAAGCTAGCGTTTTTCTGCATATAAGTTAAAATTAAAACACCAACCCCCGTCAAAGCTAGCCACAAATGTTCTGCCGTATACGCGACGACCTTGGAAGCCGTTTTAAATAACCAACTTACAACCGATCCGAAAATACCCGGTAAAGCGGCTAAAGCTCTCGCTCCTAGTTTAGCTAATACACTCGCAAATTGTTTTAATGTTTTTTGTATCCACTCTTTTACACCTCCACTCGGTTCTGGAGTTGGTTTAGGCGTTGGTGGTGAAGGTTTTGGCGGCGTGGGTTTTGGTTTAGGTGGTACAGGTTTATGTGGCGTGGGTTTTGGTAAAACTGAACTTACGGTATTACCGATCGATTCTACGATAGCGGTAATGGTCATACTAAACGCTAATAATATACTAGCGATCTTTATACCTTGTTGTTTAAATAAAGTTTTAATTCTTTCACCCAACGTTTTGTCTATATATCTCATTTTATATAACGTTTCTTTTATTCTATTGACTTGACTATTATTCTCATCATCAAACTTGACAATTTCTGTTTTAATCGTTGATATTTCGTCTAATAATTCTCGCTCTCGTTGTACAAGTTGTTCTACCGCATTTTCATATCCTATCTCCTACATCGTTATTAGCGATTTTATTTCTAATATCGGTTAATTCTTTGTTTCGTGCGGACAATCCAGCTTCAAATTTTAATTGTTGTCCTTGCGTCGTTTTCATAAGATGTACGTAACCCCTTAATTCACGGTATACATTTATTTCTTCACTAGTTTCCGCGTTTCGACCGA
Organism: Zoroaster sp. YZ-2022; assembly: GCA_029582265.1. Lineage (NCBI taxonomy): Eukaryota > Metazoa > Echinodermata > Asteroidea > Forcipulatida > Zoroasteridae > Zoroaster > Zoroaster sp. YZ-2022. The sequence goes on along the minus strand of CM055817.1, from coordinate 32,768,640 downwards.
GAAAATCAATATAATCATCAATTACATCTATCGTCTTATTTACCTCCGTTGTAGACGCTTGTACATTGCTTAGTTGAGTACCATCGTAGTCATACTCGTATTCATCTTCTTCTTGATGCGTGGTTGGTAATTCGAGCGGTATATTTTTACGAGGTGGCGTTGGTAGCTTTCGTCTTGTTTTTTTAACTGATGGTCTTTCTAGCTCTTTTAAAGTTTCACCCGCTTTTTCTTGTATTTTTTGTGAAAATTTTGGTTTAGTTCCGCTCCAGTCTTTTATACCTAATTGTTCTCTCATGAATCTAGTTTGGCTGTCGTCGCCGGCTTTTTTTTGCTCTATCGGCTATTGTATTTAACGCGACAAACTCTCTGTTTTTCTTATCAAACGTTAGCTTGACTCTATATTTTCCTTCTTCTATATAATGTATACCGTCGTTAAGTACGTGAATTTTTTCCCAATCCGGTACTTTGTTAAATTTCCAACCTTTTTCTTTTACCATAGTATAAAATTCATCAACTCGTTGACTTTCTGTTGATAACAACTTAAAAGAAACATCGCCGCGTAATCTTTCTAATCTTTTTAAATCTTTTTGTCTTTCCGTATCAAAGGATGAATTATATTCTTCTTCATTTATTTCATCTTCATCTTCATCATCGGGGTAGTTGAACATTGGATCCGCCTCCATAAGATCGCGTCCTCCCGTCGCCATTTTACAATTACTTTTTATCTTTTTTTAACAATTTATAACTCACGTAGCCCACTATACTCATCCCTATTACGATAAATAAAATTTGTCGCGTTTTTTGATCTTCGCTAGGAACGTAAAAATCTTCTAGTCGCGGTTCGTTGTATAAATCTTTCGGTAAATCGAATCGCTCGTTGGTGACGTTAAAATATTCATTCATCGCATCGTCAATGTCGCTAAACGTTCTGATGGCGCTCGATTCTTTTTGTATTTTCTGGTTTAAATAATCTAGATGTTTTAAACGTTTTTTACTAAATTCGTCTCTGGCTTTCGAAAGTTGTTCCATCGCTAAATCGTGTCTTTTTTGTTCTTCATGGCCACCTCGAGAAAAAAAATTGATCCGGTAAATGCCAACGCGTTGACTACCGCGCCTCCAATCATGATCGCTATAGATACAATTTTACTTTTTTTAAATTAAAAAAGAAAATTATTTTACAACTATAAAATATGACGAGTAATACTTACGGCGATGTACTCGATCCATACAGAAGAATAAGAGAACCGAGAAGTATAAAAGGAACGCGTCAAAAAGTCGTTATTACAAACAATCCAAGCACTATTACCGAAAATCAATTGTTGACGGTTCGTTTTCCAAATTTAGGAATAAACGACGTCGTCGTTCCAAATACGGTTCGATTAGCTTTCAATATACAACTCGTTTCCGCGGATGATGAAACGAGAACGATGGTACAAAATATAGGTAGAGCCATCGTAAAACATATAATTATTAAAATGGAAGGAAATGAAATATTTTCTTTAGACGATGCGGATGTGTACAATTGTTATAAAGATGAATGGTTAACCAAAGATCAACGCGATAATCTAGCGTATCGAGGCATCGAAGATGCCAACGTAACAAAATTAAGAATAGACGCCAGCGACGCGGTTCCTGCCGGTAACGGAGGAAAGGATAAAGCCATCGCGGATACGTTTAAAAATAGGTATTACGTTCCGCTCGATTTTGAATTGTTGACCGATCATCAGCCCTACTAGCAATCGGGGATCGGTCATCGATTGACTTACGAACTCGTGTTTAATAAATGTTCGAGCGTAATTAAAAGCACCGACGATAACGCGAAATATATCATAAGCGGGATTTCTTTAGAATATCAAGTCGTTCATATGCCCGATCTCGCTCGAACGATTAAAAATCAATATAGCAACCGGTTGTCGATATTGTTCGATCGCGTACTAAGACATAGCGTGACCCCGTTAAACACAAAAGACAAGACGTGGAATATAAATTTAAATACCCCCGCAAAAAGTATGAAAGGAATATTGTTTTTATTCAAAGAGCCCGATGTAAAAGAAAGCAATACATTTTATAATCCAAAAATTGATAAAGTTTCGATTACGATCGAAGGCGTTCCCAATCAACTCTACGCGCACGGAATGAAAAGGTATCAACATTGGGAAGAAATTCAAAAATATTTCGGCGATTCGAGCGAGCAACACGCTATACGAGTCGTTAAAGCTCTAAATTTATTCAACGTCAAACAAGCCGATTATTTACTCGAACGATACGGCTTGTTTTTAGATATGAGAACGAGCGACGACATGAAAATACACGGAAGCGGAAGACGAGTACAAAACTTATCCGAAGGAATTACCATGCAAATTGAAAAACAAGCGGAAACCCCCGGTGAATTGTGCATGTACACTTTTATTATTATGGACGCGCAACTCGTTATAAAAGACGGACGTTTTGAATCCGTCGATTATTAGTTTTATAGCGGCTAATATTAAAAGGAAATGTTACCTAAATATCCACACGCCGGGCTCATTTGCGGTCACACCGGATGCGGAAAAACTGAATTTATTTTAAATTTGTTGGAAAATTAATATTTAAAACATTTTGAGACGATCGTTATATTATGTCCCACCATCGACAACAACGACGCGTATCAAAATAGAAAATGGATTTGGAACGACGAGCGAGTGCTTCTCGACGATTTAAAAAATTATACGTTAAACAAAGCGATAGAAATGTATAGCGACGTATTGAACGGATACGAAACGTTGTTTATTATCGACGATTGTAGCGCGAGCAAAGACTCGCGATATAAAAGATTTGGTCGAGATGAGACGAACGCGTTAGTACGCTTGGCTTTTAGCGGTTGGATTCTTTCGCAAAAATATAATAGCGTATTGAAAGATTTTAGAGAGCAACTTAAATGGGTGTGTTTATTTTATTGCAAAGATAGAGATTCGTTCGAAAATTTTCTTCGAGAAAATGATGTTATACCGACGAAAGAGTCGAGAGAGCGAGTGCGCGAGCGATTAAAACGAGTCAAACATTGCAAATTGATTTTAAAAACGGATCAACCTACCGATTATGAAACACGTGACTAGGTTACTCGTAGGTTACTCGTAGGTTACTCGCAGGTTACTCGCAGGTTACTCGTAGGTTACTCGTAGGTTACTCGTAGGTTACTCGTAGGTTACTCGTAGGTTACCCGTAGGTTACCCGTAGGTTACTCGTAGGTTACTAGTAGGTTGGTGTTTTTAAATAAATATTATAGATTTATATTTATAAATATGAATACTGAACGAGTAAATGATTTATTGACGAGTATAGATAGCGATAAAGTAAATGATTTTATATATAATCTTGTACAACTTATTAATACCGAAAAAAGAAAGAAAAAACTAATACGAGTTTTAAATACAAACTCTGAAATAGTACAAGATTTAATTAAAAATATAAATACTGAACGAGTAAAAGATTTAATATATAACCTTAACGAACTTTTAAATACCGATAAGTTATCTAGCTTTACTTATTGGTTTCTCTATTTTTTTAAATAAATTTAACCGATTATTCTATAAATACTTATAATAAATGGATGAAGTTCGTAAAATGTTAAACGAAAATCCGGAAATGTCGAGCGTATCATCCGCGGATGACGGTACGAGCGACAACTCGAGGTACAAGCAGCAGCAAAGAAATGTACGAGTCGCGTCCGTTGTAGCGGGGGAGATTCAAAAATAATTTTCGGTAAAGAGTATTCCGTTAGCGACATTGAAGCTTTGTCTACGGAGGAGCGAGATGTATTGTACGCGCAATACGAAACCAAATTAGGTCGCGATATAACGCAGTCTTTAGGTAGCGCTATTCTAACGCTATACCGGTATGCTAAATTATTAGGATTTAGTTTAAATCGCATTGATTTATACGGTCACCATTTTGAAATTGACGATGAAGGTAAATTAATTTCGGATTTATAAAAAGATCCGTTCATTTCGAGCATGCTTTCTACCGTAGCGTGCGAAATATACTACAAGTACGGCATGTTGATAGCGCCACTCTCTACGACGTTAATTACGGCAAAACATTTTAAAAGAAAAGAAGAATCTTGTATAGACAATAAAAGAGATGGAGACGAATGTAAATCAAACGATCAACGATTCGCCGCAACAGCGACGGGCGAGCGAGCCGTCGACGGTAACGAAAACGCAGACTAAAAAAGTAAAACAATCCAAACAGAGTCGCGGCTGGAAAAAGACTCGCCGAACTTAATAAAAAGAAAAAACAAGAATTAAAAAAAGGTGCGCTTAGCGGCTCACGCACGTTAAAAACTAGTTATACAGCGCCACGAGAGTCGCGAAATGATATTCAAAAAGAAACGAGCTCTAATATAAACTACTACTATTATATCGCTATCGCCTTGGCCGTTGGAGGTATCGCTTACTACTTTTTTAGTAAACGAGAGCTTGAGCCGTTAGCAGCATTTAAACCTATACCCGAGCTGGCGTCAGCACCTTCTAAACCTATACCCGAACCGAGAAAACTCGCTGTTTTTGAAATGGAATGTTTTTATTTTTATTTATTTTTATTTAACGAGTATAAAATAAGATGAATACGAAAACAATCGCCGATTCAGCTTATCACAGCGCCGTTTTGGGACTTTTTACCGTTTTATACAGCATGCTCGGTAAAAAAGTATTAAGCGTAGAACCAGCTAATTTAGGAAAGTTGGATATAAAAGACGGGCTAAAACTATGACGCAAATGTGGTTGGTTCAACAAGGAATTTTACCAGACTCTGTCATGCCTAAAAATTCTCCCGAATAATAATAATAATACATTGTGCAATATTAAAAATGGATGCTACGAGACAAAAGCTACGAGACGTCTATTATAGTCCGAAAGGATACTACAAAGGCCTCGACGCGATTAAAAATTAGCTCAAGAAACTAAGGTAAATAACAAATAGTTTCACGGTGGATAAAAAAGCAAGCGCTGTGACAAATTGATTTACCCTTTCCTAAATATATTCCTAGACCGACTAGTTCAAATAGTACGTTTGAAAAACCAAACGAGGTTCATCAAGCGGATTTATTGTTTCTTCCGCACGATAGTATAGGTAAAGGTAAAAATAAAAAGACGTACAAGTACGCGTTAACCGTTGTGGATGAAGCCAGCAGATATAAAGAAGCTGAACGGTTGTTAGATAAAACCGCCGCTCAAGTCGGTAACGCGTTTGAAAAAATTTATAAACGTTCGTCGCTCGTTTGGCCAGCGCGCTTAAAAGTCGATCCTGGAAAGGAATTTATGTCTAGCGTTAACGTATTAATGAGTAAACGTAACGTAAAAATCCAAAGAAGCGAAGCCGGGAATCATAGAGCTCAAGGTATAGTAGAGCGATTTAATAGAACTTTAAGCGAAAGATTATTTTCTCATCAATACGCTAAAGAAATAGCGACGGGAGAAAGACATAGAGAATGGGTTAAAAGATTACCCGCGGTTGAAAAAGCGTTAAATAATACAACGACGAGACTTATAAATTTAAAACCTAAAGACGCGTCGTCGAGCAAAATCCAGCCTCACCGGTTGTTGTAAGCGGTAAAAAGAATGAAAAAAGAATCCCAATGAGCGGTTTATTTCGGTATTTATACGCGCCCGGTGAAGCTAAAAAAGATACGAGACGTCACGCGACCGATCCTATATGGAGTATAAAAATGTATAAACTAGCTAAAAGGATGAAAGCTCAAAATCAACCCATCTTGTATTATTTAGCTCCTGCGTCGCTAGGCGTAGATGCGGGCCGCGCTCGTAGTTTTGTAAGAGAAGAATTACAAATTGTACCGCGAGATACGGAAAATCCACCCATTAAACAATTATAATGACTGTAAGCTAAAGTATCTATTCCATCTTCTAAAATATATCTCTTTGTGTCTAAAGGAGAGAGTGATATTTTATATACTCGCTTTGCATATATTATATGTTCTTCATTTCTAATAAAATTCATATCATGACGTATGGTTTTAAATCGTTAAAAACGCCTTTATAGTTTTCGTGATTAATTTCATTTTCTAAAACTTGTTTTTAACGCCTTTAGCTTTTTTTAGTTCTATTTCATTCGATAAAAGTAATGAGTACATTTTTGGCCTTAAACCGACATATTCAGAAATTAGTGTTCCTGCAGTCTCGTCTTTAAATTTTCCGATAACTTTTTTTGTTTTCTTCCATATCTTTATAAACGTCTTCCGTTTGAATCTCGAGCAATAAACTGTCCGTATCCGTGTACAGTAAATTACACCTCTCGCTGTATTTCTGTTTTAAATGATTGTAATAAAAATCGTACATGTAAGCTTTAGATAATTCAAGTATGCTCATTCCGACATAGACTGGGTGGTTGAGTACGAGTTTTATTTTGTGCATGTGAATCGCCACTAGATTGAGATCTTTAAACGTTTTAGCTCCGGCAAAATTTGGTTTTGCGAATAATTTAAGCATTTGCTTTTTTTCTTTTTCATCGTTTAATCGCTTCAAATTTACATTAACACGATTTCGTACATTTTCCATCGTTTTTCCAAAGACTGAATTATTCATGAGTTTGTATAAATCTTTCTCAAAATCTGATGTTGCGTTTTTTCTGAGTTGAGTGTTTAAATTAATGTACGATTTCATCCAAGGCGATTCATCAAATTCTAAAACGCGATGAATTTTAGTCAGTTTCATACCGAGTTGTAAATACAAATGTAAATTCTGATAATGAAGTACGTATTTTGTTTTATCGCCTAAATTTGGAACTAATTTTGTAACGTTTGGAGCTGATTTGTCGTTTAATAACTTGAGCTGATACGGTGACATCCATTCTTTCGGTACTACCAACGACTCTGGCGCGAGTGGAAACGCGTTGTGAGGATCGTGTAATTCTTTAGGATATTCTAAATCGACTTCTAAAATGCATCCTTTTCCACGTATTGTTCCTTTATCCAAGAGTTTGTCAAATTTCATCTCTAGTTAACCATTTAAATTTTCCAGTTGGTAAAGGTTGATTCATCGCATAGCCGTATAAATTATTCGCGTCTAAATATTGTATATAACTCGTTGGTTTCGTTTTATCGTAATCGTCTAAATAAACATTGTTTGCTTTCGCGTATCGTTTGCTCACCATACACGTTCCTCCTCTCAAACCTTTTTCTATAAATAAATGCAAGTTGTAATCCGTTAACAATTCTAAAGTTTGTCCCGAATGTTTAAACAGAGCGTCCCAGCTCAATCCTGGACTAGTATAATAATGAGCTGGATCTAAATCGTATTGTTTTATACAAGCGTTACGAAAATTTTCAAATACGTCCGCCAATAAGCAAGTATCCGTACGCACGTATAAATCGTGATAATCTCCTAAATTTTTACAATCGAACGTAGTCCAAACGTGTTTCGCGTGCTCGTATTCTTCTTTAGTAATACTAACGTTGTTCAAACTGCTAAAAAATTTATCTTTTAAAGGAAGGTTTTTTTCTTCAAACTTTGTAAAACTATCCATGTACTCGTAAGGATAAATACCCATGCTTTTTAAAAGATAACATTTTTCTAAATCGGGTTCGTGTAATTTAGTAATTGGAAAAACATCGTTGGATTTTACGAGTTTATCTAATGAAGCGAGTAAAAATTGAAAACTGTCGATAAATCGTAGTTGTCCGATTGAAAAAGAAATATACTTTTCCATATTGTTTGGAATACACGTTAGATTTCCTCGCGTTTGACTCGCGGCCTGCATAATGAGATGAGAGTCGTATCCTCGTAAATTATGAAATACGACCGGAATAAAAGTTTTATTAGGCTTTAAACAAAATTTTAAATTACAACAACTGTGCGCCGCGCCTCTATATTTCCCGGTGACGTGACAATGATCGCGTACTTTTATAAACTTGTTATCGTCTTTTATGAATCTCTTTTCGCATATCATCTTCTTCAGTCACCATCATTTCTTTAGGTTTTGCAAATATCTCGTTAATATTTTCTAATTCGTTAAAAAAATGCTCCGCTGCATCTTCTCCTCGGTATACAACGGGAGAACGAGTTTGACCGTCGCATCGAACGATGACGTATGAATAACCGCAAATGACGTGTTCGTTTAGTTTTATAGTATTAGTCGTATTTACATCGTTAATCTTTTTAATAATACTTTCAAAATCGGCGTATATAACGAAAGGAACTTTCATCTTTTTATGAAAATTTAAAAATTTTAGCGTATCGTTTTTACCCTTTTCAGGCATTTTAATCGCCGTTGGTCTACCGTTAACTCCCTCGCACATTTCTACGTGATCTTCAAGATACGCTTCTGTTGAAAAACCCTGTAAACATCTTACGCAAAAATGTTTACGAGGATTGTGTTTTGTTTGATCGTGAAGTAAACGACTTAAACTTTTTATCCAAACGTAGTGCGATGCATCTTCTTTATGAATTGATAATAAATTTATACGATCTATAGTTTTAGGTTGCTCGCTGAGCTGGTAAACTACAAACATATTTGAATCGTAACCAAAAACGTTTATCGCTATACAATTTTGTTTCTCTACTCGCTTAATTTGATCGATACGAGTCGGAAAATCAATTTCGTTAAAATTTAAACCGTCTTCCGTCGGATAGCTACTCGCTCTATCAACGTGTTTTTTCGCCGGAAAAAGAGCGCTTCGAAGCGCCCATCGAAAACATTCGTTGTCTTTATTTTTTACGTTAATGCACGCATGTTTGTTTTTTATATACTCGCATAGCTCGATATATGAACGACCGGAAAAAGGTTGATATCTATAGTAGCTAATACTCATTTCTGCGATACGATCCACGATCCATCCGGAACCGTTGTGCGTCCACTTTTCTAAACGCTCTTAAATTTGGGAAAAAACAGTGTTGAGTACATTTTCGATGTCGTTCAAATTAAATAAAACAATTGCTCCATTATTATGAAAATTAGAATCTTCATGATCGGTAGTACCGTCTGGTTTATCCTTATGTAAAGATATACGTATATTTATTATAAACTTAAACGATGTAAAATCTTGCAAGGCTATACCAAACTTGGCTATAATCTTAGGCTTTACCGCTTCCCAAAATATGTTTAAATCTTCTTCTTTGCTATGACCAAACGGTACAAACATCCATCGTCGGCGTAAACATCTTTCACCATCGAACGATGGTTCGTCAAAAGCTAACTCGGGTTCTAAACCGAGAAACCTTTTAATAGCGACGATATACCCTTCTTTAACGTACTCTCCTCTTTTCCCGCGGTAATGTTCGGGTAAAACAATATTATTTAGTCTTACGTACTCTTTAAGTTTGGTTAAATTTAATTTATACAACGGCTTTGGGTTACGATGACGGAAATATTTTTTACCGCTAAGTAATAAGACCGTTTATTTATTTTACCCTTGCTATTTTGTACTAATATAATTGGTCGGTGTTCTCGCGTAAACTCTTTAAATTCTCGTAATGTCCATTTCGATAAATATTTAGTCGTCATCTCTTTAATATATATCTACATAATCTTTTTTGCTTTTTTCAGTTGTTTAAGTCTGATTTTCATTTTTTTTTTTTCGTGGGGATTTTACATCGTTTTTAGGACCGCGAGCGACAACCTTTAGTGACGTCATCATATTGTTGATGATGTCACCACTATTTTTTAATACTTCACCTAAAACACTCATCTCACGCCCTCTACTCTTTAAAACACGCCCATAAAAAGGGCAACTGGTCTTGGACGCCCTTCTACCATACTACTACACCACATCACACCTAAAAGACAACAAGTAGACCACATCACACCTGAAAGACAACAAGAAGACACTATACGACAACCAGAAAAAAAAGGCATCAGAAACCAGAACTGAGAAAACACATGACACATCACGAAACATCCATAAGCTCCAAGGAGGAAATGAAGACAGATGATCAGTAGAAGACGACTCGGCTGGTGATGGGGAAGAAACAGACCAAGAAGGTTTCGTCCTATACACCAGAGGTGGAGTACAGAGGTCTAGGAAAAAGATAACTTCATGGCAGAGAAAAATGACAGATACACAACCAGACACACAGCCCGAATCACAACCAGACTCACAACCGTCCACATCCAAACAACAACAAGATAAACTAAGCCAGTCCAGTCAACCCAGCCAAAGCACACAACGAACAAGGGGAAGAGGAAGAACTACCAGAAAATAATAAGTTTATCATCCTCTATAATATGCTTTCATAATTAACATGACCTGGTTTAAACTACTTTTTTTCATGACATGTTTGTCCATTGTTTGTCTAAATGTTATGCTACAGTCACACTGTCACGATTTTTGATTGAGAATGCACAACGGATGTCCAGCGGATGGTCATCCGTAGTCATACGTAATGATACGTTAGGGATACTTAGTCATTCGTAGTAGAGTCCTAATCATACGTGGGCATCCGTTATGGTCCACGATGGCACAACGGAAGTTTCAAACGGTTCAAAACTATCGTTCTGGAATCGTGGAAAAAATCCGTTGTGTATCCGTTGAGCATCCGTTGTGTATCCTGTGTACATCCCTAGTCATACGTAGTGCATACGTAATGGCAATCGTGAGCAATCGTAGACATACGTGAACATCCTTTGTACAACCATGGCAGAAATCGCCACGGATGCACTAGGGATGCACACAGGAAGCATTACGTATGACTAGGGACGTACACAGGATACACAACGGATGCTCAACGGATACACTGCGAATGTTAAGATTACACTACGGATGACAACGATTTATAACGATTGCAGTAAGATTACACAACGATCATAACGATTTCATAACGATTTATCACGATCTATTACGATTAATCACGATTTCACGAAAATGGCTGTATTTATAGGCAATCGTCACGTGATCGGCTACATCCGTTGAACAATCGCTGTGCAATCGTTGGGCAATCGTTAGCCAATCGCTTTACATCCGTGTATAATCGTGGTCATGCTTTGTGAATCGTGGTCAGTCGCTGTGTATACGTGATTATCCGTTGGTAATCGTTACGCATACCTAGTAAATACTTTGTATACTCTTATAGTAATCGTTGTATAATCGGGGTCATACGTTGTGGAACCTTATGCCCCAGTCACACTGGAGGATACGACAACTTACAACAGGTTACGATCGTCTGCGACTGGAAATTACAAGGAATCGTAGAAAAGTCCTGCGACAAGTCCCGGGTGGTTGCGGGTGGTCTTGGGTAGTCGCAAGACCGAATTCGGTCTTGGTGAGGTTTTCGATCATGTTCAAAAACCTGGCTGCGACCAAACTGGTCGTAGCTGGTCGTAGGTAGTTCTTCAATAGTCGTGCGATGGTCGTGCTACAAGTCTTGGGTGGTCTTACGTAGTCGTGGTTCATCGTGGGACTATCCAGTCGTCCAACAGTCGTACGACTTGTCCTGCGAATGCCCGACTAGTCACACGACTATGCGTGACTAGTCTTGCGACTGATCCTTGACAATCGTAGGTAGTCTTGGGTGATCGTACGACAAGTCCCTCAAGGTCTTGCGACCAGTCGTGCTATCAGTTGGCTACAAGTCGCAGACCAGTCGGGGACAGGTCTTATTGTGTGACTGCTAGGCCGACATCGCAGAACAAACCTACGACCGGGCCAAGACCGCCCTAGGTCGCACGACTGACATGGTCGTAGGCAATCGCAGCTCCAATGTGACTGGGGCATTAGTGGAGTCTTTGTGTAATCGTGTAGAAGTGAAAGTTCCACGGATGTACACGTATGGCAACGGATGAAATTTATTTTTTTAATCGTGGTCATACGTGGACAATCGTAACGCCAGATCGTGACAGTGTGACTGTAGCTTAAATGGTTTAAGGAATGATTTAAAAAGAAATGTCCTTTTCGATTATTTACATCGTCGAAAATTTTGTCTTATTTTTTCTACAGGAGACACACAGTGAATTCAATGAATCAGAGTAGCGCAAGCAGTGGCAAGGTAAAATGTTTTTCAGTCACGGAAATCGGCAGTCTAGGGGGGTAGCCATTCTTATTTCAGACAAAGTTAGTTTCAATATTTCCAACATTATTACAGATGATGAGCGAGGATGGATTAAAACTCAAATGGTCTGGAGTGATAATACATTTTATATTGCTTCCGTTTATGCTCCAAATCAGATATGTGATCGTATTTGTTTTTTGACAATTTAAGCGGTAAAATTACTGTTTTGGACAACTGGATTGTGGAGGAGATTTTAATTGTAATCTTGACAATAACAAAATTAAAGATGCTAGTAAAATTGTTTTAACCAATGTATTGCAAGAGAAAGACCTTATAGATTTATGGCGTACTATTCATCCTGATAAAGAAGGGTAGACACATTTTCACAAAGGTTGTAATCAAGCTACTAGAATTGATTAAATTTGTGTCTCTAATAATCTTATTAATAATGTTAATGATGTTTCTGTTACTTCATGCGGGTTTTCAGATCATCAAGTTATTGGTCTTAAAATTGATGATATTGACACTCCTCATGGTCAAGGCCGGTGGTTTGGCAACAATTATCTCCTAGAAGAACCAGAATGCAATTTTCGTATTACTCATCTTTGGAATTTCTGGAGATCTCAAAAACTAAACTATAATTCTCTCTCTAAATGGTGGGAAATAGGCAAATTCCGTTTAAAAGAAACTATCCAGGAATATGGCAAAGAAAAAAAGCACATTCTCTTAAACAAAACCGCAAAGAGTTACAGAAACGTTACGAAGTTATAATTTGTTTAAGAACACTGATAATAGTAAAATAGAAGAGATTAAAGAGGTTGAATCCCAACTAAAACAATATGAAATTAATGAATGGAAGAAAGCTCAGGTTAGAACACATAACACTAAAAAAGAAGAGGGTGAGAAAGCTTCGAAATATTTTCTCAATCTGGAAAAAAAACAGATTCAGAGTTGTAACATTTCTAAAGTTTTTAATCATGAGGGAATCCTTGTCGACCAGCCGGATACAATGCTTAACATTTGCAATGATTTTTACAGTATTTTGTACAATTCGGAGAATTTATCAAAAACCCATTTAGATGAAATGTTGTCCAACATTGATACTAAAATTATTCCTGACAACATCCTTGAAGATTTAGATAAAGATATTACAGAAGAAGAGATTAAAAATGCTCTTTTTCAAATGAACAAAAATAAAATACCTGGTATAGATGGCCTGACGGTAGAATTCTATCAAACTTTTTGGCACCTTCTTAAAGAGGACATTATGGAGTTTTACAACGATTGTTTCACTAAAGGTTTTTTGAGTAATACAATGAATTCGGCACTTGTCAAACTTATTCATAAGAACTCGGGTAGCTGCTATGATTTAAAAAACTGGCGTCCTATCAGTCTTCTAACTGTCGATTATAAAATATTGTCCAAAGCCATCACTAATCGCCTTAAATAAGCCATGCCTTTTATTATCAGCAAAGAACAGTCATGTAGGGTCCCCAATCGAAACATTCACGATAATCTCATGGTTTTAAGAGACACAATAGACTACGTCAATTCAGAAAATTTAGAAGCTGCTGTTTTTAGTATCGATCAAGAACAGGCTTTCGATAGAATTAATTGGGAGTACATGTTTTGTGTTATGAGGAAAATGTATCTTCCCCCCACTCTCATAAAACGGATTGAGTTGTTTTATAGTAAACCTAATTGTAGAATAATAATGAATAACTTTATTGGTTCACCTGTACAGATTATTAGAGGAATTAGGCAAGGCTGCCCGCTTTCTCCACTACTTTATGCAATATGTGCTGAGGGTCTTGCTTGTCTTATCAGAAATAATAATAACTTAAGTGGCATTGTGACTCCGCAAGATGAGACTTGTATTAAATTAATTCAGCATGCTGATGACACAAACATTTGTGTAAGCAACGATTGTGATTTTGATGTCATGGAAGACATTTTCAACACATACTGTAAGGGTAGTGGCTCTAAACTAAATGTAAATAAGACTAAAGGCCTTTGGCTTGGTAAATGGAAACATAGACAAGACAAACCATGTAATTTTAATTGGTGTAATGATAAAATGAAAATCCTTGGAATTGTTGTTGGTAACGAGGTAACACCGGAGGACAACTGGGGACCAAGGGTAAATAAAATCCCGTGCGTTCTTGACAAGTGGTCGAAACGTCATCTGACTTACATGGGTAAAACAGTTATTGTTAACACATTTGTTGGAGCAAGTATTAACTACTTAGGCAGTGTAATAGCCTGTCCGGCTGAATGGGTTAAAAAGATTAACAATATCATTTGGAATTTCTTTTGGAATGGGAAAAAAGACAAAATAAAGAGAGATACTGTTACTGACCCTAAAACACTAGGAAGTACAGGTCTCATTGACATCCAGTGCAAGCTGACTAGTTTAAAACTAAATTTGTTATCTCGTTATCTCCACACCGACAAAAAGTGGAATATTTTCTTTGATTATTGGATTAATAAAGCTAGTATAAATAATTTAGGTTGGTACATTTTTGCAAATGCTAACACACATACTCAAACCACTTCTTTCTATAAGGAAGTAATTCATGCTTTTGTGAATGCGGGGGTGTTTCAAGAGTAATTTGTCTAGTGTTTTAGAGACCCGGGAAGTTCCCATATTTAATAATTGTATAGCTACTAGGGATAATACTTTATTAGATAGTCCTATGCTTAAATCAGTCGGCATGACCAAGGTTAAAGATGTGACCAGACAATGCAATTTGATTTCTTTTAAAACAGTGGCTACCAAATGTTCTATCCAAAGAATTAATGCAGGTAGAATTGTCGGTATATTAAAAACAACATATTGGTTTAACCTTAGGTCAGGAGAAAAGACATGGCCCAATCAATCACGTATGTAATTGGCTAGTTTTTCCAGATCAAAGTGATGATAGTGAGGTCAAAATTAAGAAAACTAGTACCAAATCCATCTACGCTAGAATGATTTCAAATAAATTTATTCCCCCTAGAGCCCAGAATAAGTGGCAACAAATCTTCCATTATTCCCGAGACATAGATTGGCCTTTGATCTGGAAAAACGGCCTTAAGAATAACCTACTAGACCCAGAGGACAAAAACTTTTGGTATAAATTAAAACACATGATTCTTCCTACTAGAGATGTTTTATATAAAATTGGTAAAGTAGATGATGTTAAATGTCATATGTGTGAAACCGAACCAGAATCTCACCAACATCTGTTTATATATTGTATTAGTACATTAAATACTTGGGTTTTTGTAGAATATCTCTTAAGAAAATAGACTGGAAACAAACATTTTTATCTTAGCGATCCAAACAGAATCTGGGGATATGAGTTGAAACCGGTCCAAGGGGTTTTAATAGTTAAAATGCAACGTCAAATCTGGAATGTCCGGCGCAAAAAAGTTTGTGATAATTATAATAGCCCATCCGACATTGATATTACTTTACAGTTCAAACATAATCTCAAACGGTTTTTTAAATTAGAAAAGAACAGAATGAGTTGTGAAAAGTTTAAATTTGTTTATACTAGGAATAACGCTCTGTGATCCATTAATGAAGAAAATCAACTAGGATTCAGTTACTGATATTTATTTCCTTTCATGATACCACCTTAATTGTAAATAGCTTTTGTATATAATTGTTTGTATTTTGTGCCCTTTATGTATATATTTTGTATATATTAATACATATATTAATTTATTTGATTAATTAATTTGTAACATATGGTGCTATAGTTATAGTCATATTGAATGCGATGTCATTATATTGTATGTTTCAGAGAATGAAATAAATGGAGTCATATAACTCCGAACGTCAAAAAAAAAAATCAATCAATCAATCAATAAATCAATCAATCAATCAATAAATAAAGGTCCCAGAAGGTCCCTACCACGTAGTTTTTAGGTTTTTGACATCGGTGGCTTGTTTGAGGTAATTTTTGGTGGGGATGTTTGTGTGTTCTTTGACGCATAACGTCCTCAGACCGTGCCCTTTCCTGTCCACCTCCCTCAGGTTTAGTGTACGTAACTGTTGTCAACAAAGAAACCTATATCACACGTCCTCCCTCACCACAATCCCCCTTTTACCATTGTTTGACACCTCAAGCTCCGCCAGCAACCACCCTCCCCCATCCAAAAAACAAGACCAAACCCCCCAAAAAGTATACTAAATGAAGTATGGTAAAACAAATAACATACACAACCAACCCCAGAATTGTTGGTAGACAGAACAGATTTAACATTTCTGAAATGTAATGAGTACAATATGTATCTTTGATTTTAGGAAAGTCCGTGTACTGTATCCGGTACACTAATGATGAGCCTGCCACCAGGTGAGTCAATTACCATACATGTAATCATCAGTTTGGCCATAATAGGAAGGCTATATCTGTTTATGTTCTTCCATTTAGTGTTTTGAAGGTAGACGTATGTACCTTGCATATATTGCTACGGCTGTTATGTGCGTACTGATCTGTGGCAACACCAATGCCCAATTGAGCCTGCACTCCCTGCACAGACTGATGGTAGCATTATAATATTTCGTGTGCGTGGCCGAGTTGCTCACAACATTGATTTGTTAAAACCTCCTCATGTTAGTGTGTCGTTCCGGTTGAACCAGGTTCTTAGTCTGATGAAGAGAGATGATGTGGCTCTGGTAGTCAAGAATGATTCATTAAATTCATTCTCCAAGTTGCCAAACGTGAATACCTGAAACTGGGCCACGATGTAGGTCAACATGTCTACATCCGGAACAAACTACGCAAATTGGGTCGTCTCGTCATACAACTCCGAAAAAATCACTCACCAACTAAATGCATCACTAGAGTTATTCGTGCATCCCCACCACCTGAATGATATCGTCAAGACTGTTCATGATGTCGCTGGCTTCAATGAAGACAAGCAGTTGTATCATGTTCCATTTCTAGCACTAAAGATTGGACATTCCAGCAAGAAATGTGCGCTCATACTCAAAGGAAATGCACTACAGTGTGGGCAAAAGTACAAAGCGGAACAAACGGAAAAGTTTCTGCAGTTGTGTCACATGAATTGGCGAGAACATGTGTCCACACACACGCACAGAACAAGGTACTATAAGGAAAGCACAATAAACCTAACGTTCTCCCAACAAATGCCGATATGGTCAAAATGTCCTCGTTTCTCCATGCATATGATGCCAGGGCAATGCAACTCCTTCGGGGCCCATAGAAATACCACCTTGGAAGAGACTGAATAAAGTCGCACTGTGCAATCTCATTATGTTCAACCGCAGAAGGCGGGGGGGGAGGTATTCATAATGAAACTGGAAGACTTCCACAAACACAGTGCGGCCATTGTCAGTGAGAACTGTTCCTGTTCTTCTTACTACTGAGGTGATGTCGTGGTTGATGGCTCTGGTCGCAAAGAGACATCAAGCTGGAGTCAGCCAAGACAACACGTACTCGTTCGCGTGATGTTGTTATGGAGGCAATGCTGACAGCATCCGGTCTACAAAGCTTCGTGAACATGTAACGACTGCATCACAATTTTTTTCCTTTAAGGACCATCAGCTTGAAACACTTGCTGACTTCATGGGCCATAATTTGCGGGTCCATTGCGAGTACTACCGTACAAGTTGCCAGATACTGTCTCGACTTTTCCTGAGCTTGGAGAGGGGTAACTTGGCTTCCCAACATGGGAAATCACTGGATGAGTTGCATGTAACTGGATGTAATAATAAATGATAAATGTGTGCAGCGATTCCTGCGACTCCAACCCCTCAGATGAGCCGGGTGACATCAGTAAGTTTTCATATTTCTGTGTCTGTGTGTCTGTCTGTTGGTTGGGTTGTCTGTCTTCCTGCCTGCCTCTCTGATGGGCTGTTTGTTGTGCTGGGTCTGTCTCTGTGGATATATGTTGTGCTTCATGTTTTGTTTGTGTGGCATGATCTTTCGGTCCGAATCTGTGTAATTCTCTTTGTTATGTTGCCTGTTGTTGTAATCCTGAAATAATTCTTGCTTCTGGGAAATGGAACACCTCCGTTGAATTTGCCCTAACACTAATGTATTTAATTATCATCGTGTTTGTTGTGTGTTATATGACCGATTGTAGCCAGTATACCATCCAGAAGACAGCCATCTCTGCAATCTCGACGACTGAAGCGTCATCCCTGGACTGCCGAGGAGAAAAGAGACGTCACGGAGGGCTTGCAGGGATTATTTTTGGTGAAGAAGCTACCTGACAAACGCGACATCAAAACATGTTGTCCTGTGGCATTGCAGACTGGAACTTGGAGGAACATTAAAGACTGTTGTCGAAATACAACGAAGCGCCATCAAAGATAAGGTCTACTGGATCTTCTCGTACCCATATTAAAAGAGTGGCTCTAAGGTCGAATTCAGTTGTGGGCTGCACTCAGTTTCCACTAGATAGAGTTCTTATGAGAGTGAAAGAAATATCACAAGTTTGTCACCTCACGTTGAAACGTGCAACCCGTAAAACGGTGCTCAATCTGTAACACTATGGCATTGGAAGTCAATAATACATGGTAATGTACATTTCCAACTAAGTTCAACACACAGCTGAATTTGACCTTAAGAGTCGGTTTTTAATCCCAGAAGAAATGCTGGCCGTTCCGCATCACAGATGCCCGCCTCATACCGAACTTTTATGAATCTAATCAGGAGTAGTTATCCAGAAGATGCATACCAATGTGAAAATTTGATGTCACTCAAGCCGTCGATATGTGGACAGCCCTCATATTTGACCGAGATTTTCATTGACGGCAAGGTTGTACTGTTATCTAAGTACATAATGACTAAATGTAGATGGTGGACTTTTTTTCCCATTTCCTTTGCCCTCATTTCAGATATATTAATTCAAGATTTGTTTTGTTTTAAAAATGCATATAACTATTTCGACCGGCAAATACCATCCAAACATAAATGACAGTCAACACGAAACGTTGGCTGATTTTATGCATTTTTCTCCAATGTCTTTTTAAAACACGTTGTTATGAGCTACAATTTCCGCAGATTGTTGTTGCATCTCGTTTGTTGCAAATGTTCGGTCACAGTGTTCAATGTTCAGTGCATTTCATCAAAATAAAATTGCCGTCAGCCGTAACTTAAGTAAATATAAATCGGTGGTTTGATTATATGTGATTGAAATTCATGACATTACAACTTACAATTCACGGAGTCTTAGTAGACCAACAAATGTTCCTGGTGCAAGTTCACTGAATGCGTTGTTCTGAAGATTTCTAGGATGGGAAACAAAGTAGAGTTTGACATTTAATTAAAACCCGTTTATGTTGTTATTTCACCAATGTTCTTAGATTTTCTTAAAGGCATTCTGGTAGTTGGTGAAATATTAGTGATCGGTTAAATACCATGCGAAATTATTCTGCCTGCAGTTTATTTATTTAATACTTGACTGCATCCACATTAACACAAAATACGCTGCGACATACTTAGAAATTAAATGAATTTAAACAAAATTGATACCAATTGCCGTACTAAAGACAACTACGTGTATAATTACCTTTTTGGTTCAAGATAATATAAATAACGCGATATTTCGCTCATTGCATTGTGGCGTTAATGAGAAAAAAGGTGAAAATACAAACAAATATTATTTTGATTAGGAAACATGAATTCCGTACTCCGTTTTAGGTTGTTGCAATTCTTGATAGACAGAAACTGATGACACGTTAGTGAGCTTGTTGTATACCATAAAATGTTCTGGGTGCATATTGTACTGATATTTATTGTTTAGAGAGCGTCTCAAAAGTCGAAACGGTCGGAACGTTCTAATTGGATCGGTAGAGTATTACATCTGCCATACATGGACTGGTCCGTTGGACCGCGGGCTCGTTCCGTCGGAACGTTCCAAATACTCTCCCATAAGATTCTCTCTCGTATGATCGTTCCTATGGAGCGTTCGGGTGGACCGGTACGACGTAATTTGGGTCTGTATTGTGCTCACACAAACGTAATAATAAAATGGCTGCCCGAGTGTTGGTGGTGAGTATGGACGCAGTTAGTAATGGTAAAA
Source organism: Zoroaster sp. YZ-2022 (assembly GCA_029582265.1). Taxonomy (NCBI): domain Eukaryota; kingdom Metazoa; phylum Echinodermata; class Asteroidea; order Forcipulatida; family Zoroasteridae; genus Zoroaster; species Zoroaster sp. YZ-2022. Next base: position 32,748,622 of record CM055817.1, on the reverse strand, counting down.
ACCATCCTTAATTTTGTATTTTTAACCCATGACATACTTAATTATACTAGGGACAGATTAATGATAAACATTGACGAAAAACTACGTATACAAGAAGCAAACGCACAGAAGAGATTAACGTTATGAGTGACTTGATGACAATCGGCCAAGATGATGAAAATGGTGACACAAATTAAGCTAACGTTAGGCTAATTATTGATGAAAATCATAGAGGCCAATGAGGATGTCTTTATAGACTTTGTGATGGTTACTGACATGTTTTATACTCTATATCCCCTTACCCATGTACTTACTATTACTGACGTTATTAAAAGGCAGATGCCCGAGTCTACAAACAATCACCATAGATGATAACACAACTAACAACTTAATGCAGTGTTCATATTCTACGTAAAGTAATAGGCTGCGACGATCGTAGCTCAATGTAACGGCTTTCATTTGTTATTGATTGATGAAAGCCCAAACCTTCGCTACGATTATCGCAATCAGCTAATTCTAGGTTGCAAACAATATATTTTCAGCTTAACGAAAACCAAATAACAACAAAGAAAACATATCTGTGTCGTGAGGATGAGGCATCAAACGAGAATTTGTAAAAAGAACTAAACAATCTCCAAAAGGTCACAGTCCTGTGTTTAAACTTCATATCGGTATTGGCCTACACGATCACCCAATGAGTATACCAACTGCGAACAATAATATTGGTGGAACGTTCCCACGGAACGTTCTAATGGAACGTTCTCAGAGGAACGCTTGTTCGGCATGATCTCGTGGTCCAGCAGAACGTTTCAGCGTTCCGCTGGACCGCTGGCATATGCCAACTGGAACGATCGTTTGTGCCTCGAACGTGCCCGACTTTTGAGACGCTCCCTTAGGATTAGGATTATAAACACTGTATTGAAACACTTATACATCGGTAATATACATTCATCCACTCATCTGTAAAACATTTTTCGAGAATCTGGACTCTGCCATCAGAGCGTACTTCAATTGTATCCGACATTGACATCGCTGCATTACAGGAGACCAGACTCCCTTCAGACGGCAGCCTTAGAGAACGGGACTACACCTTTTTTTTGCAGTGAAGGGAACTAAAGGAAACGCGACAGCACAGCATCGGCTTTGCGGTGAAAAACCCCTTGCTCTCCTCGATAGAACTGCCAACCAGATGAACAGAACGCATCCTCTCTCTTTTTTCAAGCTCATCGGGCCCAGTGAACATCCTGAGAGTCAACGCTCCAACCCACTGCTCCTCTACAGAGATCAAGGATCAGTTCTACGAGGATCTGGACTCTTGCATGATAAGCGTACCTGCCACCGAGCAACTGTACCTACTAGGAGACTTCAATGCTCTGAGATCTGACCACGACTCTTGGCCAAATTGCATCGGACACTTCGGCATAGAGAGAATAAATGAGAACGGACAAAGGCTGATTAACTCTGTTCACATCACAACCTTTGTATCAGGAGCACGTTTTTCTTTACCATACCATACCACAAAGTGTCCTGCAGGCATTTCAGGTTTTGTCACTGGACTGTGTACATATCACCCGCAGCTACAACATCACTGATGATTGCGACACCGACCACTCCTTGGTTGGCAGCAAAGTGACATTCCAGTACAAGCAAATCCATCATTCGAGGCAGAAATGGCGTCCATGCATCAATAACGCCCCTCCGGGACTATCCCTCAGCCTCTGCTGAAGAGAGATGGAACTATGTCTGCGACGCTATTTACAATACCACCGTGGATTCTTTTGGGAGGGAAGCAGAACCCAGACTGATTTGTCCTTACCAGACAATATTTGTAATTGTATACATCTGTATGCTTATTCAATAACACTGGTTACAATAACTGCAATTGTTTATTTGAAATTATCTTTATTGAGTAGTAATTAGTTCTGAAAATAAATGGAGGTTACAACTCAATGTTTCGATCAGTATGCTCTGATCGTCTTCAGGAGAATGCCGGACTCTGGGAGAAGCTGCTGCTTAAGTAGGGTTGGTGCAGGATCACGCGATGACTGGATGCTGGAGGATTAGTGCGTTGAATCGTGCAGGCGAGAAACTGTTTGGACTAGGATCCTAGGAGTGGGGGGGGGGGAGAGGAGTGTGTGCTCACTGAACTGAGTCAGTTGTTAACAAGCACAGGGGAGAGAGAGTGGTTGCGGGTAGGAGATCCCTCAGTCTGGGGTGGGTTGTGGACTTTAGATATAGTAGATCCTTCGGTCCAAAGTAGTGGTCGCCAAATGTCGATGATGTAGAAACCGATGTCCTGTGGAACAGTGCCGTGTTTGAAGATCTCAATGGCCTCTTTGATGCGTCTGGGGTGCCAGTCGAGTTGGTGGTCCTTATTGTGGGTGTGCTTGACGATTGCAGACTTCTCAAATTCTCCTCTGCAGCCGTGTACTCGGTGTTCTTTCAGTCTTGTTGGGAGATTCCGTCCTGTATCCCCGATGTAGACTTTACCACACGCACAGGGGGTCTGGTATACTCCCACTATGTTGCTGGGATCCGGTTTTGCCTTGTGGGTGTGTCTTCAAGTGTGTTGGGGCAGAGTGGTAGACTTGTTAGAAGATGTGCTGGAGTTTATGTGACGTAGAGGCTAGATAGGGGAGACAAGTAGAAAGGGAATGGGTAGGGGAGACATTGCGGTCAGGGTTTGGGACAGGCTTCGAAGTGTTGATCTTGCTGGGTTTGTAGCCATTGCGCTGGAGGGTAGTCTTGATGTGCCGTAGTTCCTTGGGTAGACTGTCCCGGTCGCATACCGCGTTGCACAAGGGTGCGGTTGCCCGATAACTAGGGTGATGGAAGGAGGTATCGATCTGTGTGGGTGAGCTTCCTGTAAACGCTGTGGTGTAGGGAGCCGTCTGGATTTCTGGAAATGCCATCATCAAGGAATGAGATCTTGCCGTCTTCTTCTAGGATGTTGGTCGTTGAGGTGTTGTAGGAAGACTTGAAGTGCGTCTCTGCCATGTGGCCACACAACAAAGGTGTCATCCACATAGCAGAGCCACAGGCTAGGTCGGAGGTTGGCGGTGTGGAGGGAGGAGGTTTCAAACTCTTCCAAAAAAATGTCAGCAAGGACCGGGGATAGAGATCCCATAGAGGTCCAAGCTGTCTGCTCACAGAACTTGCACTGAAATTTAAAACAACTAGAAGAAACACAGTTTAGTAACAAATCATGTATTTGGGCAGGGGAGAGTGATGTGCGGTCGTCAAGGGAAAGGTCTTGTTTGAGTCTCTCTTTCACCAAAAAAGAGAGACAACATCAAAACTAACCACGATGTCGCTGTGTTGTACAGTGAGACCCTCGGTGATCTAAACGAACTGACTGGAGTTGGACACATGGTGCTGAGTGAGACCCATCAAGGGTCGGAGGATCTTAGCTAAGTGCTGGGCTGTGTTGTATGTGGGTGATCCTCTGGAGGCGACAATGGGACGGAGAGGAACATCGGGTTTGTGGATCTTCGGTTGGCCAAATAACCTCGGGCAGGATGAGCTAGAGGGTCTGATGTGTCGATAGAGTTGGATGGTAAGGGCATCGGCACGGTGGAGAGCAAGGAGTTTGCTGGAAACTCTTTTCTCGATGGATGGTATGGGGTTCTTCTTGAGCGGGCGGTATGAACCAGATTTACTGTCACTTGCCTTGGCGGTGTACTGCGATCGATCCATGGTGACTGTAGCGTTGCCCTTGTCCGCGGTAAGGATGTGGATGGAGCTGTCCCGTCTGATGTCACGTAAAGCAGAAGGCCCTTCCTTGGAAAGGTTGGGTTTAGCTGGCTTGGCTCTACGCAACACCTCACTCATCTTCATCCAGACGTAGTCTGCTTGTGTCTTGTCAGGGCGTCTTAAGGCTGATTCAACAGAGTGGATGATCTCCTTCGTTGGGATGGAGGGCGAAATTCATACCTAATAACAGTACCGAGGTTTCGGTAGGTGTAAGGTTACGTTGGCTGAGGTTAACGAAGGTGTGCTTGCAGAACGTGTCCTGTGAACAGAGGTGTGGTGGTTGCCTTCAGGATATTGACGATCCTGTAGGTCTGCTAGAAACGAGGTTGGAGTGAGAGAATTCCACATGGTGTCAGCGCAATTACTCTTACGTATCCTTTTCACCGTGAAAAGCTACAAGTTTTACCTATATTTTGTCATCATATTCATAGGCCTACATAATGCTTTTAAACGTTGAATACACATACTCTTGCTGTATGCTTACCTTTAAATTGAAATGATAGGAATATAATATATTGTTCACTAACTTACATACTTGTAATTTCCCAGTCAATTGTTTTCTTAATTTGTTGTGTAACCAACTGACCTCATTTACTGACGTAACGATAATTTAGGTTAATTTATTATATGTAAAATATTTAGTCAATGACGCCTACGAGGAATAATATTCCTTTTGGTAGTGTAACTTCTAGGGCTTAGTAGTCCAACAGGCGCCAACATTTGAATACAACTAGGCGAAATACTTATGGCCAGTCAAGCGTGAGGGCGTGCTTTCTCAATAAGATTGCATGTGCCATTCCTGCACTTGCCGTCACAGGAAGAGGTTGCATGTAGGGAGCAGTTATGTTTTCGTTGTCTTAGTTTCTTGATTTCAGCCCATTTCTTTTACATCATTTACTTTATTGATGTTCGAGAAAATAATCATACTTGAATCGACAAGCTTTTGCTGATTTCCGTTTGCAAATTCAAATGCGTTTGAATGGCAAGAGTAGCGTGCACAAACTTCGGTGAGTTAGAAAGTTAGCACATAATAATAATAATAATAATGTATGGACTTATATAGCGCACGTATCCACCAACTAAGTGGTGCTCAAGGCGCATTCTTTTACGTGCATTACACAACACACGGGACCTACGGCTTTACGTCCCATCCGAAGGACGAAGCAATTATGGTTAAGTACCTTGCTCAAGGACACAAGTGTCACGACCGGGGCTCGAACCCACACCCTGCTGCTAGCAACACCAGAACTTGAGTTCGGTGCGCTAGACCGCTCGGCCACGACACTCCATGTAACAACAGGTGACTTTATCATGACTAGATATTATGCGTAAAATGTGTTATTTTGACAATTGCCAGAATTCAAGCATTATCTGAAATTTTCGGAAGTTTTTTGATAATACTCCTAAGATAAAATTATATTTGTGATTACGCAAATGAAAATAATAGAACCATGTGGTAGCACTGAGGGAAGTCATCTTGAACAATTTGAACGATATCGGTTATCCTATGAGTGGTTATACATTGACATGACACTGATTTTATAAGAGTAAAATGGAAAGTAAATTAAGTTAGCGGAGACGAATTATTTTCCAAATGATTTACCTTGAATATAAGGTTATTCAAGGTGTATAGAAATTCAGTATTCGGTATATTTATAAGTGTGTCTGGAAATATTTTGTTTACAGCCATACATTGTGATTATACATCACTGAGGGTTGACATTCACATTTAGCTCTTCACATCACAAACCAAAGAAGTGTTACTTTCCTAAAAGGTACGGTGTAATTGTTAGCGAGGTTTTATGTAACTTTTATAAAATAGTATTAGCAATACACATACATTATTGTATTCTTCACAAATCAATTTTAAATGGGGTTTTTGGAAAATGTATTTCTCAAAGCACAAATTGGAGTATATTGTACCTTTGAGAAAAATATATGAAATATCATTGTATATTAAGTTGGAATTCTAGTCAGTAAGTGATTTATTTGAAGTTGCATATAAGTCTAGACATTGGGATTATTTACTTATGGGGTTTGACTTAAGAAATTATAAGATGAGATCGATCGCTCTTGTGTAATTTTCCCGAGAATAGTAGCCATCTAACCTACACTTTTTCTGGTTGATTAGTTACCAAATTCTGTATAAAATAATGTAATTTATATTTTCCTTGTATTTTATCTTTCTACAGACTTCCCTTATTTCCTGGTAGCCTTTATTTAAGATATGGATTTAAGCCGATTCAGGACTTTTGCAATATAACCTTATATAAATGTTTGGTATCCTTAAGACATGGATTTCAGCCAATTCATGTAAACTAATTAATACAACCTTTTGTTGAAGGGAATTATAGGGAAAAGGGAAAGCAAAGGATCTTTGGGCGGGAAAAAAAAACGGGAAAATAGTAGCCAATTAATGATAAGTATCAGTCTAGCAAAGCCAATAGGAGTATCAGAAGTGAACAAAGGAGCAATTAGTAAGCCACGCAATCGGTAGATGTGGCAGCTTGTGGTTAAGCTAGGGTAAAAATAGGACAATACACAGGGATATGACAACAACAAAAGGCGGTGGATTTACTACACCATACAAATCGAGGTGTTGGTATGTGGGTGTAAATAGCTAAATTAGAATTGTCCTAAAAGAGACAGTTGGACAAAATGTAATGATATACAATATAAGGTAACATAAAGGTAAAATATAAACATATCAAGGCAGTTGAGAGAGAGAGAGATAAATTGTAATCAATCCATCAGAGAGACCACAACCATTGTTCTTATCCATTGATGCCCACACTGCTTAAAGCTGTTTATGCTGTCTTAAACATTGTCTACTAGCCACAGGTTAAGGCAGTCTGGGAATTCATGCAATGTGTCATATTAATTAACAGGACAAGTCCAACCTGTGGTAAGGGACATGCGAGTCTACCTTATAAATGTCATAAATAAAATTGGTCGGATTCCTATTATGAACAATCAAAGATTGCAATATTTTAAGAAAATAAGATATGACCAAAGAAAGTGACTGAAGTATTTATAAAACTAAAGCATTGTACATGTTTGATCACTATATTATTTTGTTTACTTTTATTATTTTAAGAATTTAAGTATATTAGAGTTCATTAATACATGATAGAAAAAACATTTTCTTGACATTTGTTATGTTACTATTACAAACAATGATCACAAAGAAGAGTTTCGTTTCATACTTGTTAATGTGATTTGGAATGATGTGACCTTTTAATTGACATGAAGAGTAAAATTATTTTCCCCTAAATTCTATGCACCCATTGTAAGATTTAACTTACTGCCTGGTTTTGTATCCTCCTGTTGAGATTACATTTTTCCCAACTCCATTAAGTTTAAATAACATTCCGATTCTAATAATTATTGCAATATTTTTCTAATTCATTTGCTGTAAAGAAAACCTCCCAATTTTGGAAATGTGACTTAAAAGTCACACTACAAAAAATGTAAAGAAAATAATGTAAATGGTTCTAATCATTTATAAGTTATAATGATCTTAGTGTGATGATGCAGATGTTTTCATTTTAAATATAAACAAAGTTAACATGAAAAATGTTTATGATTTCATGATTCATAATGTGTCTCATGAAAAATGTTTATGATTTCATGATTCATAATGTGTCTCAATCCCTTTTAATAGTGTTGGTAAAACCAATAAAATTGGACATTTGGCCCAGTAGCCCACTCATAAGTGAAATTTATTCACCAACAGAATGTGAACATGTTGCCTATTAATTGATTAAATATAATTGCCCAACTCAAAACATGAAATTACACAAAATTGGAGAATAATTACCCCACAAAATTTCACATCAGGCAGATCTGAATTGGTAAATATTTTACCAACATCAATTGTACAATGTTCGAAATGCTCTATTATTGGGTAATTTTAATTTGACCAATTTGTGGTAAAATATTTAATAACCAACAGTTAGGTAAAATTTAATTAACCAATAGATGGGTAAACATATTTTCCCAATTATGTTGGGCAATAACTACCCAATTGTGTAGGCAGTTGATAATCTGACCATTTTTGGTAAAAAGTCCTACATTATTGGTAAATTCAGGGATGAAATTTTGTTGTCTCATGTGCTATCAAATTTATTTAGTAAAATAGTGAAATAATGCACAAATTAATTGCGTAATATTGTAATTTTTACAATGAAGATTGAAACAGTGCTAACACCAACATCCAGTTTCGCGACTACCAAGTAGGACCAGGCTAGAGACAGGTCTGTAATTCTGATGTGGGGTAGCTATAGCAATAAAAATGAACCCGATAATCTAGATCCACTCGGTGAATGCCATCTCACCCAGACTTATTTCCGTCGACCTCCAAATAATTATAAGGCCTTAGTATCCGTATAGTGTGTGCGTACGAACACTCAAACTCGGAGAGTTCATCAGAGTCAGGGAAAGACCAATACTGGCTCAAACTCAGGAAGGAAATAGACACATTTCAAATTAAACCCGGCTGCGCACTTTCGCATTGAAACCGAGGCTCTCTGTGTCAACCAAAGATCGTATCGCGCCGCTAAGATGGAGAACTTGACCCGAACGCTATGCAAGTACATGAAATTTACATGGAGGTCAGCGGACGCCATTCTGGCAAGTTGGGAAATGAGAAATGTCCCGGATGTTAATGTAAACAAACAACCACCGTGACGGTAGTGTTAGTACACGAAAAACAGCTATCATTTCTTTACAAATCGGGTAAGAGGAATCTGTATTCTAGTGTAAATGTCGACTTCTCGGATCAATAAATTACCTGCAAGGATTTATTGTTTTTTAAACATGGTAAGGCTGCACTGGTGGAGTAAAAAAGCTGCACATGATCATCATGAGGGATCGTACGATGCTTTTCGTACAGAAGCACCCATGCTTGCAGCAAGACAGGGCCTACTAGTAGTAGTAGTAGTAGTAGTACGAGCTGCGATAATCGTAGCTCTTGGTCGCGTCCCTTATTTGGTATGTTTTTTAAAGTTTTTTTTACACTTTCTTTAAATGTTTTGATATATAAATTTGGATTTTATTGCCAATTAAACTTGAAAGACCACTAATTTTGTGTATGGTGCCTGGTGGTGCAATTGGGCTTCATTTGAAATGCTGAAAACATTTTGAAATCTTAACATACAAATTTTAATTTTTTTTTTACCAATGCTCGGTCATAGCTCTTATGTCTAAGGGACATGACCAAGAGCTGCGATTATCACAGCAGCTATACACTGGAGTGACCAGCACTAAGCACTTTGTTTGGCATACTGTTTTCCTGACATGTTGATTTAGCTTACATCTGTTCGTTTGGTGCTTTCAGTTTCTGTGAGTCCTGAAAATTAAAGATGGTTGGTTGCCCATGCAAAACCTGAACTCACGATCCCCTTAATTTTAGCTCTGCTCTGATGCTAGCTGCGATAATTGTAGCTCTAGCTCTAATTTGTGTGTGATAATGACTGTGGAATTTTCTAAATTTGCCAAACTTTGAAATAAAATATGTATTTCCTCCAAATATAGCCCTGGTTGTGCATTGCACCCTGGCATTATCCGTGGTGTATGCAATTGAGTGGTTTTAAGATGAGATCTTTGAGCAAATAGCAGTGACAACTCTACTGCAGCTCAAGACAAATCTTTTGACATAAATAATAGCTGCGATAATCGTAGCTATTGGTCACGTCCCTTAGACCTAAGTGCTACAACGCATCATGTGTTAAAATTTTGAAATTTTTTCTACGTTTTTTGTAAACATTTTAATGCGTATATTTCAAATGTTGAGAAAACAAATACAGTGCTAAAGAAACATGTAGGCAACACAGACAAAACAATACACACTGTGGTTATTTGACAGTAGGTACATAAAGCAAATTTATTCTGACACTGGACATTTTACCAAGTCATGGTTCAGAAAAGTTGCATTAAACAGCTCATATGGAAATGCATAGTTTTCATAGTCAAGGGATGGGCTGCTATTGTTCAAATTAGGACATTCTTATTCTATGGTTATCCTGCAGTGGTTATATTCTAGTTATAGACTCAGTCTGGTTTACAGGCAGATGGCATTGAACATATGAATACATATGCCCTTATATTCAGCATTGGCCAGTGGTACTAGTTCAAAATTGCAAGATGCATTGTATAAAATTACTGAGCATCACCAGGGAACAAAGCAAACTGCACATCATCGTTGTTAATCAGTTGGCAAAGTTAAGTATAAAGGTCAGAATTGTACAACTGACCATGATAGGAAATTAAATTCCAAAGCAATGATAAATTGCAGCCTCTGCATTAAGCCAAATAAAACAAATGTTTATACTTAATAGGTTTTTTAAAGTATGTAGATACATGTATTTATTATACCAAACAAAGGGTTATCAGGTCTTATTGGTAGGTCGGATATGTTTTAATATACTTTAACCCTAACTCCACATAGCATATTTCATTATGAACTAATTCATATCCATCAAACTACCACAGGATATAGTACAATGTAAAGCAAACCCAAACCGATTGACTTGGACACATAAAACTGTCTATCACGCCCCTTAAAAGTTTGGATGTACAAAATGGTACAGTTCCTAATACATCAAAATCAGACAGAATCATGAAATAGATTTTTACAAACTTTGAACAGTTAGGGTTAAGTTTCCAATTTTAGGGTTAAGTTTCCTTATTTGTGCATTACTTTTTGCGCTTTCCTATTTTTATCTTCAAAGACACATCTTTCAGCTCTCTATTTTTGTATTTAAGTGCATACTGAATGCGCATGCTTACAAAAATGTTTACTATTCGAGCTCGAATCCCCTCACTACATACCTCCAGTTTAATGTATGCACTTTGTTTGCAGATGGCATTCTTGATCAAACTACTGATTCTGTTACGAGTCATGCCTTGCCTATCAAATTCTGCTCTAAATATGTTTTCACACAGAGCACAGAATTGAACAAAAGAGCTGGATGGGACAATTAGTGAACCAAAGTCAGTTTTTGTAGTGTCCCATGCTTTGTTATGAATGAATAATTGAGAAGGTTCAGCCAAGAATGTGTCAGGAGACATTAGTGCTGCTCGACAAGTACTGCAAGGAGCAATAACTTCATGGCCTGCCATAACTTTTCTACATAAATACCCAGCAACGTAAGAAATTGTATTCTGCTCAAATATATTAAGAGCATTTTGAGTCACAGGAACATAATGCAAACTACCAGCCACTTTGTGTGAATTGTCCTTGTTTTTAGATTTCTTTGAAAGACAACTTAAATTCAACAGAAATGAATCGGTGTCAGGTGCACAATTGGAACCGAGGGCTGGCTTTATGAGTTCAGCTACCATGACCATTCTTAATGCATATCGAAATTCTGAAGCTGAAGGATTATCCCTGAAACCACCCTTACGTCTGATTGTCGAAAATGTGTTTTCCACAACATCTTGATTGAACCTGCCTGTCAGAAGAAATTTTATTTCATTCTTGGATTTCATTTCATCCCACATTTGAGTAATACAGGCAATGTCCAAAAGCCATCCCTTGATACACAATACATTCTTGGAGCAAACATACTTAATACTCTTCAGCCATGGAATACACTCATTAAAAAATTGAACATGCTCAGAGTTCTTAGACAGACGTCTATGAATTTTCTTCTTTTCTTTGAAACTCCTGCAGTTGAAAGCATCAAACAGTTTGTCTATCTTTTCTACAAATTTTGCAGTGTGAACAGCTTCTGCAGGCAATTTACCCAAAGATGTATAAGTGTAAATTCCTGCAGCAATAGTGTGACTGAGAACTTGAGCTGCTTTATTTACCGTCATTTTAGAGAAACTATTCAACTCAAAATGCCCCTTTGTCAATTTTGGAGCCATACGGATTGGTAAGAGGGAATCAAATTCATAGAACTGCTGAATATATGACCATTTAGCATTTTTTGTGTCCCCATCTGAACCATCAAATCTTAGTAGATACTTCATTCAGTTTGATCTTGTGTTTTTCAGAAGGTGAGGAGGGTCGTACCGTACATACAAAATACTTTCTCTCCGTCTAATATGAAAAATGGGTTGTCAACTGAAATACCCAACAGTTTGAATGTTTTGACATTATTTGAACCTTGGTCGCACACAACTGATTTTGGACACAGACCAATAGCCCTCAATTTAGCTAAACATGACTTTACCAGTTCAGCCTGTGTCTCTCCTGATGCAGCATCCTTTGAAAGGAAATAACCCAAAGGTTGCTTCCAATGAGAAAGCATGCCCCTGACTATGAAAACTAATGCATGGTTTGCAATGTTATTAGTTCTACCTAAGTCACCAAAAGTCCTCAAAGCCTTCAATTATGTCATTACTGATGCCATATGTCAGCCCAGAACGTAAACTCATCTCATCAAATGTGACTACAGCGTATTTATCCCGTTCTTGCAATGAGGAAACCTTGTGCTTCATAACATCAAAGATTCGTTCATTGAAGCCAGGATGGATTTCTATACTGTGTAGCCACTTTCGAAGAGAAGAAACTGAAGGCAAAGTAAAAATTCTGGAACAAAATGTATAGGCTCGAGGACCTTGGTGACAGAGAGATAATGCAATGACTTTATCGGTGTATGTCCACCTCCTACCCCTAGCCTTAGTACGCTTTGAGGAATTTCGGAGCTGTGAAGCAAACAATGACAGAACTGGCTCATTCAGGTAGTTGCTTGCGCCATTGATGAGTTCCTTGATCGTTTCAGCCCCAGACACCATGTTGTTCATAGCCGTCTGAAGATGCTGCACTTTCCTCTTGAGCCTGGTGGTCTGTACCCGTTCTCAGTGAAGAGCTCTAGTTTCATGTGATGGCTTCTCATCAAGCAAAGGTGGAGAAGTATCATCCTCATGCTGCTTGCAATAACTATGATCGACATGGATGTGTACATCAGGGGAAACTACAAAAAGGAAAAAAAATTACGAACATATTTTAACTGCAAATCTTAACTAGCTACTGATCTCAGGCAAACAGTGATGTGTAAAACTTAATCCAAAAAAATGGATTTGTATTTTATGATACATGCCACCTTGAGTGTAACCATGGCTTCTATGTACAAGGTCTCTGAAACAATAATATAAGTTTTCGTACTTAGGGGGACAACGATTAATCCATTAAAAAAACTTGCACTAACATATGGCTTAGGCATGAGCCAAACAATTCTTCAAGGCTCATTCTTTGTGCTAAAAGAAGAAAAGACACAGACTCCTCCCCTTCATTCTTCTATGGTTAAAGTACAAGGAAGTGTGTACAAAATTTGACCATAAATGTCATTGCAAAATTTTCACCTTATAGGCCTCTCTTGTGCAAGTGCATGGACAGTATAGTGCATCAAACCTAATCAATGAACACATATTTATTATCGACAAAGATATACCAAAGTTTAGAAGTCTCACATCTGTATTGGACAATACGTATGTATCAGGTTTGTGAAGCACAGTGATTATAATTCCAAATATACTTGTAACAGCCGTTAGAAGGCCTTGAACAATCTCAACCAGATGACTTAAGTCCTTGGACACTCAAAACTACTTGAAATTCAGTTTTACATCTACCTTTCAAACGCTTTGGAGGGATGTCGTCTTGTGCATTGATGACCTTCCTTTTCAGTGGTCTCCTTCTTGGTTCAGCTGATTTTGGTGGATTGGGAATGCTGAAAACTGTTGGAACTGCATTCCATTTGAGCCTTATTTTCTCTGTGTTAACAAAGTGACTTGGCTCAAAATGCTCGGAGCATAGGCGACAATTATTGTACAGATACCACGGGGTTCTCCCTTGCAGGTCTCTACGCCTAGTGTTCTACACCCACTGTTGGCTTCTGAAATGAGTACATAAGGGAATGTAATTGTAAAGTGAGGCCAAAATGATCAGTAGGTCTATTTCAGTAATGCAGGAAATGGATCAGACTCAGAGTCAGAATGTCAGAACTAACATTAAACCCAACAATGTTTAAGTTCTCCTTCATAATGTATTCAAAAGAGGTCACAGCAGTCTTGAGTTTAAACATAAATTTATAAAACAAAATGTTTAAAATGAAAAATGTGAAAAAACAAAGAAAAACAAGTGTGCCACAATTGCGTTACGTTAACTTAGTAAAAACTAACACAGCCGATCATGCCCGATGACGATGTCATGCCACCCCGTCTGTAAAAATTGCCGTCATGCTAGCCGTTAGAATTAAAATGAAACCATTTTTCCCTAAACTCACCTTTCTTTATTCCTTGGAAATCTGAAAAAATTAAAGATTCGGACATTTATTCTTATTGTTTTGGCAGTTAATGGCCGAGCAGAACGACATGATGATTGTTGAATGAAAAATGGCCTCGAAAACTTAGTGCATGTATTATAACTTAGTGCGTGCTCCGTATCCCCTTTTGCGGTAAACTTTCCACCAATCCCCTACATACCAGCTTGCCGAAATGGCGGCCGCTTGTCTCCATGCAAATTTCATGACGTAGATTCAGTTCTCCATCTTGTGCCGCTAAGCGGCGCTTTACGATCTTTGGTGTCAACTAACTCCCACTGATGCGAGGGTGTGTGTGTGTGGGGGGGGGGGGGGGGGTGTGCGTGCGTATGTGTGTATTTCTGTACAAGATGTATCAAAACGTTCTCAACGGATTCGGATGAAATTTGCTGAATATGTTGAGTTTGCAACACGGACCAATCGATTAGGTTTTGATGAAGATCCGATTTCAGGAAAGCGTATTTTTAGGACCATATCTAACGTTTCTAACGTTAAAGTTATCGCGGATCAGTGAGCAAATAGTGTAGAACCGATGGGGCTCACTAGTTACCTATTTACTTATAACCTAATGTTTTCATCAAGTTTAAAGAATCGTTTGTGGCTCAGGGGATTAGATGTACGACTGTCATGCCGGAGCCATTGGATCAAATCCTGGGATTATCATTTTGTTTATGTCTCTGAAAAAAGCTCTACTTTGTTATGTTTCAATTCAGGACAGGATAACAACAACTTTATAATTTCATACTTCCCAAAACAAATGCCAGACGCATGGATTTACATCAAATAGTGTCCCGAAATTAGTTATGGTTTGTACCCTTCATAAACCATTGGGGCACGTAATGAAAGTATCACAATTTTTTCTGACAATTATTTTGTAAAATATCTCATTTCAAAGTATTTGTATTCATTTCTAAAAGAAAATTACCAATATTCTACATCGCTACATCAAACAGAACTTGAAAATAGTCTGTAATATGACGAAAAACACCACTGATATATATTTTGGTAAAAGTTTGGTTCCTTCGCATTTAAGTGAATTGATTTACTAACTCGTTTGCTTTTTTATATTGCGATTTTTACTGAAGCTAATGAGAATTATTTATCTAATGACAATGAAGATTCTATTTCCAGAGGTCAAAGTAACTGGTTCTAAATTTGACAAAAACGGTTTTAATCATTTAACTATTACCCCAGTTTCTGGGAACACTTCTTTAACCTTATTAGGCCTGGGGAGCACAATTTGCCCCTGTGACATTAATTGTTATAATATCTCCAGAACGCTTTGTCCGATCACGTTGAAAATGTCTGACTTTATCCAACTATTCTTTGGGACCACCTAATGAAAAACAAAATCAATGATAATAGGTGTTCATGGTTCAAATGAATTACTCCTGAACACAACGGAAACAAAAAAATCGGATAAACGGTGACACGCGTGATTTAATCAAGATATATTGATTCAAGATTTTTTTATTTTTTTGTTTAGATTTTTTTTTTTTTTTTAATGCATAGAACTATTTTGACTGGCAAATACGATGTTCGTACTTTTGTTTCCATGCCAAACGTAAAATAGTCAAAACGAAATGAGGGTTACAGTGTGGGACAATATTTTAATTATTAGAAAATAAATGCCTCACATGTTCCTATGAGGCCTATACAATCCATTCCATTAGCACGGTGTGCTGTTAAATCCAGATTTACATTCAACAACTAATCTGTAAATACGCCTATGATTCCGTTGTGTGGCATAGAAACAAATTCGTAATGTAAACATGATGTTCATACTTTATCAAGTATGTTTCGCCGTCAGACGTGTTCCTCTGGGCAAACGTGAACGGTCCATGGAACGTCATAGTGTTCCCATTGGAAGGTTCTAAACGAAATATGTGTAAAATGTTTGAATGGTAGATTTGGTGGAAGAAATTCTTCCAGCCTCAAAGTTTTCAGATTGTTGATACCGCTTTGACACATTACTCTGAAATGCAAAAGGAAACGACATTTTATTATAAAATAAATCAAATTTTGTTCATCTTTTATTGTAAATGTATCATGATTTAAATTACAAAATATTTAAGCAAGCCCATCATGGAGTGCTATGGTCGAGCGGTTTAGTGCATCGGATTTGTGTTCTGATGCCTGAGGCGTCAGAATGTGGGTTCGAATCCCGACCGCGACTATGGTTCGGTGTGTTCTTGAGGAAGACACTTTACCATAAATGCTTCTCTCCACCCAGGAGTAAATGGGTACCTGTGAGGGCAGAGTTGCTTGTTGTGTTTGATTAGCCCATAATGCGCCGAAATGACAGCAATTGAGCTGTATACTCCCCAGGGAGCTGAGATGGTTTCTGGAATGATTTATGCGCCTGATGAGCGGGGTAATAATGTACAGCGCTTTGATACCTTTGTAGTAACCAGTCAAAAGAAAATAACCAGAATTATTTGTTATTTGATATTTAATCATAGTTGTTATGTAATATTGGCAAAGAGTTTTTTTTTTGCCATATTAAATTCAAGAATATGTAGTGTATATCCAATGACTTAACCAATGAGTATATTTTTATTTAACATATTCATTAATTCTGCAGTTCTTAAGCAATCAGAGCCCGAATTAGTATTCCTGTTGGAGCCATGTGTCATTGTTTTATAAACATATGCCAAGCTTACGGTAGTTCTATAATTTATATAGGTTTTCTTCAATGGACCGTAATTCTGTGTAGACATCGTACAATAGTTGACAGCATTTAGAACATGAGTTTTTTTGTAACTGTTTTCCTGACCATCGAGTTGTGAGCGGAGCACCGCCATGTTGTGTGTTTACATCGTGTGAGCTGAGCACCGCCATTTTTGTGTGTATACATCGTATTCGTAGGATAGCCCCGTGTCGCACGGGTCGACCACTGTTAAACCCTTCTTTCGTTCCATGTGCGTTGGATGGACGATCTGGACTTCTGCAGTATTCTTACTCCATTCCAGCACAGTAGCAGCCCCTTTTTCGCGGACACAGTTTGTTTCCACGATGAAGCAGTTTTCCCTCACTGATGTCGGACCTCGAGGTGCATGATTTCGCTGTCGCGTGATCGCAGTAGCAAGCAGATCGGCACACTGAACAGCAACACACGTTCCAGTTTCATTAACTTCGATAGCGGCCATCTTATCACCTTGTCGCATCGCGTTTATCCTAACTTCATGTACTTCGGAACTTTTTGTTGAACTTTGTCACGTGTGGAACATTTATTTCACATGAACTGAACTGAACTGAACGCAGTATCGTTGAAATTGTAGCCGTTTTGTTACTTATTTTTGTGTGGTACAATTGAATCAACCACAACAACAAAGTAAACCTAACCGTTTTATTTTGTAATGTATAACTAAAGTGTACACTTGTACATGTGAAGGTAATATTGACCCTCTAACATTGAGATAATTTCTTTGCCATCTTATTTACACATTGCGAATCATTCATTACTCTTGTCAATCATATTTTGATCTCTAGTGAAGCACTGTTCACGTTTATTTAGTTCATTGTAATTATCCTTTTGCAATTTAAAGGGTTTTATTAATCACCGATTTAGAAGTGACTTAATTTACAATAAATTGACTAAATCAAGTATATCCTTTTGTGATTGATCATTCAATTTCTTGTTCGTTGGTCACACATTAAAACGTAGGATACCTGCTGATATTTTTGTTTAATAATTTATTTTTGAAGCTTGTTGCAGAAATCCTAAATTATATTTTAAAAAACATACACCTTGTTTAAAAGCGCTTTAAAATGCCCGACATTATTATTATTATTATTATTATTATTAGATAATAATGTAATCGATAATCAGGATGGTAAACTTTGGATATCGTTAAAGACCGTCAACATTTGGGTCGGCTACTATAATGTGCGCATTAAAGAAAACAATATTGCGCCGTAGAATAGGTGAAGATGGAGGTCAGCCAAGCGATAGTTTCCAGTTTATCGAACGAGGACTTTACAATATAAAACAAATTATCGATATTATCGTACATAACACACCCTGCGTAGAATTTAACATTAATGAAAAATTCGGTGAATCTTTGCTCGAAATTAAGAATAGAAGGTATAAAATAAAATTGTCATCCAGTCTTGCCAATTTACTTGGACTCTCGGATGACATGCTATGGGGATGCATAATAGAAAAATTGATTTGCAGCCTTTTAAAACGATATAATATTCATTGGGATCAAATTTCGACTAGTATTTGAAATGTTTTACCTATACAAATTAAAATATTTGGGGAAAGTACCTGGATAGAGTATTCTAATCCATTACGAAAAAATCTCACGACTGGGACTTTAAATGAATTGAGCTTTAAAATCGTCGGGTCAGAGCAGAAAGGACTTATAAGATCTATACATGCAATGTGTGAGCAGAAATGACTTATAAGATCTATACATGCAATGTGTGAGCAGAAATGACATAAGATCTATAAATGCAATGTGTGAGCAGAAAGGACTTATAATATCTATACATGCAATGTGTGAGCAGAAAGGACTTATAACATCTATACATGCAATGTGTGGGCAGAAAGGACTTACGATCTATACATGCAATGTGTGAGCAGAAAGGACTTATAAGACCTATATATTACGTGCAATCCGTATGTGAAGAAAACTTAATTATTTGGATTCATGTTTTATTTAACAATGGTAGTACTCACAAGTTATATTTAGCACTCAAGACCCATTATCTTGTACTTAATTAGTTAATTACACTTGATTAATCTTATACGACCTTTTGTCATTAAACAATAAAATTGTCATTAAGTGTGTATAAGTCCTTACTGTTCTGAGCAGACGAAATACAGGATTCAAGCGGTAATAGAGATGTTTCGCAAGTCTACGGATACATATACGGATACGGATACGTCAACACTTTGTGTGTTCACGTGACGTGTAACCGTGGCGTCCATGTTTTGCAACGGATACGGAAGTTCATACACATGAGGAGAAAAACGGATACTGTTTTGCAGAATTTTAGTTGTATTTTTGTCCTAGATTAAAAACATCTCCCACGGTATTGCTTTTAATGGTATCATCCATGATATAGACAGAAATGTGTCAGTCATTTGTAAGCAAAAAATGAGAAAAATGCAGTGTAGACAGGGTCTCCAGTTTTCGTCATGCTTGTTGGAAACTTTCTTTACACGCGTTTAACTTTAACGTTAGGCCAAATCCATTCCATGTGGGTCCGATTGCGAAACAAAATCTGACGCGCGTCCAACGTGAACGGATACGGTTATCATAGCTGTATCTGTATCCGTATCCGTACGCTTGCGAAACCTCTCTATTATTATTAATAATCATGGTTTGCCAGCCATTATAACCGTTGAAATTAATCAATAATTTTAAATAGTTTAATACAAATGACTGGGTATTTACGGTCCTAGCTTTACGATAGAATCTACGAGCAACCCTATTTCACCCAATAATGACAATACGTCCACTTTTTATCATGGACGTATTGCTACGAGGGAAATTCGCCAAACAATACCGTTGATAAATTTATAATGGGTTATCTTCCTATAAACCTTGAGTGGAAAGGATCGACAAATCAACCTTGTTTTTTTCCTCGACAAAAAAACAGCATACTAATCATTTTTTCAATCAACCGAGCTTATATATTCTCCACTACCGATGATTTTTAATGCCGAATTATTTTTTTACAATATAGAATTTGCTTCAAGACCGAAGATAAAATCATTTTTACAAGCGACCTTTTTTGCTGCCACAGACACAGGGATCTGTTTCGATATAAAAGTTGCAAGATTGTTCTTGATTTAAAAAATTAAATCTTTATTAGTAATTCAATAATGACAGAAATGTGTACCAGCAGCTGTGCAAAGATATATCCAACATTATCAGCTACGGTCGATACGAGCGATTACAAAAAATCGACGCCATCCAGAACGAAATTTCCGTAGAGAGAATCGTGAGAGATCGTATAAAAAATAAAATAAAATAATTTCTATGTAATCTATCGGAGAAACAATGGTAGAATGAGACGGTGTCGCCGGTTGGTCCTCGAAGGAGTAGCCATCAGGTTAAGCGGTATGGCGATAGCGATGAAATACGCGAAATACAAGCTCATAAAACAAAAATATTAAAACACGACGATATAAGAGCTCTCGCCGAAAGTAAACTTAACACCATCAGAAGCCACGTTTCAAAAGCGATTGAAGATGGCTGTATAAGTCAAGAAGAATTTGTTTTAATTATCGAGGAGCGAGCCAAGTACTCCAAGATGAAAGAAAAGATTCGAACAAAATTTTATCCGAAAGACGCTCCGCCAGATATCAAATCCATCGTCGAAAAAAAGCTTGTAGAAAAACTTGTGAGTTTAAAGTAAACGTTTCTAGAGAAAAATCTTACAACGACGACGAATTGTATAATAAAACCGTTGTAGCTGCTCAATGCGAAAGAATTCACATTTAGGAGCAGCGCCTACAAAATTTACCGTTAGAGAGTCGAGGGAGACCCTCGCGTATAATTCAACTTTTTAATAATTTTTAACATTTATTACATCTACCAACTCTTCCATTACTCGTTTAAAATTTCTTCTAGCTCTTGCTTAAACGCGGTTTAGATGTTTTTTCATCTTAAACCCCGCATCTTGTACACAATTGCGACGGCGTTTTTTTGCCTTTGTGACATCTTCTACACAGAACTGATGTAGATATTTCCGTCCGAATACGCCACTGATGCAGCGGACAAAATTTGTTTCCCCGCACGCTGGAAAGGCGACACTTTTCGATCGAACCCACTAAAAGCCATTCGCACGGAATAATACTTTTAGTGGATAAAGAATCTAAGTAATTTTTAATCGATCAGAGGTAATCGGTTTTAATCAGTCTACAATACTTGCCAGATGGATCTGAGTTTACATTCGTAATATACAATAATACTAGATTTTATTTGTAATTTGTTTTTATTTCTCATTTTTTAAGAGTTTGTTTTTTATATTGTTTTATGAATGAGATTCATGGAATTACATTTATAATTAGTTTTCCCTATGCGTTGTATGAATAGGTGTACGGGGAGCCGTGTGAGAAATTCATGCACCATGGTTCAAGGTCGGGTCAGCCATGGTGTGTACGTTGAGGCTTGTTGAACCGCTATTAGAATGAGCTATAGGCCTAAAAAATCTCATTTTTTAAAATATTCTAGGTAGTTCTAAAAATGAGATCTAAAAATCATTTTTTAAAGAAATATCATACAAACCCCTCCTAGCATACTACTACTATGATAAAGGTAGGGAAATTATCGAAAATTTTCAAGCTGAAAGCCTACTTTTTGCAGCGGTTTGTAAGCTTGAACCCCAAACATTTTAACCCCAAAAAGGCCACAGCTTATTTTGATTGCAACATTCCAATTAACACATGTCAGACGGACACAAACTAACTGATGAACTACAAATTCTTCTTCGGTATTTTCTCGAATACAAAACCCGAATTGGCGGAAAATATCAGAAGTTAGTTTTGTGTAGTCTGAATAGCACATGAATAGAAATTGGAATACATGTATTCTTCCAATAACCAATTATGTGTCATGCCTTAAAGTTGTCTCTATATAAAGGAGTCATCTCTGACCTTATTTCCATGCATGAACCAGTTAGGTAGAAATGTCCTCCTTTTCGCCCCAGAACTTCACTAAGCCTATTGAATTTTGGAAGGACATGCGTCAGCACTAATGTTAATTTAAATGTCAATACTAAGCATAATATCGTTCACACAGCGTGTCAACAACAACTAGCCGCTTAGTTACAGTAACCAGAGCAAGAACAGTTGAACCATGCTTACATGCTTAAGAGTCATATTGGGGATGTTTGGTGCTCCATACTGGCAGCATTTGTTGCTATATGTTTCATAGTAGATTGTACATGTGTGCCTGCACGGTTGAGCAATAGTGTTCTCAACATGAAACGCAGTGGTCATCAAGAACAACGTATAGACTGTACGGTAAAGACCCGCTTGCTTTTTATGTCAATTGTGGCCGCAAAAAAATGTGTGTTGGTAAATTGGTTACATTTTTTCACTTTTAGATCAATTACATAACACTAATAATGGAAAATGTTGCAATGTAGTCAACTGGAGATTATTTCTTTTCAATTTCTAAACAAACTAGAATTTCCCCCTTTGTCCACTGGAAACATGTTACAAGTCACTCTCAATGTTTTAGTTAAAATCCGCATCCATGTCAGTTACTGCCACAGTGCAACTAAGTAAATGTACTTGGAAATCAGAGTTGATTAACAGGCCAATAATTATTGAAATATAATCACAACGGAATCTCGATACACAATACTTCAGAGCATCAACATTTTAAACACAGTGTTTGTTTGACACACTGCACACCAATGACAAGTGTGACAGTGTGAGGAATAAAATAATAAAACAAATGTCCCTATTACTTGATAAGAATGATAACCTTTGTATACATTAAACGACTGATGGGTGAAAATACATTGCTCGTTACTATAAGCATAATGACGAATAAGAAAGTATAGGCATATACGCTATGCGTGTGCTGAAGTGACGAATAGGCAACCACATTTTTTCCATAGTGACGAATAAGTTCAAGCCATCGTTATACATAAACAATCAACATTTTAAACAAAGCAAACAGTGAATTACCAACCAAGTACTTATTAAAACTTGGATGATAAAAGGAAATGTGTGATAAAAGAAAAATGTGTCCGACTTAAAGCATGATTTACACCAATGACAAGTGTGACAGTGTGAAGAATAAAATAATAAAACAAATGTCCCTATTACTTGATATGAATAATAACTTTTGTATAAATTAAACGACTGCTCTGTGAAAATACATTGCTCAATACGTTGTGTAATTTTAAGAAATAAAGTAGTAAAAATAGATTCAGTCAAACCTGTTTTGTTGCTAGTTATTGCCTATTTGCAGTTTATGAAGAATTAGTATGTGTAGTGCAAATTTACTTATATTTATGTTGTCAAGTCATCTTAAATTAGAAAAAAACTAAGTAGGGATGACTCCTCAATAAATTAACAATAACGGGTAGTCATCTAGTTTGTACATAACATAGTTGCCCACACAATGTAACGTGCGAACTTCTTGTATAAAGGCTAGACCAGTCATACTGTGATTCTAATACTTATAATGTCGCCATTAGACACTATTGGTAATCCGAAAATCATATATATGATCACAGTTTAACAGAAAACTTACTTTGTGTTAAGTTGATGATGGTATCAAACATCAATTGTAATATTTCTGTCTTGGGTGCTATCGTTTAGGTAAAAGTAATAACATAATTTCCAAATTTAATTTCTGTCATCTGAAGACAGACATCACACGTTACAATGATTACGAACAGGATGAATGCATTTCCACAATTTTTCATGATCGAGACACAATTACATTTACAGGTTCTTTTTATACATACATCTTAATTATTATTTAGGATGAATTTACAAATATTTTACCAAAAGTGTAAACTAGATTTAATGTCTACTATAATTCTGTTATCAAGGTTTCAAAACAATGTTGCTTCGAGCAGCTTGCTGGCTTCTAAAGTAATCTGATCTAAGTATTGATAGCGGATGTAACATAGGCCATAACTCTAGTTTGTTTCGCCGTCAGACGTTAATGCAACTAAAAGAAGAAACCAGTGACTGGATACTACGTGATTGTAATTTATGATATTAATACTTACAAGTATCTGAGATAGGAGAGACCATCAAATGTTCCGGGTGTAATTTCACTGATTTGGTTGTTTGACAGGTCTCTAATATGATAAAACAAAGAAGGTTAAAACATCTCGTTAACTCAAGCTGATTTGGTTATTTTCACCAATGTTCGTAGATTTTCCGGGAAACATAACTTGGTTAAATATGATGGATCCGTTAAACTATGAGAAATAATTGTGCCTGCAATAAATTATATAGAAATATAATCACAACATAATCTCGATACACAATACTTCAGAGCATCAACATTTAAACACAGTGTTTGTTGACACACTGCACTTCATTGACAAGATTGACAGTGTGAGGAATAAAATAATAAAACAAATGTCCCTATTACTTGATAATAATGATAACCTTTGTATAAATTGAACGACTGATCTGTGAAAATACATTGCTCATTACAAAAAGCATAATGACGATTAAGAAAGTATAGGCCTATACCCTATGCGTGCGCTGAAGTGACGAATAGGCAACCACATTTTATTCCATTGTGACGAATAAGTTCAAGCCATCGTTACACATAGACAATCAACATTTTAAACAAAGAAAACACAGTAAATTACCAACCGTGTACTTATTAAAACTTGGATCATGATAAAACGAAATGTTTTTTTTTTAATAGAGCAAAAAACTAACAGAGAAAATGTGTCCGACTTAAAGCATGATTTACACCAATGACAAGTGTGACAGTGTGAGGAATAAAATAATAAAACTAATGTCCCTGTGAAAATACATTGCTCATTAATGAACCCTTTCAAGCTAGGCCGGAGTAACCTTCCATTGGATAACCCTTTCCGAAAATAAAACATGCGTCACTGATCTTGGATGGCAGATGAATTGCCTTGGTTCATGCATCACACAGCAGTCCTCATGTTAGGGGAAGCCACATTTCAGGATGGGATGCGGAACAAGTGCCGCGGTGCTGGCCTAGATTCAAACACTGTTGTATTGTCTGACATTGTGAGGATACTGCATCCTTTCAGGAGTCCCTTTCAGGAGGTTTCATAACTCCAACATGGTGCTCCCATACAACCTGGGTCTGCAATGAGGCTTCCTTGAAAAGGTGGATGCAGCTTCCTTGTGAAGGTAGACTTGCCATCTTAAACGGGAAGGCATCTTGACAACATATACATGAACATTAAATGTACCATGGCTAAAAATAATAAATACTTTTAACCATTTATTCATTTGCGTATAATTTTCATCCTAATACAGCGCCCTCTAGAGGTAGTTTCCATTGCAAACAACGACATCATCCTGGCAAGTTAAAGCATGCCTGAGTAAATGGACGTTTGTGTAATCCACTCCCACCCCAAATGCAAAGGATTTCCAGCTAAATTTGACATGCTAGGGGTATAAACAATGAGCTCCAGAGATCCCTTAACCAAATTGTTTAAATTTGTATTTCGTTTTTCTTGACATTACAGTTGACAAATCCTTGGCAAGTAAAATTTAATGATACGTTATTGTTACATACACACACAAACCGCAAGTGTTAGATAATCAGCGCGTGACCGCGTGTTGACCCCAAAGGGGGCGGGATTATGTTTGCAGGTTATGACTAGAACGTTCTGGAAGTTTCTTTTGGAAAATGATGTAATTTTCAGACATTTCTAGAAGTGAAGTGAAAAAGAAATCTCTAGTATTTTCTAGAAGGGATTAAAAACTATAAATACGGGCTGGTAGAGGATTTTAAACAGGACTTGAGCAAACCAAGACTTCGGTAAACAGGACTTGATGAGACTATATCGATACTTCAGTGTACACCCACTAGGACCTGTGATGTTGTTTATGACTCGTCTGAGGACTGTTTCGACAAAATTCGTCTTGACCGAGCGAACTGTC
The DNA here is from genome assembly GCA_029582265.1 of Zoroaster sp. YZ-2022. NCBI lineage: Eukaryota > Metazoa > Echinodermata > Asteroidea > Forcipulatida > Zoroasteridae > Zoroaster > Zoroaster sp. YZ-2022. Next base: position 32,723,026 of record CM055817.1, on the reverse strand, counting down.
TAAGAGCTGAATTTAATTCCGGAAGAGACATGTTGTGAACTAAATCTACAGTTCAGTATTTTTGGGATTACTTCTTTCCCATATTTTTGTCAAGGTAGTCGACTTGCGTCCCCGTGGTTTCGTCTATTTCCGGCCGTTTGTTGGAGGTGAATTCGCCCCACGTCCAGCTCTATTTACACCGTGTCAGAGAACTGTTTTTGTGTCATTTTCGCTGGAGCCTGCTCAGTCCTCGCCCGTATGATCTTCTTATTTAGTATAAGATATTTTCTTAATGTACACTTGTTTACCCTAATCATTGTACGCTTGTTAAACCCATCGATATTTGAAGTAGTTGATATTTTCATTATTGAATCTCTTTGTTTCTTAGTTATTTATATCAGTGTGACCTTGTTTGATCTCTTTGTTGCATCTGAGAAAATTCAGGCTTTTTGAGTAATTTGCAATATTTTCGGATCGTAACATTATCCCCATAGTGATAACTAGTGGACTACAAGTGCTAAAGAAATAATTGTATCTATTAATTCATGTGCGCATGATATACATCCAAGTACAGCGCCCTCTAGAGGTAGTTTCCATGACAATCAATGACATCATTTTGACGACATATGACTGAGCATTAATTGTACCAAGTTACATTATAATAGGTCATGGCATGGTGGAGTAATGCCGAGATGTTTGATCTTCTTCCACCTCATTATAAGGCTAAACAATAGTGATCCAGAACATAATAGTGCAACCCAAAATGTTCAATTTTAACATCTTTGTTCGTGTTTAGGACATCCAAAGGAACACAAATATATCTGTGGCGGTGGGTTATGGGGGGGTGCACGGTAGACACCTCCAGCCCACAGACTATAGAGGCTGCAAGTACGAGTCAACGCGTTCTTCGTAGTCAAATCAATAGAATCAAAGAAACATTTAATAACATATTGGAAAAAGACGTTGGGTTAGGCGAACGTAACGATAGTTAGTATATTACTATTAGCCCAATTAGTCTAGCGATCAGTACCATCGACGCTTCGATCGTCGCCAGTGTCAGACCAATTCCAACGCCACCTCCACCACCTACGCCGACACCCAGTGGTGGTACCGTAAAAGACTGGATACAAAAAAAAATATTAAAAATCTATCGAACCTACTAAAGAAACTAGGATTAAAAGCCTACCGGGTATCATTGGCGGAGTATTGAGATGGTTATTGACGAGACTTTTAGGAGCAGTTTGATGGTTGTTGGAGCATGTGTGGCTATTTGTGAGTGGCGTCGGAGCCATGATTTCATTTTATCTATAGGGTCATTAACCCCGAATAAACTCGTAAATTAACACGCCTAGCCCAACAGCAATTGCGATGAAAAATTAAGCGCGATGGCACCGCGCTGTTCGTATAAGTGTCATGGCACGTCGCAGGGTTTTAATTAATTAACTTAATAGTAGAGCTAGTTGGGAAGCTCCCCTGATCATTACAGAAAAGGCACAAGCTGAGTTAAGATTCTGGCGGAACCGAATCAGGATACTAAACGGATTACCATGCCAAGAATGCTTAGAATACGCTTATGCAGTATACTCAAATACCTCAGGTGTAGGATACGGCGGTTATATAGTTGAACAGGAAGGTTCAGAAGTTTTAGGGAGCTGGTCAGAATTAGAAAAGAGTACAAGTTCCACATGGAGGGAACTAGAAGCGGTGAATAGAACTTTATATTCACTAGAGAGTAGCCTGTTAAAGTGGCACACAGACAATAAGAATGTAGCAAGTATCATTCAGAAAGGGAGTAAGAAACTCGATTTGCAGGAGAAAGCTCTTGAAATACACAGTACGTGTACGATGTGTAACATAAGGTTACAGCCATTATGGGTTCCAAGAGAAAGGAATAAAATAGCTGACACTTTCAGTAGAAACTCAGACAGCGACGACTGGATGATAGGGAGGGTTGTATTCAGTAAATTAGAAAACGCATGGGGTCCTTATACATGCAATAGGTTCGCAAGTAATTATAATACACATTGTGAGAGTTGTAATTATAGATGGTGGTGCCCAGGTACCTTGGGTATTGATGTGTTTATGCAAGCTTGGAATAACGACTGTAATTGGTTCCACCACCGAGGCTTGTCAGTAAAACGGTTGACCAATTAGTGTACGAAAAAACAAGAGAAATCGGCACTGTTTTGGCCCAAAGTTCACAAAGATGATAATTTCACATCATGTGTGAAAGAGTTTAGAATATTCGACTCTAAAGTCATCAAAAAGGGTTGAGGAAACAATGGTATTTTCGGTAAGAAAAGTAGCAATTTCGAGATGATTGCTTTGAAGATAACATTTTGAGGTTCTCCCGTTACAGATTTAGGACTCGAAAGCGCATTGTTGCATGAAGTAAAAGCTATAGGGACGACATCGGGGAAGCTGATGTCTCTAGCAGGACGTATGGCTCATTGTATGCTGCAGTCTAGGAGTGAAGGAACTGTCTCCAAATACTACGGAGCTTTCAAGAGATGGAAAACATTCATCAAAGCAAAGGGAGGTCAAGCCATAATTATACGCAGAACCCATACATGTGTCCTTGTATTTGACAGAACTGATAGATTCGGGTTGTTCAGCAGAAGTAGTCCAATCAGTAGTGTACGGGATAAAGTAGGCCCATAAAGTTCGAGGCGCCACGGATCCAACAAATAATCATTACGTAATAAGTCTACTGGAGTCAGCAAAGAGACAAAACAGTTCACCAGTTGCCAACAAAAGTTCTCAGAGACTTGTGTATTATTTTATTATGTTTCGCTGGTTTCATGATATTCAACGAGGTCAGTTCCTTAAAGTGTAAAGACTTAACTTTCCATGAATCCTACATTTCAATTTGTGTATCAAAGAGCAAAACGGATCAATATAGGCAAGGCAGTGAAGTAGTTATTAGTCAAGGGGTAACATCAGCATGCCCAATGAAAACACTTAAGAGGTACATTAGGAGCGCAAACATCGATTTAATCTCAGACCAATATCTGTTTAAACCTGCATTCAGGACCAAAGGAAATTGTACTTTAGTTCACAAAAATAAGCAATTAAGTTATACTCGGGCCAGAGATACAGTAGTGGCCAGGTTAATAAGTATGCCGAGATATCAACATTGTTTTGCATTAACTGAGGGCATGGGCGCACCTATGGCAACGAGGGCCTCCGTAAATGAAAGATGCAGTACCATGGCTTTAATGAAACCCCCCAAAAAATCACATTAATTTGTTAATTTTGAAACCGAGTTCCAACTACAAACTAAAGACTTGGCAAAAATGTTTGAAAGACATTTATTATTAAATAATATTCCTTTAAAATATATTTTAAATTATACAACTTATAATAGTTTAAAATTTGTTCATTGTTAAGAGAATATTCGCAATATTTGAAGAATATGTTAAAAGTGTCTTTGTTCCTACTCCTGTATTTTAAATCATGCAATGAAATAATCTGTGTTGATGTGTATAGAATAATGTGCAACAAAGTTTCATTGAATCACATTTTGCGGAATATGTGATTGTAATGGGAAGCCTATAAGGTTTTCCATGGGATTCTCCATGTGGTTTCTCTACGACATTCTTCATGTGATTTACCATAGGATTCTCCATGGGATCCCCATGGGATTTTCCATGGATCCCCATGGGATTCTCCATGGAATTCTCCATGGGAACCTATTCGGATTATCCATGGGATCCTATTGGGATTCTCCATGGGATCCTATTCGGATTCTCCATGGGGATCCCATTGGGATTCTCCATGCCATGGGATCCCCATGTGGATCCTCCATTGGATCCCCATGAGAATCCCAATGCATGGGATACCCATGGGATTCTCCATGAGGATCCCATTGGGATTCTCCATGCCACGGGATCCCCGTGGGATTCTCCATGGGATCACATGCATAGGATTATGCATGGGATTCTCCACGGGATTCCCCATGGGGTTCCCATGACCAATTCACCATGGGAATCCCATGGGAAAATTCCCCATGGGATATCCTATGGGACATTTCTGTAAGGGGGGCTGAGTTATTTTTGTCAAAGTTGTGTGTGTGCCGGGGCCCTTTAGGTTGAGGTGAGAATGCTTGCCTACGCCGAAACCATTTCGGTTGAGATTTGGCTAAACAATGGCTGAGGTCCCAACGGTTGGGGGCGGGCCCCACAAAAGAGGGGGTGGTCCAGAACCCCCATTATAAATACTATATAGGCCTACTGAAGCACAGTTTTATTTTGAATCTCGTTTTTGCAAATGTTCCGTCGATACAGACCTATATAGGCAAGTGCTGCAGTGGGACATGTATTTTACTTACAAAATGAATACATATAGGCCTATTTAGATAGGCAAATATAAAATTTGAATTTCATCAAAACAACCTTGCTGTCAGACGTAACTTGAGTAAAACAAAATCGGTGGCTTGATTCTTGTGATTGAAATTCATGACATTACAACTTACAATATCCGGAGGTATATTAGACCATCAAATGTTTCTGGTAGAAGTTCGCTGATTTTGTTGCCCTGCAGATATCTAGGATTGGAAAACAAAGTAGAGTTTGACATTAATTAAAGCCCGTTTATTTTGTTATTTTCAATTTTTTTTTAGAGTTTTATTAACCCTATCAAGCCTGGGCTTTTTTGTTTCGTTCTCAGACCTGAGGAACAGTTAACGTACATGGCCAACGGTTAACGTACATGAGCTATAGTCACTTATCACCCATTGGCTCACACGGGTTTTGTGCACGAACCACCAATGGTTCGCGTGCACAAACATTTATTAAATGTCACTTTGTTCGAGAGTGTCCGACTAATGTAGCGAAAACAAACACAACAAACGTTTATAGTGATATAGTAAAAGCAATCCTACGGCGGAATTTTTTTGCCGAAATTTTCACGACAGTGAGAAGTGTGAATAATAATATGCCATTCGTACATTAACAAGTAACGTTACCCAGACAATTTTTGAACTTCTGAAATGGATTCTCAAAACCGATGCAATAATTAACAAAAACTATGGCGTACATTCTTGACATTTAATCCAAAACAGAGATATCTCTATTAATAATAGAGATATCTCTGCTTCGGGCGTACAAAGTTAACATTTAATTCCTGTAATACAGATATCTATATTATTAATAGAGATATATTTTTTAACAATAGAGAAGATATCTCTATTAATGGATTAAATGTTAAGAATGTACGCCATAAAAAAAACATCACCAGTCACAGTTAAAATCAGTACCATGGATGTTGCTCGTTGCAATATTAATCATAGTATTTAAATTATCACCAGTCAGTTCAACAATATCAGTAACATGGATGTTGCTCGTTGCAATATTAATCATAGTATTTAAATTATCACCAGTCAGTTCAACAATATCAGTAACATGGATGTTGATTGTTGCAATATTAATCATAGTATTTAAATTATCAAAGATTTTGAGAACGTTATGTACACTACAGACACAACAGGGCCATATTAAGACACGCCTTTGCAAGCACCCCTCACGATTTAGTGACAGAAGACCGTTCTCTCACTAAAATAACATGTAGCGGCAAGATGTTAAATTTGTATTATTTTAATTATTGATTGTTATTTCAAAGTGTTTTGCCTTTTACGTACTTTCTAATCACTTGTATATATGCTTGACAGATAATAAGTTTGCAGTCTTTAAATGTTTCTCTGTAATTTTGGTATAGCGCCCTCTGTTGTCAAGAAAGTTAAGGTCAAAGGTAAATTTCTTCATGATTCCGATAATCAGTAAACAATTGACATGTTGCAAATTTAAGTCCCAATTATTGTGAGATAAGATAACTTCTAAAGTCCCAAATTCATGTAGTTCCAGATTCCAACACAATCGGTAAGCATGTAGATTTATGTAAAGTCAGAAATTATCATATTCATAATGATTTGTTAAGTTTATTTGCAATCAAAAATTGTCGTTACTAGGTAAAAGTTTCCATGTGCTTTTGTTAAATGATTGTTTACATACATGTCTAGCGCAGGCTCGAACGCATCTAAGTATATTAATTAATTGATGTCTTCATGTAGATTTGTTATTTATTTAAATTGGTTGTCTTTGTAATTACAGTGAACCACCAACACCACCACTCAACCATACATAGAATAAAATCGGTGCGTTCAGAAAGGGAAATCAGGTTCTTGTGTAGAAGGTTTTATACAAAGCTACATAAAAGTTCACGATTTGGGACTAAGGACTACAACTTGATCATGGCTGAGGCAGATACCTTAACACCTGACACAGTTGCACCTGTTCCTGTGATATCAAATGGTGCTATCAAGGGGAATTCGCTTGACAATGGTGATGCAGTTAGCGAATGTGGTTCATCATTCTCAAGAGCGAGTTCAAGGGCTAGCACAAGTTCAGTTTCTAGACACAAGCATGCTAAGGCTAAACAGAAGCTTGCACGTCTCAAGGCAGAGCAGTTGAAAAAGAAACAAGAACTGGTTCAGGAGAAATTAAGGATTGAACAAAAGATGGAGATGATGGAAGCTGATAATGAATTGGAGCAAGCTGATCAACAACTACAGTTTTGGGAGAATGAAGTTAGAAATGAGGACAATTCTACAGAAGAACTATCCGTGAGAGACTCATTGGAGCAGAACTTAACCACTGCTTCAGATGCATCTAATGTGGTATCATTTCCTCAACAGAGTACATGTGTGCCTTCATTCACCAACAACCATGTCCCAGATAAGAGTGATGGCAAGGTCACTCAGACAGATCTTGTGCAGTTAGCCCAGGCTATGACGCTGGCCATAAATATGCCGAAACCAGACCTTCTCTCCTTCAGTGGGGATCCTGCAGACTACTCGGGGTTCAACAACAATTTCGATGTAAATATTGCCAGCAAGTTTCAGAAGAAAGGGTAAAATTAATGTATCTTATCCAGTTCTGTAAAGGAAAGGCAAGAGAAAGTATTGAGAATTGCGTACTGATGGAGGAAAGTGCTGGGTATAAATTGGCGAGAGAAATTCTTTGTCATCAGTTTGGGCAGCCACACATCATCACTCACTCTCTCATCATATAAAGTCATCGAAAGACAACAAATCAGACCAAATGATGGAGCTGGATTATGGGAACTTGCTCGCCAGATGAGAAAGTGTCAAGTTACTCTGGCACAGATTGGATATTCAGCAGACATGAACAGTTCGGATAATCTCATCAAGGTACAGCAGCTTTTAACAATACATCTTCAATCTTCAATACATCTTCAATCTTCTCACACATGACTGACTTTGTTCGAGCAGAAAGCTAAGATAGCAAGCAATATGTATGGTCAGAACATTGGGAAGGTCTCAAAATAGACAAAATGTCACGCCCCATCAACTTGAAGGGTAAACCAGCCAATGTATCATCAAAGGTTACGATGCTCGCTACACAAGGCTACAAGGGTGTAGAAGAAACTACACATGAGAAGAGTCCTCCCCCACGAGGGAACTATGTGCCAATGTGTCGTTGTTGTTCACAATTTCACACATTGATGGAATGCAGAGAATTTCAGCAAAGGTCTTTTGACGATAGGCTGAAGTTTGTGCGAAATAACAAGTTATGCGACAATTGTTTCCGACCTGGGCATATGGCTAAAGGATGTACATGTATGATGAGATCAACATGTGCGATAAAAAAACTGTACGTGGAAGCATCATACGCTGTTGCATCCTCCTCACAAAGACAGAGATGTCAAGAGCCCAAAAGGTGCCAATAATGGATGTGCCAAAAATGTTTCTCCTAGTTCTTCGTCTGGGGCTGGGGACAACAATAAGAGTCACACTACAAGTATGCCAGATGGTGGTCAGAGTGGATGCATAAATGCAACAGCAGCCTCCATGAATAGAGTGTGTCTAAGAGTTGTTCCAGTCAGAGTGCAGGGAAAGAACAGGGAAATTCACACTTGGGCACTGCTTGATGATGGGAGCGATACGTCACTGTGCGATAGAAGGTTGATGGATCAACTCGACCGGCAAGGTGTAGAAAGGAAGTTCAGCCTAACTACAGTTAATGAGAAACACAGTGAAAAGACTGGAGTTGAAGTCAGCCTCACAGTAAAGGACTTAGAAGGATGTGAGAGTTTTGACATACCAAAGGTATGGACAGTTGGTAAATTGCCAATCTCAGATAACAGTTTCCCACAAGAAGAGTACATAACAAGGTGGTCACACTTGAATGGAATCAACTTTCCAAAGATCAGTCAACGACAGGTCATGTTGCTGATAGGGGGAGATGTCCCAGAAGCATTTTGGGTACTGGAAGAGAGACGTGGTAAGAGGAAAGAGCCCTACGCCATTCGACCAAGAAACAATCTAGTTTCACTGTAAATCATATTCTCCGTGAGGATAACTTACTTCAACAGACAGTTGAGAAATTCTGGGTGGCCAGATGGTTGACGGTGAAGTCGCTGATTCAGTGGAAGATAAACGTGCCAGGACCATTATGGAAGAAACAGTCACCAAGGTTGATGGTCACTACCAGGTTGGTCTACCTTGGCGGTACCAGAGTCCTTGTTTGTCAAATAACCGCCCTCTCGCAGAGTCAAAACTTCAGTCGTTGAAGAAGCGATTTCAAAGAGACTCCAAATTGTACGAAAAGTATAAGAGGACCATTGATGTCTACCTCACGAAAGGACATGCAAGACAGATATCTTCATCGATGCCCTTGAGTGTCACACCTGAAGCTGAAACTGGTGAAGAGCCACCCGTTAAGGATCAAGGAGAGTTGGTGTGGTATTTACCTCATCATCCAGTGTTCCATCCACAAAAGCCTGACAAACTGAGAGTGGTGTACGACTGTGCTGCTAAGTACAAGGGTGTATCATTGAACGACCAGTTGCTGCAAGGTCCAGATTTTACAAATAATCTGGTGGGAGTACTGACAAGATTTAGAGAGGAGTCTGTCGCTCAGGTTGCTGACGTTGAGGCTATGTTTCATCAGGTAAAGGTGCTTGATAAAGACTGTGATGCGCTTAGATTTATCGGGTGGCCTGAGGGAGATTATACGAAGGAACCCACTGATCATCAAATGTTGGTGCATCTCTTTGGTGCGACATCATCACCTAGTTGTGCTGGGTTTTGCCTCAGGAAGACAGCTGAAGACAACCAAGAGAACTTTGATAAGGAAACAATCAACACTGTCCTTGAGAACTTTTACGTGGATGATTGTCTTGCATCAGTTAGAAGCGAGAATGAAGCCATCAGGTTGGCTGATCAGCTTATTCCGTTACTAGCCAAAGGAGGTTTTAGATTGACCAAGTGGATTTGCAACAATCGCAACGTGTTAGCAACCATCCCCGCTGATGAGAGAGCGCCATCTGTTTTGAAGTTAGATTTTGATCATCTGCCAGTAGAGCGCACCCTGGGTGTCAAGTGGAATGTTGAAGCTGACACGTTTGGTTTCGAGGCAGTTGTGAAATGTAAGCCAGCCACGAGGAGGGGAATTCTGTCGACCGTAAGTTCGCTATATGATCCATTGGGTTTCTTGGCGCCATTCATCCTTCCAGCTAAAATTCTTCTTCAAGATGTTTGTCGTCAGGGACGAGGCTGGGATGAAAAGGTTGAAGAATGTGAAGTGATGAAATGGAAGCAGTGGCTAGATGACCTTCCAAAGTTAATGTGTGTTACCATTGATAGATGTTTCCGGCCAAGGGAGTTCAGTGACACAACGATCTTCCAACTTCACCATTTTTCCGATGCTTCGGAGCGAGGGTACGCTGCTGTTTCCTACCTACGTGCTGTTAATGTACATGGAAAGATCCACTGTGCATTTATCATTGGAAAATCAATGTTGTGTCCAATGAAACTTGTCACAATCCCTCGACTTGAGTTGTCAGCAGCAGTTTTGGCAGTGAGGTTGAATCGGCTCATCCAGACAGAAATGAGACTGCCAATCGGGGAAACTGTATACTGGACGGACTCCACATCAGTTCTTCAGTATATCCAGAATGAGAGCCGAAGATTTCACACATTTGTAGCAAATCGTGTTTCGAAGATACAAAGTGGATCAGACACATCGCAGTGGCGATATGTGGACTCCGCATCCAATCCTGCAGATGATGGTTCGCGAGGCTTAACTGCAGAAAATATGATCAGAAACCAACGTTGGCTGAAGGGACCTGAGTTCTTGTGGAAGGACGAGCAGCAGTGGCCAGTTCCGCCTGTTGTAATCCAGGGACCCTTTCCAGAAATGCTGCCTGATACTCTGCAGAATGATCCTGAGGTGAAGAAGGTGGTCCAGTCTTACTCTCTAGCTCAGAGAAATGAAGTCGACAAATTCCTGAGTAGATATTCATCATGGAATCGGATGAAACGTGGAGTCGCCTGGTTGCTGCGATACAGAGATTACCTCTATGCCCGTACCAAGGGAAGACTGGATGACAACGAGTTCAGAGAAAGGGGACTATCTTTATCAGAATTGCAGAGGGCTGAAAGAGAAATTGTGAAATATGTTCAACGGCAGTCATTCTCCAGGGAGATTGCTGCACTCGAGAACAGTGAAAATAACAGTGAAAGTTCCACCAAGAAATGTGAGAAAATTCTGACATCACTCCACAAATTGAGACCCATTTTGGTAGATGGAATTCTGCGTGTGTGTGGACGACTTGGAAATGCGCCAGTCGAGCAGGACATCAAACATCCAATTATTCTGCCAAGTGATCACCAAGCGACAAAGCTGTTGATTGTACATCATCATCTGAAAGTGGGTCATTCAGGTGCAGGGATGATTTCGACGTCGCTTAGGGAGAGATTTTGGATCCTGAAGGGAGGTGCCACCGTGAGACGCGTTATTGGAAGGTGTTTCCAGTGCAAGAAAAGAAATGCACCCCTTTGCCAACAACTGATGGGTGAGCTACCAGCAGAGAGAGTTACTCCAGAGAAGCCCCCCTTTACCTATGTAAGAGGTATGGATGCATCTTCACATGCCTCACAATTAGAGCTGTACATATCGAAATTGCTCATTCACTTGACACAGACTCATTCATAAATGCTTTACGTCGGTTCATCAGCAGGAGAGGTATGCCGGAAAAGATCAGAAGTGACAATGGCACAAATTTTACAGGCAGTGAGCATGAGCTACGGGAAAGCATAGCATCTTTGAATCAGCAGAAGGTTGGAGACTTTCTTCAGCAACGAGGAGTTGTTTGGCAATTTAACCCTCCGACTGCAAGTCACATGGGAGGCATTTGGGAGAGGATGATACGTTCAGTTCGTAAGATCCTGAAGAGTCTGCTGCAAGAACAGGTGGTGTGTGATGAAGTACTACTTACTGTGATTGCTGAGGTAGAGGCTATCTTAAACGCGAGACCGCTCACACAGCTCAGTTTGGACCCCAGAGATGAGGAGCCATTAACACCAAACCATCTACTTCTGATGAGACAAGCCCCAACCTTCCACTGGGAGTATTCGTGAAGGAGGATGGTTATGGTCGGCGCAGATGGCGTCAAACCCAGTTCTTGGCGAACCAGTTTTGGAAGAGATGGATGAGTGAGTATCTACCACTATTGCAGCAACACCAGAAGTGGACCCAGCCAAAGCGGGATCTTGAGGTTAACGACCTGGTGTTAGTTGCTACTGATAGTGCACCCCGTGGACAGTGGTCGTTAGGCAAAGTGATGCAAATCTACCCAGATAAGGAGGGAAGAGTTCAGCAGGTTGAGGTAAGAATAGGCACTAAGCACCTCAAACGCCCCATAGCAAAGCTTTGCTTTTTGGAAAGACTGAACAGTGTGTATGCAGTCAACGAACATACTAGTGACTGAACTCTTTGTATAAGTGAACAATTTCAAATCATTAATAATCAAAGTGATACTGGAAAGGATTCATGCTGATTATGTTTTCAAAGAACTGAATCTTCCTGATTATTGCAAGAGATATAATTCATCATTGAGGTGTTGAAATTAGTTGAAGTTGCCGCTTAAAGGTATAAAGGAATTAACAAATTGAGTTTGTTCATGGGGCCGGGAATGTAGCGGCAAGATGTTAAATTTGTATTATTTTAATTATTGATTGTTATTTCAAAGTGTTTTGCCTTTTACGTACTTTCTAATCACTTGTATTATGCTTGACAGAAAATAAGTTTGCAGTCTTTAAATGTTTCTCTGTAATTTTGGTATAGCGCCCTCTGTTGTCAAGAAAGTTAAGGTCAAAGGTAAATTTCTTCATGATTCCGATAATCAGTAAACAATTGACATGTTGCAAATTTAAGTCCCAGTTATTGTGAGATAAGATCAGTTCTAAAGTCCCAAATTCATGTAGTTCCAGATTCCAACACAATCGGTAAGCATGTAGATTTATGTAAAGTCAGAAATTATCATATTCATAATGATTTGTTAAGTTTATTTGCAATCAAAAATTGTCGTTACTAGGTAAAAGTTTCCATGTGCTTTGGTTAAATGATTGTTTACATACATGTCTAGCGCAGGCTCGAACGCATCTAAGCATATTAATTAATTGATGTCTTCATGTAGATTTGTTATTTATTTAAGTTTTGTTGTCTTTGTAATTACAGTGAACCACCAACACCACCAGTCAATCATACATAGAATAAAATCGGTGCGTTCAGAAAGGGAAATCAGGTTCTTGTGTAGAAGGTTTTATACAAAGCTACATAACACATACATAAATATTGGCTCCTAGAACCTTCCAATCATACACCTGTTTATTAAGAATTATTATGGTTTTAATCATTTCCGCCTTTCATAAATATTTAAATGTGAACGTTTAATTATCTACACCTAAGAACATTATGTGTCACGTGGTGAAAACGTTATTTTTACATTTTTCCTTCACACACTACCATGTCCTACACCGGCCACCGGCTAACTGCGGTCGAAGATTTTGGCACAAGTATAATTATTAAATGACTCAAATAATCCATGTCAGCCATAAATCCGAATTACGTCAGCGTCATACAAATTCGTTATCTTAACTTTGGTATAACAGATTGCCCCAGCCAATTGTAGTAAACCCTTTCTGAAAATAAGATCGAAAAACATCATAACATCATTCGAAAACCGGCTTAAATAAATGCGATTATATATTGCTGCGGCTATCTGACAACATTGCTTAATATTCACTTTGTAATTTTATACAACTTGTGGACCACTCGTTTATATTAATTATGGTTATCAATGGAAGATACGAGGATTTGATCCCTAATCGTGCAGCCCATTTTAAACCCTTTTTTTTTTTAAATATCCTTTGATTAAAGTATAAATGATAATCATGATGTTCTTACATTTGACAATCACCAGAAATATAACCTTTAAAAAATGGCTAATTGAAGAGAAGATTGATTCACTATTCAGGAAATGTTCTGCTGTAGTTTGAAGAAAGTCGTAGTAAAAGTACTATGCATAGAAAAAGATTACAAATTATTTATTGAGGTGGTTATTAATAACTTATATAAATTAAGGCAATGGCTGATTCAAATGTAAATTTTCCGAGGGCTTTAACTTTGGGCCAACCTTTCAGAGGTGGTGACGACAGAGTGGGTATACTTTTGAAGATGTGAGGGCAGCGGTCATTTACATTCAAGTTAACCAACAGTCAATCTCACACACCGTAGGAGGCGGGCTTCCTTTGGATCATCCCTAGTCTTCTCTCCTTAGCCTTCTTAATCTTCAACATTTACAGATAAACATCTGCAGTCCATAGAAACGGTCATACAATTTCCTTCTTTTAAACCATATTTTGTGATTGTTCGATTATTGTTGTTGTATTCATGTTAATATAAAATAAAAATTAAATTTAAGTAATGTAAGATAACGTCAAACTACTTTAATTGTATGTGGAGTTTCACGTTGCGTTTAATATTTCGTCACCAAAGTTTTAGGTGGAGTGTTTTTATTATTTGTTTTTTTTTGCGGGGGGGGGGGGGGGCGTTATTGCCCAAACATTGGTCGCAATATGTAGATGATTTACAGACTTGTAACTTGGCCAAAACATTTGTCCCGATATGACGATGTATATTAAATCATTATCATCATCATCCAAAAAACAAACAAACAAAAATAAATAAATTAATTAATTAAAAATAGCAATAATACGTCCCTAATAGAATGGTGTAGAGACTTGTAACTTGGGACAAAGATTTATTAAGATATGATCAAATCCATACAAACCTAATCAGTTACGCTATTATTAAATGCCATATAACTCCCTAACGATATGATGTGCACACTTGTAACTATGTAGATGTACCCAAAATTCAAAAGACTTAACATTTTGAACAAACATTTATACCAATATGTAGATGGACTAAAAGAACGGAAGTTGTAAATCCCGAACGAAACGAAGTACAGACTTGTTACAAAGATTTGTTGTGGTAGGCAGCTGTATCACAAAGTCACGGGAAAGTCAGCGGATCCGGTTTATTGAGCTAAAACAATGAACATGTAAAAAAAAAAATTAAAAAAATTAAAAAAAACACTGTAACTCCTTTCTGGAATGGCGTACAGAATATTGGACTAAAACAATGATCATTTGAAAGCATTATAACTCCCAAGCGAAATGACGTACAGATTTGTAACTTGGCACAAACATTTCGTATGATACTTAGATGTATATCTTAAATAATTAAAGTCTTAAAAACGGCATATGTACCGGTTAAATAGGCACAATAATCAATTGGATTTACTAGCACAGGTTTAGGAATCTCGGTGGTCCAGTGGTGAATGCGTCTGACTGCTAATGAGAAGATCCTGAGTTCGAGCCCGCCAATTACCACCACGGAGGTTAGGTCATTACTCTTCATTGTTTTCTTCCTAACCCGTTCACCGCTCTCATCCGTGACAAGTAGTAAGTATTAAAAGCTATGAAGTACAGACTTGTAACATGACACAATAATTGACTGGATTTACCAGTACCCGTAAACGAAACTAGGTGGTCCAGTGGTGAATTCGTCAGAAGGTCCTGAGTTCCAGATCCACATGAACTGATTTTATAACTCTTCTTTGTATTCTTTTGTATTCGTTCATGGATATCATCCGTGGACAATTAATGTTTACATAAACGCCTTTAAAATGTTTTCCATTCCAACATTTTAACAAAACACAAAGCCTAACAAACATTAAAACAAAACGGTCGCTGCCCTGCATTAACAAGTGCGACATATTGTGGGGAATTAAATGTATTAAAAACGAAATGATACCAATTGCCACACTAAAGACAAGTACGAGTTTAATTACCTTTTGTATTAAAGATATTATAAATAACTCAATGTTTAGCTCATTACGTTGTGTTAAGGAGGAAATTGAGTGAAAATTTGCAAACATGAATTCCGGTACACTAATGATGGCCTGACACCAGGTGAGTCAATTACCATACATGTAATCATCAGTTTGGCCATAATAGGAAGGCTATAATATGTTTATGTTCTCCTTCCATTTAGTGTTTTGAAGGTAGACGTATGTACCTTGCATATATTGCTACGGCTATTATGTGCGTACTGATCTGTGGCGACACCAATGCCCACTTAATTAAGCCTGAACTCCCTGTACAGACTGATGGTAGCAGTAGAATAGCTCATGTGCGTGGGCGAGTTGCTCACAAGAGTGATTTGTTAAAACCTCCTGAAACTGGGCTACGATTTAGGTCAACATGGCTACGTCCAAAACAAACTACGTGAATTGGGTCATCTCGTCATACAACTCCGAAAAAAAAAAACACTCACCAACCAAATGCATCACTCGAGTTATTCGTGCATCCCCACCACCTGAATGATATCGTCAAAGCTGTTCATGATGTCGCTGGCTTCAATGAAGACAAGTAGTTGTATCATGTTCCATCTCTAGCACTAAATATTGGACATTCCATCAAGAAATGTGCGCTCATACTGAAAGAAATGCTCTAAAGTGTGGGCAAAAGTACAAAGCGGAACAAGCTGAAAGTTTCTGCAGTTGTGTGACATGAATTGGCGAGAACATGTGTCCACCCACGTGCACAAAACACTGTACTAAGGAAAGCGCAATAAACCTCACGTTCTCCTCCCAAATGCCGATATAATAATAATAACAACAACAACAACAACAACTACGACGACGACGACGACGACGACGATGATGATAATAATAATGTAGACTTATATAGCGCACGTATCCACCAAACTGGTGCTCAAGGCGCATTACATTATTACCCCTGCTCATCAGGCTCATAAATCATTCCTGAAACCATCTCAGCTCCCTGGGGAGTATACGGCTCAATTGCTGCCATTTCAGCGCATATGGGCTAGTCAAACACAACAACCAACTCTGCCCTCACAGGTACCCAGTTACCCTGGGTGGAGAGAAGCAATTATGGTAAAGTGTCTTGCTCAAGGACACAAGTACCATGGTCGCGGTTGGGATTCGAACCCACATTCTGACGACTCAGCCATCAGAACATAAATCCGATGTATTAAACCGCTCGACCATGGTACTCCATATGTGGTCAAAATGTTCTCGTACCTCCGTGAATCTGATGCCAGGGAAATGCAACTCCTTTAGGGTGCTCGGGGCCCATAAAAATACCAGCTTGGAAGAGACTGAATAAAGTCAGACTGTGCAATCTCATTATGTTCAACCGCAGAAGGCAGGGGGAAGTATCCAAGATGAAACTGGAAGACTTCCACAAACACAGTGCAGCCATTGTCAGTGAGAACTGTTCCTGTTCTTCTCACTACTGATGGCTCTGGTCGCAAAGAAACCTCAAGCTGGAGTCGCCCAAGACGACACGTACTTGTTGGCGTGATGTTGTTATGGAGGCACAGGACATATACGACGAAGTAACTGTCGTCTAAGAGCATATGCAAATGATGCGGGCCTCGACAATGCTGACAGCATCCGGTCTACAAAGCTTCGTGAACATGTAACGACTGCATCACAAATTCTTTCCTTTAAGGACCACCAGCTTGAAACACTTGCCGAGCTTGGAGAGGGGCAACTTGGCTTCCCAACATGGGAAATCATTGGATGAGTTGTAATAATAAATGATAAATGTGTGCTAAACTACACCAATCAATGAAGTTAATACATGCTTATTGTTTACTTGCAGAAGGCTTCACCAGTGATGAGGACAGCAGCGATTCCTGCGACTCCAACCCCTCAGATGAGCCGAGTGACGTCAGTAAGTATTTTATATGTCTGTGTCTGTGTGTCTGTTTGTTGGTTTGTTTGTCTGTCTTCCTGCCTGCCTCTCTGATGGGCTGTTTGTAATCCTGAAGTAATTCTTGCTTCTAGGAAATGGAACACTTCAGTTGAATTTGCCCTAACACTAATGTATTTAATTATCCTCGTGTTTGTTGTGTGTTATATGACCGATTGTGGCCAGTGTACCATCCAGAAGGCAGCCAAGGAGAGGACTGCCGAGGAGAAGAGAGACGTCACGGAGGGCTTGCAGGGATTCTCTTTGGTGAACAAGCTACCTGACAAACACGACATCGAAACATGTTGTCCTGTGGCTCTGCAGACCCGAACTTGGAGGAACATTAAACACTGTTGTCGAAATACAATGAAGCGCCATCAAAGATAAGGTCTACTTGATCTTCTCGTACCCCTATTAAAAGAGTGGCTCTAAGGTCGAATTCAGTTTTGGGCTGCACTCGTTTCCACTAGATAGAGTTCTTATGAGAGTGAAAGAAATATCACAAGTTTGTCCCCTCACGTTGGGCTAACCTTTCAGAGGTGGTGACGACAGAGTGGGTATACCTTTGAAGATGTGAGGGCAGCGGTCATTTACATTCAAGTTAACCAACAGTCAATCTCAATCATCGTAGGAGGCGGGCTTTCTTTGGATCATCCCTAGTCTTGTCTCCTTAGCCTTCTTAATCTTCAACATTTACAGATAAACATCTGCAATCCATAGAAACGGTCATACAATTTCCTTCATTTAAACCATATTTTATGATTGTTCAAGGATTGTTGTTGTATTCATGTTAATCAATATATATATATATATATATATATATATATATATATATATTTTTAAATTAACGTAAGATGATGTCAAACTGTTTAAACTATAAGGGCTTTAATTGTATGTGGAGTTTCACGTTGCGTTTAATATGCATTTCGTCACCCAAGTTTTAGGTGGGTTTTATTTTGTTTTATTTATTTATTTATTTATTTTTTGTCAGTGAGAACTGTTCCTGTTCTTCTCACTACTGAGGTGATGTCGTGGTTGATGGCTCTGGTCGCAAAGAGACATCAAGCTGGAGTCGCCCAAGACAACGCGTACTTGTTGGCGTGATGTTGTTATTGAGGAACATGCCATATACGAGGAAGTGACTGTCGTCTAAGAGCATATGCAAATGATGCGGGCCTCGACAATGCTGACAGCATCCGGTCTACAAAGCTTCGTGAACATGTAACGACTGCATCACACATTCTTTCCTTTAAGGACCATCAGCTTGAAACACTTGCCGACTTCAAGGGCCATGATTTGCGGGTCTATCGGGAGTACAACCAGTTGCCAGATACTGCCTCGACTTTTCCTGAGCTTGGAGAGGGGCAAATTGGCTCCCCAACATGGGAAATCATTGGATGAGTTGCATGTATTAACTGGATGTAATAATAAATGATAAATGTGTGCTAAACTACACCAATCAATGAAGTTAATACATGCTTATTGTTTACTTGTAGAAGGCTTCACCAGTAATGAGTACAGCAGCGATTACTGCGACTCCAACCCCTCAGATGAGCCGAGTGACGTCAGTAAGTTTTTTATATGTCTGTTTGGTGGTTTGTCTGTCTGTCTTCCTGCCTGGCTCTCTGATGGGCTGTTTGTTGTGCTGGGTCTGTCTCTCTTTTTTTTTTTTTTTTTGGTTTATGTAAGTCGCCCATCACCAGGCCAAAAGGCCACTCAAGGTGAGGGCTAACAAGAAAATTAGTCAAGTTAAGAGAAACCTGTTGACATTACGCTTGAACTTAAATAGATTATATGCAACAGGGAAACAAGATGAAGGAAGGGAATTCCAAAGTGAAGCAGTACGTGGGAAGAAACTTGTTGAATAAATCTTAGAATTGCATTTGGGAACTGTGACTGTATGAGGATGTGAATGGACTGAGAAGCGAGTAGTGCGACCAAAAGGACGGTTTGGAGGGACGACCGACGAAAGACCATTGGAGCACATACCATGATAGTATCTGTAGAAGAGACAAAGTGAGGATACATTGCGACGATGAATAAGGGGTTCCAATGAAGCTGCCAGTTCATGTCCTACCAGGTTAACAACACGCCGCTGTATTTTGTCTAGCAGGAATAGGTGACAAGCTGGAGCACCAAACCAGATGTGACAACAGTACTCCATAACAGGGCGAATTGTAGTTTTGTAAAGGTACAGAATGGCAGAGGGGGAAGACATTTCCGAGCATGGTACAGACAACCTATGCGCTGAGAGGCTCTTTTGGCAATTCCACAGATGTATTTGTGCCAGGATAGTTTATTGGTGATATCAAGACCAAGTAACCGGATGTCACTGACTTCCTGTAACGTTGTAGAATTCATAAACAAGGCTGGTTGATTAGATGATTTAGATCTGGACAAGGATAACAAATGTGTTTTCTTTTCATTGAATGTGACAAGCCAGTCGTTCCACCAAGTAGATATATTCATTAGATCATGGTTGAGAACATTACTAGCTTGGACTCGATGAGTGGAAGACCGGGGGCTATGGTACGTGGTATACAGGGTTGTGTCGTCTGCATAAATGGCAATCTGTGATGAGACATAATCAGGCAGATCGTTGATATACAACAAGAACAAAGTCGGTCCCAACACAGATCCTTGCGGAACACCTGCATTGACACTGTGGACTGAAGAAGACTGTCCCTCATGAACAACAAAGAATTTCAGTTTGCTGAGGAAACTTGAAATTAAATTGAGTAGTTGACCAGAAATGCCATAAGACTTGAGTTTATGGATGAGACCCCTGTGCCAAACTCTATCAAAGGCCTTAGATATATCAAGAGAAACAAGCCTAGCTTCACCACGTAGATCTAATGGTCTATTCAAGTTCTCAGTGATCAAAGACAAAAAGTCACCAGTAGATCGGGAGTGTCAAAATCCATACTGGACGTCAGTTAGTAGCTTGTTGTTCTCTAGATAATCCATGAGACGCTGGTTGATGAGACATTCAAACACCTTGCTCATAATTGGAAGGAGGCTAATAGGCCGATAGTTAGATGGGTTGGACCTTTCACCAGAACCTTTGAAGACAGGGACAACTGAGGCTGTTTTCCAATGAGAAGGATATGTTAAATGTGAGAGACAGAGATTGCACAGCTTTGACAAAACTGAGGACAATTCAGGCGAACACATTTTCAGGACAAGTGCTGGGATACTGTCAGGCCCAGTAGCTTTAGATGTATCGAGATGTTGGATAACCTTAGCCACCATCTTAGGAGTGATAGTGACTGTTGACAGATTGCTGTCAGCACGAAGGGGAAAATCCGGCAGATCATGGCCTGAGTCATCAAGTGTGGAGTTTACAGCAAACCGTTCAGCAAAGAGGTTGGCTTTATCAATAGGTGAGGTAAGTACTTCAGGGCCATTAAACAGAACTGGGATTGCAGATTTGTTTCTGTTGAGAACGCTGTTGGCAATTCTCCAGAAATCCTTACTTCCAAGACGTTGAGTTGTAATACTATCCCGGAGAGAATCAGCATAATGACACTTAGCATTCTCTAACACCTATTTGCAGCGGTTGCTAGCAAGACGAAATTGGTGGCGAGCCTCAGCAGAACCATCGTTATGAAAATGGTGAAAATAATGATTTCGATGGGCAATGGCAGCAGCACATGCAGGAGTGAACCATGGCTGAGAGTGAGGTTTAGCTTGATAGGTCCGAGAGGGGATAAACAGATCCATACCAATCTGGGTCCATTCAGTGACTGCACTGGCTGCCTCAGAAGGACTTAGGCAAAATATAGAGTTCCAAGGGACGTCGCCAAAGAAGGAACGTAACCCATCCCAGTCAGCCTTGCCGTACTGGAGGATAGTTCGATGGTATGGATGAGAACTGGTCGGAGGTGAGGAGCAACTAATCTGCACTTCGATGTTAGCATGATCAGAATTGCCTAGCGGAGCGAGAATTTTGGGCGTGCAAATGTTAGGATTAGAACAGAGGAACAGATCAAGAAGATACCTGTTATCAGTTGCACGATCTGGAATACGGGTGGGAGCTGAGATGATCTGGGTAAGATCATGAGATACAGCAAAGTTAAAAGCGCTGACACCGGAGGCATCAGAGTTGTGAGAATGAACTAGCCATTCCTTATGGTGAACGTTGAAATCACCAAAGACCATAACTTCAGTGGTAGGATGTTGAAACAGTGCCGAGTCGATGCTGCTGGAAATAGCATCAAAAATGGCACAATACTGTGATGATGGTGATCGGTACAGGAAGTAGAGGTACATGGTGGAATGGATAAGAGCAAGGCGAAGACACATATATTCATGAGTCGCATCCTCAAGGGTGATTTCACGGCGAAGGGGAAGAGATGCCTTGACAAAAATACAAAGGCCATGACAAGGTGGAGCATCAAGTCTATGAATAACATAGCCAGGCACAGCCAGTGAGGTAGACATTACCTCGTTATCAAGTCGGGATTCGCAAAGAGCAAGTAGGTCAGGTGAGTTTAAATGCAAAAAAGACTGAATTGCAGTAAAAATTTCCCCTAACCCCTCTAACGTTGGCAAAACACACGTTAGGGGCTTTAGATGTAGATGCCCTTGGCGGTGGATTTCTAGATGCAGGTTTAGAACGTGGTACATTTGATTGAAGTGTCATTATAGTCGAAAGAAAAGGAAAAAGGAACCAAGGTTTACAACCCAAAAGCCCGCTCAGCACCCCAAGATGGACAACAAGAGACCCAAAGAACCCCCTGCCAAGAAAGCAGAAGCATTCGGATGGCCTCGGGAAAGCAACTGGAAGTAGGTGCACGAACCACCATCCATGCATGTCCATGGCAGTACCGCTACCCCAGCATTTTAACACCCGCTGATAGATCAGCCTCTCATTGCATTACCAATGAGTTCGGGATCCTGTACTATCGGGCGGCCATGACCTGCAGCATGTTTTTGACCTGTACCCTTCCGTAATGATGAGACTCTGGAAGTCGACAAAAGGGGCACAGTAAACAGGAATAAAGGGAGTAAAACCAGGGCCCTAAAAGAAAAGAAAAACGGAAAAACCTGCCCCAATGTGCAGAAACAAGACAAGACAAGACAGGATTCAAACGCAAGTCTCTTCACAGCACAGCTAAGAACAGGGAGGGGTGAAATAATCCGTTGCGGGACAAACATTACTGCCTCTTCCCCTATTGGTGGTAGACTGCCAACCAAGGCTAACGAGTTCCACCTACCCGGGTTTGAGATCAAAGTTTTCCTTCTCCTAGGCAGACTGCCGAACAAGGCTAACGAGCTCCACCTGCCCGGAGCAAGCTGGTTTTAAGGCGCCAGAAACCCGCCTTCACACCCCTGCCCACAGTTCTAAACGGGGATCGGCACGTGAAGCCGGGTAGTAGGAATTTGAATTAGGAGAGGCTATTTGACACGCTGATCATGTGGGACATTTCATGGATGAGGACTGGCTCAATCCTCCTCATCGCCCCGATCATCCTAAGACCTCTGGATATTTGTAGTGCTGCATGTTTTGTTTGTGTGGCATGATCTTTCGGTCCGAATCTGTGTAATTCTCTTTGTTATGTTGCCTGTTGTTGTAATCCTGAAGTAATTCTTGCTTCTGGGAAATGGAACACTTCTGTTGAATTTGCCCTAACACTAATGTATTTAATTGTCCTCGTGTTTGTTGTGTGTTATATGACCGATTGTAGCCAGTGTACATCCAGAAGGCAACCACGGAGAGGACTGCCGAGGAGAAGAGAGACGTCACGGAGGGCTTGCAGGGATTCATTTTGCTGAACAAGCTACCTGCCAAACGCGACATGGAGGAACATTAAAGACTGTTGTCGTAATACCATAAAGCGCTATCAAAGATAAGATCCACTTGATCTTCTCGTACCCCTTTAAAAATGTCAAAGTCCAAAATAACATATTTCCATAATTCGAAAGTTCTACAGAGACCAGAACGTGACAATTGGAGCATTGCGGAAAGTCGCAAACAAATTGGACATCAAGGGTAGGGCCACTGTCTATAAAGCGCAGGTGCGTAGTGTCATGGAGTATGCCTGTTTATCCTGGATGAATGCTTCACAGACCATCCTCAGTCAACTTGACTCCATTCAAAGAAAGGCTCTCAAAATTATTGGTGCTGATGAAGCCATTGCTCTTGAGAAGTTGGTTATTACCAGTCTACATCACAGGAGACAGGTTGCTGCAGCTACAGTGTTGTACAAAATGCACACCAGCCATAGCCCTTCAGATCTTCGAGCTATGCTACCACCTCCTTTTGATATGCGGCGTGTAACACGATCCAGCACATCCATTCCGGCTCATGCCCTGTCCTTGCCTCATGCCAAAACTTACACCCTGGATAGAAGCTTCCTGCACACAGCAATCAGAACTTGGAACAACCTTCCAGAAGCTGTAGTTGCGAAAATTTCTGACAGTGGCGTGCAATTTTTCAAGACGCAAGTTCATAAGCATCTCCTGTCTCTTGCCTCCTCTTGATGTATACATAGCGCAATGCCTATCAAGGCATGGTTGGTTACAACATGTAGGCTAGTTCCCTGTCCTACTAGAGCACTTGTGAATACTGTTCCGGCTGGACTTGTTCCTTAAACTGCGGGAGAACAGTGCAGTAGGATCGGTAGGATTAGTTTGTAGGGCTCCCCGCCATGCCTTGCCAGGTGTCATTTCTCTAATTAGTTTAGTTCAATTGAGTTCATTCATGTATTCATGTATGTCACCTTTCCATAATATGTTTATATATATATATATAATTGTTTTTCTCTCTTTTTTCTCTTTTTTTTCACTCTGGTCTGCAGTGAACCATTTGATTGGCCTATCAGATGACCTCTTTAGTCATTTACTGATGTGGCTATTGTTCACAGTTGCTTTTATATATATATATATATATATATATATATATAAAAGTGCAAAAAGACATATACAGACCTCAAAGATCTGTTGCTACGCGAACAATTTCTAAATAGCGTCGACCAAACGTTGGCAATTTTCCTGAAAGAAAGAGATCCCAAAACTGCGTCTGAAATGGCTAAATTAGCGGAAAAATACTGTGATGCTCATGGAGGTTTTAATATACAATCCCAGATCAAAAGGTCAAACTGGTACTAAAACTCCGTATGATTCAAAACCCCAACAAAGACTGCAAACGAACTTAACGAAACCATACGGTTCGAAAGTACCACGTGATAGTTTTCGAAACTTTTCAGATAGAACGTGTTACATTTGCCACAAAACTGGCCATATCGCTCGTGATTGCCGCTATAAACCAAAGAACCCATCGGTTGCGAACATTGTTAATGTAATTGCATCAGCACTTACCGGTTTGGTGCAAACTGAAGAAAGTGAAAATATATGTAATGAGAATGAAACGAGCACTGTAGACGAAACATGCAGACCTGAAACCATCGCTTGCATGATGACCCCACATAACACAGTTATTAATCATAAGTGCACCAAAGATGGATTTGTCATGCTTAAGTGCGGGTATTCACTACCAGTCATGAGTGCAGCGTCTAGAGATAATAATCCAAACTGTATGCCTGTTGTGAAAGGTAGTGTGAATGGAAAGATAGTTAACTTAAACAGTTTGTTTTTATTAAATCATATGAAACTAGGCTATATGTTTTAGAAAATTAAGCAGTAAAATGTTGACACAATAATTATATAATACATTTTAGGTTTTTGCACAATCACCTTCGGGGGAAAAAAAACAACACCATCCACCATGTGGAACCTGGGTATGACCATAGTATGTATTATCTGACGGCACAATACCAATTATAGTAGTTATAGCCTGAAGCAATTAATACTTGATTCTGGCCAACTTACGAACCCCTCCGATGTCGACAACTTATCAATTCGTCTTGAATCCTCTTTGAAAAAGATTTGTTTTTCTTCTATTTTTAGGTGTTTGGGTACAAACCCAAACACCTCTTGTTTTTGTTCGAGTTGTTTTTATTATTATTCTTATTATTCTTATCATTCTTATCAGTCTTATCATTATTCTTGTCCTTCTTGTCCTTCTAGTCCTTCTTGTCCTTCTTGTCCTTCTTGTCCTTCTTGTCCTTCTTGTCCTTTTTGTCCTTTTTGTCCTTTTTGTCCTTTTTGTCCTTTTTGTCCTTCTTGTTATTAGGTGTTTGGGTACAACCCAAACACTTTTTGTTTTTATTCAAGTTTGTATTTATTATTAGATGGTTGGGTACAACACAAACAGCTCTTGTTTTTGTTTAAGTTTGTTTATTATTATGTTTCCCTCCTTTACGTTCTTGGGGAATTTACTCATTGAACGGATTAATGTATCAATTTGAAAATTGGCACAAACATTGGTCTTAATATTTAGATTAATCTAAATCCTTACAAATCATAAAAACATCATCATTTCCGGCTCTATGGACTAAAACAATGGAAAGTTGACAGGTCAATAACTCCCGAACAAAACAATGTAAAGACTTCTAACTTGGTACAAACATGTTATTATATGTAGATTACCTCAAATTATTATTTTTTTTTTAAATTGACCCGGTTCCCGCTTTAATGGGCTAAAACAATGGAAATGTAAAAACCACCATAACTCCCGTACGGAGTGGCATTAGAGACTTGTAATGTTATACAAATATTTGTCCCGACATGCAGATATATCTAAAAATCATAAAATCCTTGAAAACTTAATTGATTCTGCTTTTATGGGCTAAAACAATGGAAATTTCAAAGCCCAACAACTCCTGAACGAATGGATTTACAGACTTGCACTATGGAGCAAAAACATTAGTCTTGATATGATGATGTATCTTAAGTCGTAAACAAATCATTGAAGCGTGACCGGTTCCGTTATCATGGGCTAAAACAATGGAAAATATTAAAAAGTCCTATAACACCCGAACAAAATGATTTAGAGACTTGTACTTTTGCATAAATATGTTCCCGATATGTAGATATATCTAAAATCATAAAATCCATACTTCATCGGTTCCGTTATTATGGAGAAAAACAATGAAAATGAAACAGCACTATAACTCCCTAACGAAATGAGGTTCAGACTTGTAACTTGGTAAAACATATTATGATAGGTAGATGCACCTAAAATTCCTAAAAAGCCCATCCGTTTCTTTCTAATGGGCTAAAACAATGGAAACGTATAAGCACTATAACTCACTGACGTTCAGATAATTGATTGGATTTACGAACAATGGTGGTCCAGTGGTTATTGCGTCTGACTGCTGAGTAAAATGTGATGAGTTTGAAAACCGCTGTGAACATCATCATGATAACTTTATTGATATTCTTTATTTTCTTTTTTATCCGTCCACGGCTCTCACCCGCGGCAAGTAATACGTTTCGAAAAACTATTTTTTATTACACTTACTTACTGACATAATTGTAACATGGCACAATAATATTGACTGGATTTAGGTCTACACGTTATGGAAGCTCGGTGGTCCACTTTGAGTTTGAGATACGCCTTGAACATTCTTCTTCTTTGTTCATTCACTTTCGTGATGAAATGACGAGTTGAGCCTATCTGTCCCTGTCTACCATAATGTTAGTGAGGGTTTGACCGCTTAAGCCAGTCTCCAGCTCAATTGATGTTTTCAGGGTCAAGTTGGAACGACCTCTACGACGAGGGGCATCAGGCATCCAGAGTAAAACACGACCAGCTGGCTCATTATGACGGTAGACGTGACCGGCTAGTCGAAGGCGGCGCTGTCTGATGATGGTGGAGATGGGAGGAAGAGTACCGTACAGAACAGAGTTAGGGAGGTGTTGTTGCCAAGAAACATTCTGTACAACACGAAGCATCCGAGTGTAAGTGCCATCAATGGATGTAGAGATTTGGTTGGTCAGGGCCCAGGGCTCGCAGCCGTACAGTAGGATTGGTTCCACTGAAGCCATAAAGATCTTAAGTTTGGTGGCCTTGGAGATTGAAGATCGCCAGATTTTTGTCAGCGAGTTCAGTGCGGACCAAGCTTGGGTTTTTCTACAGTCAACATCATGATCCGTGTTGGTATACGAGCCCAGACATTTGAAGTCATCAACCTTATCCAGCTTACCGCCATCCAGTGCGAAAATGTCATCAAAGGTAGACGGGTTGATAGCCATATATTTGGTCTTCTTTACATTGAGGGAGAGACCAATGGACTTGCAACAGGTTTCTACCTTATGGAGCAGAAATTCAGCATCTTGGAGGGTGTCGGCAAGCAGGCTAATATCATCTGCATAATCTAGATTAGATAGGTGTTGAGCAGGGTGTCTAGTACTCCTACGGCGTGAGAGAGCAAGACCATCAGTGTCATTAATTGCTGTCCGCGGGGCATAACTGCCGCAACATTACTGCCGCAATTGTGTTGCTCTTATTGTAATATTGTACAATTATCGACTGGATTTACTACTACACATTATGGAAGCTCGGTGGTCCAGTGGTGAATTCCTCTCACTGATTATGCGAAGGTTCTGAGTTTGATTACTTTGTTTTATTTTCTTCTTTTTCCGTTCATGGATGTCATCTGTGGACAATGAAATCAGTTCCACAAAAATGTCTGAAAACTTTACATCAGCAACTTTAAAATGTTTTACTTTCCGACTTTTTACCGAAACCAAACCCAAACACTTTAAGTTTGTAACCCAACAAACGTACTTCTAGATGTTTTTGTTTTCCATTAAATCTAACCGGAATAGGGCGAATAACAGGAACCAGTGGGCAAAGGTGGCACTTTGTAAGTAAGCTTAAATTCACGTGTTCACCAGGTCCTCGAAAAGCATTCGCAAATACCGGGAACATATCTTTCCCAAAATTGGTTGATGTATCATATTGTCCCTGGATGAAAGCAGATTCAGTGATTTGTTCCTTTCGCCTCGTGAACAGTTGCACATTACACACTATTACAGTGATCATCGCGTGCGTTCGTATCATAGGAAAAGGGCAGATTTTGGAATATATATTGAGGATGAACTGTTGCACTTCTTCCTTCAGTAGATCAAGGCACTGATTAATTAATCAAGGGTGATTTTCCAAAATTTCTGTGACATTTTATCCAAATCGATTTCACATCGGAAAGATGATGTCCATTTGTGTCTTTCTGAATGTCGGGCTGCCTGTCTCTCCGATTGTCTGAATGCTATTTTACTTTTCTAATACTTCTAATGAAACAAATATTTTGCACAATCCTCTCAGTTGCGAAATAATTGAGTCATGTTATTATGTTGCAACTTATTTTCAAATAGGGCATTATATGCATCCACTGGACAATAATAGTCAACAGAGGGCGCAATTGAAAATAATGATTTCTTACAAATATTTGTATTTTATGACGATAAAGTACATTTTTATAGTCCAGTCAAGCTGTAAGTGAATGCCAAGTAGTTTTCATTAAAGTTTGTACCGTTATTTTGATGAACTTTGCTGATGTCTGGGTCACATATGGTTTTAAACCACTGGAGCGGTTATACATTGACATGGCACTGACTTTATTAGAGTAACATTTAGTAAAATGTAACAAGTAAAATTATTTATGAATTTGGAAGTTGATTGAACTAGTTACAAAATTTTCCAAACTTTGATGCAAAGTAAATTAGGTTAGCGGAGACGAATTAATTTCCAAATGATATACCTTGAATATAAGGTTATTCAAGGTGTATAGAAATTCAGTATTCGGTATATTTATAACTGTGTCTGGAAATATTTTGTTTACAGCCATACATTGTGATTATACATCACTGAGTGTTGACTTTCACATTTAGCTCTTCACATCACAAACCAAAGAAGTGTTACTTTCCTAAAAGGTACGGTGTAATTGTTAACGAGGTTTTATGTAACTTTTATAAAATAGTATTAGCAATACACATGCATTATTGTATTCTTCACAAAACAATTTTAGATGGGGTTTTTGGAAAATGTATTTCTCAAAGCACAAATTGGACTATATTGTACCTTGGAGAAAAATATATGAAATATCATTGTATATTAAGTTCGAATACTAGTCAGTAAGTGATTTATTTGAAGTCGCATATAAGTCTAGACTTTGGGATTATTTACTTATGGGGTTCGACTTAGGAAATTATAAGATGAGGTCGATCACTCTTGTGTAATTTCCCCGAGAATAGTAGCCAAGTGCGAAAATTATAGTACATGTAGTGTTAATCTGTGTGACAAATAACCTACACTTTTTCTGGTTGATTAGTTACCAAATTCTGCATCAAATAATGCAATTTATATTTTCCTTGTATGTTATCGTTCTACAGACTTCCCTTATTGTCTGGTAGCCTTTATTTAAGATATGGATTTAAGCCGATTCAGGACTTTTACAATACAACCTTATATACATTTTTGGAATCCTTAAGACATGGGTTTGAGCCAATTCATGTAACCAAATTAATACAACCTTTTGTTGAATGGAATTATAGGGAAAAGGGAAAGCAAAGGATCATTGGGTGGGATAAAAAAAAAAGGGAAAATAGTAGCCAATTAAAGATAAGCATCAGTCTAGCAATGCCAATAGAACTATCAGAAGTGAACAAAGGAGAAATTAGTAAGCCACGCAATCGGTAGATGTGGCAGCTTGTGGTAAAGCTAGGGTAAAGGAGGAATAATTGAGACACACAAAAGGTAGACTTGGCAGCTTGTGGTAATGCTAGGGTAAAAATAGGACAATACACAAAGGGATATGACAACAAAAAGGGAAGGGGGTAATTACACCATACGAGGTGTTGATGTGTGGGTGTAAATAGCCAAATTAGAATTGTCCTAAAAGAGACAGTTGAAAAAATGTATTGATATACAATATAAGGTAACATAAAGGTAAAATATAAACATATGAATATGAGAGAGAGAGAGAGAGAGAGAGAGAGAGAGAGAGAGAGAGAGAGAGAGAGAGAGAGAGAGAGAGAGAGAGAGAGAGAGAGAGACTTTTTTGACTTTTCAATGAGATTCTTTATTTACAATTCAAAAAACAAAGTCAAAATTTTACAATAAAAGAATAGTAAATTAATACAGAACATTTTGCAATTTGGAAAACATTAGTACAGTTTTTAAGTAAACAGAAAAGACCAAATATTCGGTACATGTAAACATGTAATAGAAACAATAATATTTTAGTGTACAGATACAATACATATTTTAAATACAAATGAATAAAGTAAATACTTTAACCAATATAAGTATAAAGCTCCTCAGAAAAAGAGAAATACAAAGAAAAGAGAAAAGAAAGAAGAGGAAAGGGGTTCCAGTGCGGAGGGTGCGGCAAACACGTTTTTTGGCGTGAGCCGAACCCACCGTGGTTCCCCTGAGGTGGGGAAGCCACTGGCGTTACTGGTGTGGGCCTTATATCCCACAATGATATACAAAAAATAGTAAACTTGTAAGTATTAATGGCCAATAAAAGTGATTTTACCGGAGCTCAAAAAAACACACGTCTTACCACCTCGAGAGAGAGAGAGAGAGAGAGAGAGAGAGAGAGAGAGAGAGATCGAGAGAGATCGAGAGAGATCGAGAGAGATCGAGAGAGAGAGAGAGAGAGAGAGAGAGAGAGAGAGAGAGAGAGAGAGAGAGAGAGAGAGAGAGAGAGAGAGAGAGAGAGAGAGAGAGAGAGAGAGAGAGAGAGAGAGAGAGAGAGAGAGAGAGAGAGAGAGAAAGAGAGATATTAAATTTTCCCAACTCCATTAAGTTTAAATAACATTTC
Source organism: Zoroaster sp. YZ-2022 (assembly GCA_029582265.1). NCBI lineage: Eukaryota > Metazoa > Echinodermata > Asteroidea > Forcipulatida > Zoroasteridae > Zoroaster > Zoroaster sp. YZ-2022. The sequence goes on along the minus strand of CM055817.1, from coordinate 32,692,219 downwards.
GATTCTAATAATTATTGCAACATTTTTCTAATTCATTTTCTGTATTGAAAACCTCCCAATTTTGGAACTGTGACTTAAAAGTCACACTACAAAAAATGTAAAGAACATAATGTAAATGGTTCTAATCATTTATAAGTTATAATGATCTCAGTGTCATGATGTAGATGTTTTCATTTTCAAAATAAACAAAGTTAACATTAAAAATGTTTATGATTTCATGATTCATAATGTGAGTCAATCCCTTTTATAGTGTTGGTAAAACCAATAAAATTGGACATTTAGCCCAGTAGCCCACTCATGAGTGAAATTTATTCACCAACAGAATGCGAACATGTTGACTATTAATTGATTAAATATAATTGCCCAACGCAAAACATGAAATTACACAAAATTGATGAATAATTACCCCACAAATATATCACAGGCAGATCTGAATTGATAAATATTTTACCAACATCAATTGTACAATTTTCGAATTGCTCTATTATTGGGTAATTTTAATTTGACCAATTTGTGGTAAAATATTTAATAACCAACAGTTAGGTAAAATTTAATTAACTAATAGATGGGTAAACATGTTTTCCCAATTATGTTGAGCAATAACTACCCAATTGTGTAGGCAGTTGATAATCCGACCATTTTTTGGTAAAAAGTCCTACATTATTGGTAAATTTGGGGATGAAATGTTTTTGTCTCATGTGCTATCAATATAGTAAAACAGTGAAATAATGCACAAATTAATTGCGTAATATTGTAATTTCTACAATGAAAATTGAAACAGTACTAACACCAACATCCAGTTTCGCGACTACCAAGTAGGACCAGGCTAAAGACAGGTCTGTAATTCTAATGCGGGGTAGCTATAGCAATAAACAAGAACCCGATAATCCAGATCCACTCGGTGAATGCCATCTCAGCAAGACTTATTAACGTCGACCTCCAAATAATTATCCAGCCTTAATATCCGCATAGTGTGTGCGTACGGTCACTCTAACTCGGAGAGTTCATCAGAGTCAGGGAAAGACCAATAATGGCTCAAACTCAGGAAGGAAATGTACACGTGTCAAATTAAACCCGGCTGCGCACTTCCGCATTGAAACCGAGGCTCTCTGTGTCAACTCACTCCCACCGATGCGAGGGTGTGTGTGTGTGTGTGTGTGTGTATTTGTGTACAAGATGTATCAAAACGTTCTCAACGGATTCGAATGAAATTTGCTGAATATGTTGAGTTTGCTACACGGACCAATCGATTAGGTTTTGATGAAGATCCGATTTCAGGAAAGCGTATTTTTAGGACCATATCTAACGTTTCTAACGTTAAAGTTATCGCGGATCAGTAAGCTAATAGTGTAGAACTGATGGGGCTCACTAGTTACCTATTTACTTATAACCTAATGTTTTCATCAAGTTTAAAGAATCGTTTGTGGCTCAGGGGATTACATGTACGGCTGTCATGCCGGAGCCATTGGATCAAATCCTGGGATTATCATTTTGTTTATGTCTATGAAAAAAAGCTCTACTTTGTTATGTTTCAATTCAGGAGAGGATAACAACTTTATAATTTCATACTTCCAAAAACAATTGCCAGAAGCATGGATTTACATCAAACAGTGTCCCGAAATTATTTATGGTTTGTACCATTCATAAATTATTGGGGTACGTAATGAAAGTATCACAATTTCCTGACAATTATTTTGTAAAATATCTCTTTTGAAAGTATTTGTATTCATTTCTAAAAGAAAATTTGCAATATTCTACATTGCTACATCAAACAAAACTTGAAAATAGTCTGTAATTTGACGAAAAACACCACTGATATATATTTTGGTAAAAGTTTGGTTCCTTCGCATTTAACTAACGTTAGTTACGTGAACATACTTTGGACAGTAAAAAAACTCGCCACTTTTCTTAACAAAATATGAACATTTGTCACCAAAATGTATTTAGAATATAAATAAGGATAGGAAAATTCAGTAGTTAAGGTTATGGCAATTTTTTGACATAATGAAGCACTAGTCGTCAGTCAATGGAATTAGTAATTTGGGCCCCCTTATACTTTTATTGCTTGTTTGCTCCTCCCTTCCCTAGTTCTTGGATTATATAGTGCTGCAATGATAGACCAAAGAATTTTAGAAAACAAATATGTCGGTTCATCACCAGTGGCAGTACATGCCATCACCAAGAACTTGGGGGAGGGGGCAGGCATTTTATTCCAAAATTACCGATTCCAATGACAACCCCTGAATGTCCCCCATTCTGAACTGTCACTAAATCGTACATACAGAGCGTACATTTATTATAAATGCAGATTGTTTCCGTTTTCTTGTCAACAAATGATCATGGTTGGGTTCATTTACATTGAATTCACTTCACTTGTTACATGTGTAAGACCATGAACACTCATTTCTAGATTGGTTACAAGTAGGTTAAACAGGTCAACAAAGTGGTTTCAATTGATTGTGGGGGAGGGAAATGTGGAACCTCAAAAGTCAAGTCATGAAACCCAACAGACAGTTAAAATAAATATGTATTTCATTGTTTTATTAGCAATTTACAACCACCCATACAACTCTTTGATTATTTCAATGTCTAAAAATTTAGGTTGTAATTCTGTAGTATGGATGCAGCTACAGACATTTTGCCAATCATGTGTACAACCTTGAAAATGTAAAAATCAATGTAGAATTTGTTTTCAATGTAGAATTTGTTTTTTAATTATTTGCAGATTACGTGAAAACAAAGACAATTTATAAGCATGTCACAATATAAAGGAGATGCTGGATTACAGTGTCACTCTCATTGTCAATTTATCATTATATTTTTGTTATAAACTTAACCTGAAAGTGAAGTATATTATAAATAAAGATCACTCTCAGTATATAAACATGCAGTCCATCAATTAAATTAATTGTTGTACAAGACTTAATACCAAGACATAAATACCAATGTTGGCTTCATTTAAATCTAAAATTGAAAGGTTTTTCCATAAACAAAATGAAAAGGGCAAGCAATTATCAGATTTGATCCAGTGGATATAATTACATTTAATTTTGTTTCAATTGGGAATTATTTACTTTTTGACAACTCTTCTGCGGGGGGCAGGGGATGGAAAGCACAGATGCAAGCTTTCTTCCAACTTTATCATGTAGTAGTTATAAGCTTGTTTTCTAATGAAAGGCTAATTAGCTGAAGGAAAGGAAAGGGGAAATATTTATATGCTCTTCCATGCTTCAGTGTCTTCAGTAACCCCCAGCTCCCCCAAACAATTTAACCCACACTTCCTGCTCTTTGAATTTGCAGCCAAGTTTAATCCAGTTAGTATACATGTAGTCCCCTTTTACCCTAAATCAACTTTGTGACTTTATGCCCATAATACCGCTGAATTGGTTGATCTGGCTGCCTACCACCCTGGCAAACTATTTTCATTTGAGTGATTTTTAATGTTGATTTATCATCTAGCATGGTTTTTGAAAAGCATGTGTTTGGCTAGTGTCAATATTTAAAATAAAAAACATAGTGTTCCAAGTCACACTTGTTAATTTCTAATTTATTGCTTAAATCTCACAACTTTTCCAAGTTCAACAGCCAATATCTCAAGAACTAAATGACCTATTAGAAAACAAAACAAAAACAATTGAATTCCCTACATTAATAGCTTGTAATTCTTGTGAAATGAGTTACCATAAATGCTTTGACAATGGTCCAATTAGTGGCACACGAAGTAACGATTTTACAAATTTTAAAAGGTCATATCTCATAGCTTCAATTTGATGTATAAGTTGACAAATTTGTTATTTTTTCATAATCATGAGGTCATTTCTGACCTTCAAATCACCTAATCTGACCTTTACTTCCTGATCAAACAGGAAGTTCAAATTCAACACATTCTAACGCAAAATTGATATGTCTTTTGAATATGGAATTGATATTGTTATTATAAAAGATGATAAACCCTTGCACAATATAAATATTTACATCATCGTTGATAATTTGATTGAACCGGAAGTTGACTCGAACACCGTGTGTTTGTTCTAACAAACACTTAAGCTCTAGTTAGGTGTTCGGGCATGTGCCCGAAACACCTCTTCTTTTTGTTCGTTTTTTTTAGGTGTTCGGGCATGTGCCCGAAACACCTATTGTTTTTGTACGTTTTTTTTTAATTTTGTTTTTTATTAATTTATTTTTGTATTTATTATTATTTTTTTTACTTCTTCGTCTTCTCCCCCGTGACTTTCCGGTAACAAACACATACTTGCAAACTTCACATGAACTTGAAACCTGGCATGTACTTAGAACTTAACAAGCAGATGAAACACGAGTTGTGAGTGACCCCAATTTGACCTTACTTCCTGTCCAAACCGGAAGTCAAAGTTTAATATTTAAAAAAATCATATCTTAACAACCACAAGATGTAAATTGACATTTTTTACACCATTGTATAGATTGTTAATTGTCAAACAATATTTACACAAGGTGACCCCAATTTGACCTTACTTCCTGTCCAAACCGGAAGTCAAAGTTTAATATTTAAACAAATCATATTTCAACAACCACAAGAGGTAAATTCACAATTTTTGTACCATTGTACAGATCATTAATTGTCAAAAAATGTTTACAAAAAGGTGACCCCAATTTGACCTTACTTCCTGTCCAAACCGGAAGTCAAAGTTTAATATTAAAAAAAATCATATCTCAACAACCACCAGAGGTAAATTGACATTTTTGCACCATTGTATAGATTGTTAATTGTCAAAAAATATTTACAAAAACATGACCCCAATTTGACCTTTACTTCCTGTCCAAACCGGAAGTCAAAGTTTAATATTAAAACAATTATAACGCAAAGTTTCTTTAAAAACATTCTGACGTCTTCATCACTGCCCTGACAAAACTCGAACACCTATGTGTTTGTAATATCACAAACACTGCCGTCTGGTTTTATTTCTTCTTCTTCTTCTCCCCGACGTTTGTCCGCAACAAAAAAACACATACTTCCAAACTTCACATGAATTTGAAACTTGGCATGTACTTAGAACTTAACAAGTAGATGAAACACGAGTTGTGAGTGACCCCAATTTGACATTACTTCCTGTCCAAACCGGAAGTCAAAGTTTAACATTAAAAAAAAATCATATCTCAACAACCACAAGAGGTAAATTCACAATTGTTGTACCATTGTACAGATCGTTAATTTTTCAAAAAATATTTACAAAAAGATGATCCCAATTTGACCTTACTTCCTATCCAAACCGGAAGTCAAAGTTTAATATTTAAAAAAAATCATATCTCAACAACCACAAGAGGTAAATTCACAGTTTTTGCACTGCTGTACAGACTGTTAACTGTCAAAAATATTTACAAAAAAATGACCCCAATTTTACCTTTACTTCCTGTCCAAACCGGAAGTCAAAGTTTAATATTAAAAAATAATAATGCAAAGTTTCCTTAAAAAACATTCTGACGTCATCATCACTGCCCTGACAAAACTCGAACACCTATGTGTTTGTAATATCACAAACACTGCCGTCTAGTTTGTAACTGTTTTCCTGAACATCGAGTTGTGAGCGGAGCAGCGCCATTTTGTGTGTTTACATCGTGTGAGCTGAGCACCGCCATTTTTGTGTGTATACATCGTATTCGTAGGACAGCCCCGCGTAGCACGGGTCGACCACTGTTAAACCCTATTTCGTCCCATGTGCGTTGGATGGTTGATCTGGACTTCTGCAGTATTTTTACTCCATTCCAGCACAGTAACAGCCCCTTTTTCGCTGACACAGTTTGGTTCCACGATGAAGCAGTTTTCCTTCGCTGATGTCGGACATCGAGGTGCATGATTTCGCTGTCGCATGATCGCAGTAGCAAGCAGATCGGCACAATGAACAGCAACACATGTTCCAGTTTCATTAACTTCGATAGCGGCCATCTTATCACCTTGTCGCATCGCGTTTATCCTAACTTCATGTACTTTGGAACTTTTTGTTGAACTTTGTCACGTGTGGAACATTTATTTCACATGAACCGAACTGGACTGAACGCAGTATCGTTGAAATTGTATCCGTTTTGTTACTTATTTTTGTATGGTACAATTGAGTCAACTACAACAACAAAGTAAACCTAGCCGTTTTCATTTGTAATTTATAACTAAAGTGTACACTTGTACATGTGAAGGTAATATTGACCCTCTAACATTGAGATAATTTCTTTGCCATCTTATTTACACATTGCGAATCATTCATTACTCTTGTCAATCATATTTTGATCTCTAGTGAAGCACTGTTCACGTTTATTTAGTTCATTGTGATTATCATTTTGCAATTTAAAGGGTTTGATTAATCACCGATTTATAAGTGACTTAATTTACAATAAATTGACTAAATCAAGTATATCCTTTGTGTTTGATCATTCAATTTCTTGTTCGTGGGTCACACATTAAAACGTAGGATACCTGCTGATATTTTTGTTGAATAATTCATTTTTGAAGTTTGTTGCAGAAATCCTAAATTATATTCATACTCTTAACAAAAACCCGTACACCTTGTTTAAAAGCGCTTTAAAATGCCCGACATTATTATTATTATTATTATTAGATAATAATGTAATCTATAATCAGGATGGTAAACTTCGGATATCGTTAAAGACTGTCAAATTTTGGGTCGGCTACTATAATGTGCGCAAGAAAGAAAACAATATTGCGCCGTAGAATAGGTGAAGATGGAGGTCAGCCAAGCGTTAGTTTCCAGTTTATCGAACGAGGACTTTACAATATAAAACAAATTATCGATAGTATCGTACATAACACACCCTGCGTAGAATTTAACATTAATGAAAAATCCGGTGAATGTTTGCTCGAAATTAAGAATAAAAGGTATAAAATAAAATTGTCATCCAGTCTTGCCAATTTACTTGGACTCTCGGATGACATGCTATGGGGATGCATAATAGAAAAAAATGATTTGCAGCCTTTTAAAACGATATAATATTCATTGGGATCAAATTTCGACTAGTATTTGAAATGTTTTACCTATACAAATTAAAATATTTGGGGAAAGTACCTGGATAGAGTATTCTAATCCATTACGAAAAAATCTCATGACTGGGACTTTAAATGAATTGAGTTTTAAAATCGTCGGGTCAGAGCAGAAGGGACTTATAAGATCTATACATGCAATGTGTGAGCAGAAAGGACTTATAAGATCTAGCCTATACATGCAATGTGTGACTAGAAAGGACTTATAATATCTATACATGCAATGTGTGAGCAGAAAGGACTTATAAGACCTATACATGCAATGTGTGAGCAGAAATGACGTATAAGATCTATACATGCAATGTGTGAGCAGAAAGGACTTATAAGATCTATACATGCAATGTGTGTGTGAGCAGAAAGGACTTATAAGACCTATAAATTACGTGCAATTACATTTATGTTAAGAAAACTTAATTATTTGGATTCATATTTTATTTAACAATAGTAGTACTCACAAGTTATATTTAGCACTCAAGACCCATTATATTGTACTTAATTAGTTAATTACACTTGATTAATCTGATAAGACCTTTTGTCATTAAACAATAACATTGTCATCAAGTGTGTATAAGTCCTTAATGTTCTGAGCAGACGAAATACAGGATTCAAGCGGTAAAAAAATCAATAATCATGGTTTGCCAGCCATTATAACCGTTGAAATTAATCAATAATTTTAAATAGTTTAATACAAATGACTGGGTATTTACGGTCCAAGCTTCAAGATATAATCTACGAGCAACCTTATTTCACCCAATAATGACAATACGTCCACTTTTTATCATGGACGTATTGCTACGAGGGAAATTCGCCAAACAATACCTTTGATAAATTTAATAGGTTATCTTCCTATAAACCTCGAGTGGAAAGGTTTGACAAATCAACCTTGTTTTTTCCTCGACAAAGAACCAGCATACTAATCATTTTTGTCAATCAACCGAGCTTATATATTTTCCACTACCGATGATTTTAATGCCGAATTTTCTTTTAGCGCCATACCGCAGCATTTACTATATGGAATTTGCTTCAAGACAGAAGATCAATAATTTTTTTTACAAGCGACCTTTTTGCTGCCACAGACACAGGGATTTGTTTCGATATAAAAGTTGCAAGATTTTTCTTGATTTAAAAAATTTAATATTTATTAGTAATTAAATAATGACAGAAATGTGTACAAGCATCTGTGCAAAGATATATCCAACATTATCAGCTATGGTCGATACGAGCGATTACAAAAAATCGACGCCATCCAGAACGAAATTTCCGTAGAGAGAATCGTGAGAGATCGTATAAAAAATAACATAAAATAATGTAATCTATCGTAGAAACAATGGTCGAATGCGACGATGTCGCCGGTTGGTCCTCGAATGAGTAGCCATCGGGTTAAGCGGTATGGCGATGGCGATGAAATACGCGAAATACAAGCTCATACAAAATATAATAAATACACAAAATTATTTTAAAAAACACGACGATATAAGAAAGAGCTCTCGCCGAGAGTAAACTTAACACCATCAGAAGCCACGTTTCATAAGCGATTGAAGACGGCTGCATAAGTCAAGAAGAATTTGTTTTAATTATCGAGGAGCGAGCCAAGTACTCCAAGATGAAAGAAAAAAATCGAACAAAATTTTATCCGAAAGACGCTCCGCCAGATATCAAATCCAATGTCGTAAAAAAGCTTGTAGAAAAAATGTTGAATTTAAAGTAAACGTTTCTAGAGACAAATCTTATGACAACGAGTTGTATAATAAAACCGTTGTCGCTGCTCAATGCGAAAGAATTCAGCTTTAGGAGTAGTGCCTACAAAATTTACCGTTAGAGAGTCGAGGGAGACCCTCGCGTATAATTCAACTTTTTAATAACTTTAAACATTTATTACATCTACCAACTCTTCCATTACTCGTTTAAAATTTCTTCTAGCTCTTGCTTAAAAACCTTCGGCGTGCCACGCTGCTTATTTTAATTACTCCGTTGATATTTACCCGAAATTTCTCAAATTCCGTAAGTTCACTGTTGAAGTATACCCAAATAGCATGGTTAATTCCCATTAGCCTGCTTTGAACTCTTGACCCAAAAAATCCTACTGCAAAAAGCATGGTCCCATAGGACCGTGTACAAATCCTAATGCCATCTGTCAACACAAGGCCATTGACTTCTTCTCCTAAGCGGCTTATCAAAAGCTATCAGTTACCCACTATGGTGTGTCAGAACATGATTCCAGACAGGCTGGAGCCATCAGCCAGAGGATGAGAGATGTTTATTCCTATAACTGCTATGGGTACACATAATAGGGTATATTTTATGTCGATTTGGGGTAGGGGAAAAAGCGTTATCAGAACTAAAATAAACATCAACCTAAAGGACCCTTACATTTTTTTGGGCTTCAAATTGTTGGCTATGGTCTAGAGGACCTCTAGGCATCTGTTAAAACCATTGGCAGTTGGTAGTGTTCAACGCAACAGACGTTATAGCGCCCCTTCACACCTACTGAAAAATTAAGCGCGATGCAACCGCGCTGTTCGTATAAGTGTCATGGCGCGTCGAAAGGTTAATTAAACGCGGTTTAGATGTTTGTTCATCTTAATTAAAACCCCGCATCTTGTACACAATTGCGACTGATGTAGATGTTTCCGTCTGAATACGCCACTGATGCAGAGGACAAAATTTGTTTCCCCGCACGCTGGAAAGGCAACACTTTTCGATCGAACCCACTAAAAGCCATTCGCACGAAATAATAATTTTAGTGGATAAAGAATCTAAGTAATTTTTAATCGATCAGAAGTAATCGGTTTTTATCAGTCAACCATACTTGCCAGATGGATCTGAGTTTACATTCGTAATATCCAATAATACTAGATTTTATTTGTATTTTTTTTGTATTTCTCATTTTTTTAAGAGTTTGTTTTTTATATTGTTTTATGAATGAGATTCATGGAATTCCATTGAGAATTAGTTTTCCCTATGCGTTGTATGAATAGGTGCACGGGGAGCCGTGTGAGAAATTCATGCAGCATGGTTCAAGGTCGGGTCAACCATGGTGTGTACGTTGAGGCTTGTTGAACCGCTATTAGAATGAGCTATAGGCCTAAAAATCTCATTTTTAAAAATATTATAGGTAGTTCTAAAGATGAGATCTAAAAATATGTTTTTTAGAAATATCATACAAACCCCTCCTAGCATACTACTACTATGATAAAGGTAGGGAAATTTTCGAAAAATTTCAAGCTGAAAGCCTACTTTTTGTAGCGGTTTGTAAGTTTGAACCCCAAACATTTTTAACCCCAAAAAGGCCACAGCTTATTTTGATTGCAACATTCCAATTAACAAATGTCAGACGGACACAAACTAACTGATGAACTACAAATTGTTCTTCGGTATTTTCTCGAATACAAAACCCGAATTGGCGGGAAATATCAGAAGTTAGTTTTGTGTAGTCTGAATAGCACATGAATGTAAATTGGAATACATGTATTCTTCCAATAACCAATATATAATGGAGTCATCTCTGACCTTATTTCCATGCATGATCCAATTAGGTAGAAATATACTCCTTTTCGCCCCAGAACTTCACTAAGCCTATTGAATTTTGGAAGGACATGCATAAAATGAACCAGTCACGACCGTACGTCAGCACTAATGTTAATTTAAATGTCAATACTAAGCATAATATCGTTCACACAGCGTGTCAACAACAACTAGTCGCTTAGTTACAGTAACTAGAGCAAGAACAGTTGAACCATCCTTACATCCTTAAGAGTCATATCGGGGATATTTGGTGCTCCATACTGGCAGCATTTGTTGCTATATGTTCCATAGTAGGTTGTACCTGTGTGCCTGCACGGTTGAGCAATAGTGTTCTCAACATGAAACGCAGTGGTCATCAAGAACAACGTATAGACTGTACGGTAAAGACCCGCTTGCTTTTTATGTCAATTGTGGCCGCAAAAAAGTATGTGTTGGTAAATTAGTTACATTTTTTTCACTTTTAGATCAATTACATAACACTAATAATGCAAAATGTTGCAATGTAGTCAACTGAAGATTATTTCTTTTCAATTTCTAAACAAACAAGAATTTCCCCCTTTGTCTACTGGAAACATGTTACAAGTCACTCTCAATGTTTTAGTTAAAATCCGCATCCATGTCAGTTACTGCCACAGTGCAACTAAGTAAATGTACTTGGAAATCAGAGTTGATTAACAGGCCAACAATTATTTCAGATGCTTCATGTCCATTTCTTAAAAGCTCGTGGAACATTTCAGTGGCCACGGTTATAAGCATCTGTAGGTGCATACTCTGTAGATCTGTGTTAATAGATGTATACGCGTACACGTATGAAAATGGACATTTCTATCACATTTCACCTAAGAGATGCTTTTCTCTTATATGTAACTTCATTAAAGAAAACATCCAAAAGAACAGCCAAAACACTTTTTGACTTGATGAAGAAAAAAAACCTCCTCTCATTTTAACCTCATTAAACATGTATCTTTCCGTCACTTTTCTTTCATTTTTTTTTAGTTTAGTTACTGTCTTAAAGAACAACAACATAAAGAATGCATACATATTGAAATATACCAAAATGATTTACTGGTAAGGATGGACTAGCTAAAAGCAATACATAATTTACAAAGAGTTGTTGCGTATGTACGCATGTAGATATTACCATGTGTTTAAGAAGAAAGTGTATAAGAACCACTTTATTGACACGATTATCATTGTTACGCACATTACAACACCAGTTACTGACGTTACCATTTTCATTCCCACGTATTCTTAAAGTGTTTTTATAAAAATAATGTATTAAACTGTTTTTATATTAGAGATCATGAGTATGAAGAAAATTCCACTTGTCAGATTTTGAATCAAAAGACACGTTTTCTTTATATATGAGTACTGGTGGCATATGCATTTAGGAAATCAAAATTCCAATGGGCTATCACCTATCAATTAACTAAGAGGACAAATACCAAATCAACAATTTTGTTGGAAAAATATTTGAGTCGGCACATCATTTCACTTCAAATGATTATTTCTCAAAAGATTCAAATAGAAATTAAGCATTTTCACTCAAAATAAGATGAGTTATTGGCTTTAAAATCAGATTTAATTTTTCTTAGGTCATGTGCACTTCATCATGGAATTGCCCATATATGATTTAACCAGGGTACTAGTGAACCAGAATGTGAGGTTGCTTGTGTGCCCCTTAACTGTGAGGGGCTCAAAGTCCTCTGCACATACGCTCTCTTTTGAAACCAATCCAATTAAGCATAATGTTAAATTTGTTCTATTGACAGTATCAAGATAAGGGGATAGCAAAATGGCACTGTGGCCTCTGGATTCATCATGGTATCCTGCTTTGGTAACCTCGTTAAACAAAGGTAAGAAGTATAACCCATTTTGTTTTGTATTGTACAACACACCAAAGGAGGACAGCTCCACATTGTCTTCTCATCCCCCATTGCATGTACCACATGTCAAAGAACTAACACAATTCCCCTCATTCGCTTCCCCATCCCCCAGCCCCCCTAAAAAATAAATTAATAAAATAAATAAATAAATAAATAAATAAATAAATAAATAAATAAAGGTCCCGGAAGGTCCCTACCACGTACTTTTTTAGGTTTTTGACATCGGTGTCTTGTTTAAAGTAATTTTTGGTGGGGAAGTTTGTGTGTTCTTTTACGCATAACGGCCTCAGACAGGGCCCTTTCCTGTCCACCTCCCTCAGGTTTAGTTTACGTAACTGTTGTCAACAAAGAAACCTATATCACACGTCCTCCTTCACCACAAGCCCCCTTTTACCATTGTTTGACACCTCAAGCTCCGCCAGCAACCACCCTCCCCACCCAAAAAACAAGACTAAACCCAAAAAATGGTATACTAAATGAAGTTTGGTAAAAATTGTTGGTAGACAGAATAGGTTTAACTTTTCGGAAATGTAATGAGTACAATATGTATCTTTGATTTTAGGAAAGTCCGTTTACTGTATCCGGTACACTAATGATGGCCTGACACCAGGTGAGTCAATTACCATACATGTAATCATCAGTTTGGCCATAATAGGAAGGCTATATCTGTTTATGTTCTCCTTCCATTTAGTGTTTTGAAGGTAGACGTATGTACCTTGCATATATTGCTACGGCTATTTTGTGCGTACTGATCTGTGGCAACACCAATGCCCACTTGAGCCTGCACTCCCCGCACAGACTGATGGTAGCAGTAGGAGAGCTCGTGTGCGTGGGCGAGTTGCTCACAAGAGTGATTTGTTAAAACATCCTCCTGTTGGTGTGTCGTTCTGGTTGAACCAGGTTCTTAGTCTGATGAAGAGAGATGATGTGGCTCTGGTAGTCAAGAATGATTCATTAATTCTCCAAGTAGCCAAAAGTGAATGCCTGAAACTGGGCCACGATGTAGGTCATGTCTACATCCGAAACAAACTACGCAAATTTTGTCGTCTTGTCATACAACTCCGAAAAAAACACTCACCAACTAAATGCATCACTCGAGTTATTCGTGCATCCCCACCACCTGAATGATATCGTCAAGATTGTTCATGATGTCGCTGGCTTTAATTAAGACAAGCAGTTGTATCATGTTCCATTTCTAGCACTAAAGATTGGACATTCCAGCAAGAAATGTGCGCTCATACTCAAAGGAAATGCTCTAGAGTGTGGGCAAAAGTACAAAGCGGAACAAACGGAAAGGTTTCTGCAGTTGTGTCACATGAATTGGCGAGAACATGTGTCCACCCACGCGTACAGAACAAGGTACTATAAGGAAAGCGCAATAAACCTAACGTTCTCCCAACAAATGCCGATATAGTCAAAATGTCCTCGTTCCTCCATGCATCTGATACCAGGACAATGCAACTCCTTCGGGGCCCATAAAAAATACCAGCATGGAAGAGACTGAATAAAGTCACACTGTGCAATCTCATTATGTTCAACCGCAGAAGGCGGGAAGGGGGAGTATCCAAGATGAAACTGGAAGACTTCCACAGTGCAGCCATTGTCAGTGAGAACTGTTCCTGTTCTTCTCACTACTGAGGTGATGTCGTGGTTGATAGCTCTGGTCGCAAAGAAACCTCAAGCTCGAGTCACCCAAGACAACACGCACTCGTTCGCGTGATGTTGTTATGGAGGCAATGCTGACAGCATCCGGTCTACAAAGCTTCGTGAACATGTAACGACTGCATCACAAATTATTTCCTTTAAGGACCATCAGCTTGAAACACTTGCCGACTTCATGGGCCATAATTTGCGGTTCCATTGCGAGTACTACCGTCTGTCTTCCTGCCTGCCTCTCTGATGGGCTGTTTGTTGTGCTGGGTCTGTCTCTCTGGATATATGTTGTGCTGCATGTTTTGTTTGTGTGGCATGATCTTTCGGTCCAAATCTGTGTAATTCTCTTTGTTATGTTGCCTGTTGTTGTAATCCTGAAATAATTCTTGCTTCTGGGAAATGGAACACTTCAGTTGAATTTGCCCTAACACTAATGTATTTAATTATCCTCGTGTTTGTCGTGTGTTATATGACCGATTGTAGCCAGAAGGCAGCCATCTCTGCAATCTCGACGACTGAAGCGTCATCCCTGGACTGCCGAGGAGAAGAGAGACGTCGCGGAGGGCTTGCAGGGATTCTTTTTGGTGAAGAAGCTACCTGACAAACGCGACATCAAAACATGTTGTCCTGTGGCACTGCAGACCCGAACTTGGAGGAACATTAAAGACTGTTGTCGAAATACAATGAAGCGCCATCAAAGATAAGGTCTACTGGATCTTCTCGTACCCATATTAAAAGAGTGGCTCTAAGGTCGAATTCAGTTTTGGGCTGCACTCAGTTTCCACTAGATAGAGTTCTTATGAGAGTGAAAGAAATATCACAAGTTTGTCACCTCACGTTGAAACGTGCAACCCGTAAAACGGTGCTGAATCTGTCTATGGCATTGGAAGTCAACAATAAATGGGAATGTACATTTCCAACTACGTTCAGCACACAACTGAATTTGACCTTAAGAGTCGGTCTTTAATCCCAGAAGAAATGCTGGCGGTTCCGCATCATGGATAGTACCGCGCCTCATACCGAACTTTTATGAATCTAATCAGGAGCATTTATCCGGAAGATGCATACCAATGTGACATTATGTCACTCAAGCCGTCGATACATGGACAGCCCTCATATTTGACCGAGATTTTCATTTACGGCAAGGTTGTACTGTTATCTAAGTACATATGACTAAATGAAGATGGTGGACTTTTCCATTTCCTTTGCCCTCATGTCAGATATATTAATTCAAGATGTTTTTGTTTTAAAAATGCATAAAACTATTTCGACCGGCAAATACCATCCAAATGTAAATGACAGTCAAAACGAAATGTTGGCTGATTTCATGCATTTTTCTCTAATGTCCTTTTAAAACACCGTGTTATGAGCTACAATTTTGCAAATGCTCGGTCGCAATGTTCAATGTTCAGTGCATTTAATCGAAACAAAATTGCCGTCAGACGTAACGTCAAGGTCCTGTGAAGGGTGTATTTACCAAACTTTATTTTTGGTGCTGTTATATTGATTGGTATGAATTAAAAACAAATTTAAATGTTTTTTTGTGTCGAGTGGATTATTAATTATTTATTTAAGAATACAAAATTGACCTCCCGAATTTTCGAAGTTTTAACGAAACGTTCGTGACGTACACAAAGGCAGATAATTTTACACTCGCGGAGCTAGGCGGTATGGTTTGGTGCCAGACTTTGATCGGATAACAGTCCAATAATTATAGAGGGTCGAGTTGTCCCCGTCACGGTACAATGCACGCTTAGCGTTGTCATGCACACACATACGCATTTTAGGCCAGAATTAGAAGCACGGGAGAATTACTCTACGAAAAGCTAGCAGTAACACGCGAAAAACATGTCCGAAAGAGAGGAGAGTTATCCGTGAAACGCAGCGCATGCGCCCATCATGCGGTCGGAACACACATCGAAGGCAATGCTAACATTACGGTATTATTTTACGAAATAACAGAAACAGTTGAGTCAAACAAGAGCAGGCATAATGAGAAAGGTTTGATGTTTTTATGTTTGTCTTGCCAGGATATAAAATCAGACACGATGTTTATATTAATGCGGAAAATCACGGCATGTTTTCATGCCGTGGACACTGAAACGGTGAGAACGGTGTGACCATGTCGTTTTGCATGGAAGTGGACTGGGTTATGCATGAGAGTATTACTAAATGGCCACTTACCCTGAGTCTTTCTCGCTTTAAAAAAAACACCTCTCTACTTCGTTGGAGCCTTCACAGCCTTCTTACTTAGCGGGAATATCGTTGGAATTGCATCTGGTAGCAGCATGGCCTTATAAGCCATACCGAACTAGCTGTGAAAGCCCGGTTCAAAGCATGTCTCCTCGCCTGTCTGCAAGTGCTGTGGATCGCGGATCGGGAATTGCCTCCTAAGTGTACGTCATGTTAATGAGGAAGTATGTTTTATGTTAATGAGGGAGTACGGGCATGTCGAAAAGCACCCCTTAAATTTAAAAATTAATATTTGTATGGTATAAACGTGAGGGGAAAACATTACAAATGACAAATATATGTTCCAGTAGGCATACTTTATTGTATAAAATGAAAAACAAAACTATTTCATAGGACCTTTAAGTAAAGATAAATTGGCGGCTTGATTCTATGTGAATGAAATTCATGACATTACAACTTACAATTTGTAGAGTCTTTGTAGACCATCAAATGTTCCTGGTGCAAGTTCACTGATTGCGTTGTTCTGAAGATTTCTAGGATGGGAAACAAAGTAGAGTTTGACATTTAAAACCAGTTCATGTTGTTATTTTCACCAATGTTCTTAGATTTTCCTAAAGGCATACCGTTAGTTGGTGAAATATTAGTGATCGGTCAAATACTATGCAAAATGATTCTGCCTGCAGTTCATTTATTTAATACTTGACTGCATCCACATCAACCCCATCCATATTA
Source organism: Zoroaster sp. YZ-2022 (assembly GCA_029582265.1). Classification (NCBI taxonomy): domain Eukaryota; kingdom Metazoa; phylum Echinodermata; class Asteroidea; order Forcipulatida; family Zoroasteridae; genus Zoroaster; species Zoroaster sp. YZ-2022. The sequence goes on along the minus strand of CM055817.1, from coordinate 32,675,203 downwards.
ACTGCCCTGCGACATACTGAGGAATTAAATGAATTTAAACAAAATTGATACCAATTGCCATACTAAAGACAACTAACTGCGTGTATAATTACCTTTTGGATTCAAGATATTATAAATAACGCGATATTTAGCTCATTGCGTTGTGGCGTTAGTGAGAAAAAAGGTTGTTTAGATATCCAACTGACGTGATGTCGTGGTTGATGGCTCTGGTCGCAAAGAGACATCAAGCTGGAGTCGCCCAAGACAACACGTACTTGTTTGCGTGATGTTGTTATGGAGTCACAGGCCATATACGAGGAAGTGACTGTCGTCTAAGAGCATATGCAAATGATGTGGGCCTCGACAATACTGACAGCATCCGGTCTACAAAGCTTCGTGAACATGTAACGACTGCATCACAAATTATTTCCTTTTAGGACCATCACCTTGAAACACTTGCCGACTTCATGGGCCAGGTAAAGGCAGTCTGGAAATTCATGCAATGAATTACCAGGATAAGTCCAACCTGTGGTAAGGGACGTGCGAGTACCATATACATGTCATAAATAAAATTGGTAGGATTTCTATTGTTATGAACAATCAAAGATTGCAATATTTTAAGATATATATATATATATATATATATATATATATATATATATATATATATATATATATATATATATATATATATATACAGTGTATATATATATATATATCTATATATCTATCTCATTATTTTACCAATTATTTTTAGCCATTATTTTAGCGATGTCATGACTACAACAATATAAGTTTCTCCCTCCCCGATTTTTGGCATTTAATTTGCAGTGTTTGACTTCAGATTTAATTTATCCGGAATTTTTCTTGACATCTTTGACATCGGCGATTGTAATTTCCACACGATACCCCGACCCTTCTTCAGACGAAACGAAACAATTTATAGACGTGGAGGAATCGGGTCAAGAAACCAGAGTAGCTTGCTTTGCACCCGATCACAGACTACCGATTGCAAACGAAATGTAGACTAACTAATTTTGGGAAGTATTTGAAAAAAGTCACTATAATCATCATTGGAAATTGATACCAAAAATTCACTTTTCTCAATAATGACAGTACACCAAACTGAAGACGCTGTTCACCTTGGATGGTGGCTTTATTTTTTACTCTGCACCCTTAATTTTTAATCCTTTTTTATCAACCTTTTATGAGACACATCCTTGGTTATATTTTATCACCGAAGCTTCTGTGGAAAATAAAATATAAAATATAAAAGAAACTGCAATCAATTAATTGCCATAATGAGGCTGTGTTAAACTTCATGAAGTCATCTCCATTAACTAAATTCGTGGAAGAAAATTGTTTTCAAGAATGGGTTGACTAAAATAAATCATTCGGTTCCTCAGAAGATTGCTAAGGGCTAACCGAGACTGCCCTGAAAGTCCATCGGAGAGAAATTATACTTTTAGTCACACTGGTTAGATCACATCTTTGATATGGGAGCACTGCTTGGAAACCCCACATCACTAAAAACATCTCTTCGCTTGAAAGAGTCCATAACCGAGCTGGCGCTCAGAGCGGCAAGACCTGCCTGTTGAACTTACGGCAGAAGTCAGTTGCTTTAAACGTCGACTTTCTGCCGTGTCTAATTCAAATAATGTAAATTTTTGGGTCATTATTTGCATTAGATACGGCAAAAGTTCGGCGTTTGAAGCAGGCCTATAAACAAAACTTACTAACTAGTAACTAACGGAGAGATGATAAGACCATTATTTTGTTGAGATGCTGCTATCCCGTATCCGCAGCTAAAAACATTATGGCCACAGGCTAAATATAGTGTTTTAATTAATTAATCGACCTACTTATACCCGGTAAAAATAGAGACTGAGCCGTTATAATATAGTGCACGTCGATCTTACCTTTTTCGCCGGCATCCGCCGCATGGCTTTGCTTCGGGTATCACTTCAGGAATGGATAGGCTGCAGGCGGATCGCCTGGCTACTTGTCGTCGAGTTTTTATGTCAATAAAAAAAACTTCCAGCCGGCATCATACGTACACGTACAAGTGCACAGTACGCAAAAATGTATAAAAAATGTATCAAAATGAAGGCCCTTTCCATATTCACTGTAGCCTTGAGTTAGTTCAGGCTGAGCAATATCAGCGTGCGATCGTCGCTCTCTGGCCATAGCCTAACTCGTACCCGTACCCGACCCATGTACACGGCAAAAACCCGCGGTCCGTCGCACGCACAAAACCGGCAGTAGTAATACTACGCGCACACGCAATGCCCTCACGTGAGAGTCCAGCCCCGTGCTCCGAAGGAGCACAGCCTTGATTATTCTGTAACTTCCGGGTTTTGCGGTTATGGTAATGAGAATGAGCGGCTACAATTGAACGGTATCTCATTGTCCCTAGAATGGACATGCTACGCTGTTTAAAAACACAGCGGGGTCGCATCGCGCACTCGGCGGTTTTGGGTTACCAAAACAACAGTCATTGATCTGTGGCGTAATTGGCTGTAGAGAAACTTACATTATTCATACTGGATAATTTGCATATCCCCTCACCCCCCCCCCCCCATATTTGCCTCGGATTCGCGAAGCAAAGTAAAGAAAAGCATAAACCCCGGAAGTGACAGAATAATCAAGACTGTGAATCGAGCTGAATCCCACATGTACATGTACACACATGTATGCGTATGCACAATGTGCACACGGGATGGGGCTAGTACTGCTGGCATGGCACCAATTTCAACGATCAAAAAAATAATACATGGTTTCATTACTGGACATGATGGCACTGGATATTTTATTAATTGAAAAGAATGTGTGCGTTTAGGCCACTCAAAAAGGATTTTGGCAAAACTAGCAAATCATTCAGTCAAGTGATCAATTGTTTCCTGCTGGCTGTGGCCATTTAACCGGTAATAAACACCCCCAAGAGGATTAGATGTTGAGATGGAGAGAGCTCCGGGAAATACTTCGGTTTTCTCTCAAAAGAGGGTTTCAATTCCATGGCATGATTGATAACCTTTTTTTTCTTGTTGCATTTTTTCAGTATTTATTTTATGCCAAAAGTAGACACAGCAGATGTTTACTATTGTCGCCGGTATTTTTTTTAGGCTACTCCTCCTTTTCTCTGATCTCCCCCTCTTTTTTTATTTTTATTTTTATTTTTTTACTCAATTTACCCGGGGGGCACCCCCTGGATCCGCGCCTGTACATTAATTTGTTAATGTTATTATTACAAACAATGGTCACAAAAAAGAGTTTCGTTTCGTACTTGTTAATGTGATGTGGAGTGCTGTGACTTTTAATTGACATTAAGAGTAAGATTATATTTCCCCAAATTCTATGCACCATTGTAAGATTTAACTTACTGCCTGGTTTTGTATCCTCCTGTTGAGATTAAATTTTTCCCAACTCCATTAAGTTTAAATAACATTTTGATTATAATAATTCTTGTAATATTTTTCTAATTCATTTCTGTAAATAAAACCTCCAAATTTTGGAACTGTGACTTAAAAGTCACACTACAAAAAATGTAAAGAAAATAATGTAAATGGTAAAAGAACACTGCAATAATTTTAAATTATGAGATCAGAGAAAATAAGAAATGTTGAATCACTGTGTTCATGTTTTACAGTTGTTAGTCCTTAAGAGTTTGGAGTTCAATAGCATTTATATTGATTTCAGTTCTAATCATTTATAAGTTATATTGATCTTAGTGTGATGATGCAGATGTTTTCATTTTAAAAATAAACAAAGTTAACATGATTTTTTTTTATGATTTCATGATGTGTCTCAATCCCTTTTATAGTGTTAGTCTGTGAGCTTGTGGAGTCCATATGCATTTTCGGGTACAATCTTTGAAACTCTCAGGATCTCCTATAAATATGTAAACAAATACAAAACTGCTAGATGCCATTTTTTCTTATGCCCCCTAAGCGGTCATATTGAATTTTAAAATGGCCGCCATTTTTTTCATGGAAAAGGCCCAAATATTACCAAACTGATATGGACAGATTCATTTTTCTACATTTATTAACTCTGGTAACACTGTCAAATTCGTTCATATGATATTAAAGGTGTTGCAAGCATTTAAAAATTCAAAATGTTCACCATTTAAGGCATATTAAAGATACTGTTTGTATCGTTTCAGTCAACAGGGGCTATCAAGCACTGACCATGAGTTAAAATAATTGTAAATGAATATTACATTAAAAACCATTGACTGATTAGCATATGGTGGATTTGTATATATGTAACAAGGATTAACCAAATAACCAAGGTAAGGACTATACCTTTAAGTATTTTGTTTTGTTATGAAATATATACATATGAATACATATATAAAAAGGAATAAAAACCCTGACCACTTACACAAGTGCCACTTGTCAACCCAACTATATTTTTAATAATATAATATAAATATATAAGTATATGTTATTTATAACTAAAATATCTACCGACTATGGCAAAACGGAAATTTACGAAAAGAGCAAAACGTTCACAATCAAAACAAAAGAAACAATTTTCACTTGAACACTCGACTAAAACTAAACAGTAAAAAAATAGTCTACTGACTACACTAGTAGAACAAAGTAAAAACAATTAATCACAAACCTTTCCAAAGCAAAACTATCTCAAATTGAAACAAACAAAACAACGCTGGGTAAAGGTTTAAACTTTGTTCCAACTCCTGCTAAACCAACCTGTTCAACTCTTTGGAGTGCCATTGACATCTTCCAAAGGAGAATGAGAATTGAATTCCTAATACATAACAAACCTTCCAAAACCCATCCATTCAAACCACCATCCACTTGGCATCCAAAAACTACAGAGAGTCAACACTTGAAAACTATTTGGAAGCCACAAAATATGAACTTGCTCACATTCGTCTGAGAACTCAGAAAAAGAACATGACAAAACCTTGAACTGTCAGCCCTCAAATATGTGAGGAACGACCCTGAAATCGTGATCAAACCAGGAAGAGGCATCTGCTTTATGAACCGCTCCGTCTACCTACAGGTTGTATAGAAACATCTCGAATCAGAGCACTACACCGAGTAACCATCCTTTTGGTTCAAAATGTCTGAACCGAAAATTCGGAAAACTCCGCCAACAGGCACACCCTTTGTTGGAAGACCAATAAGTGGATGTTCAAGTCCATCTGCCAAAATCTCAGAATTTGTAGATCATTTTCTACTCAATATAGTAACCGCCCAACATACATAATTATGTACGCGACATACAGCGGACAATCGAAGGACAATAACATTTCCACAAAATGTGCTTATCACAAGTATTGATGTTGTTAAAATGTACACAAATATCCGCCAAACCGAGGCAAAAACTGTGTATGCAATGCCATCGACCAAACCAACTATCCATTATGATGGTTCATCAACAAATACATCCTAAAATTTCTGGAACTAATACTCAACAGAAATCGTTTCCAATTTGGAAATAACATCTACCTCCAGAAACCCGGTTGTGCAATTGGCTTAACAGCCAGTCCGGAAATTTCTGACATAACATATGATCTCGAAAATAAAATCATACAACAGGCTGATCATATCCAAACATGGTGGCATACTATAGATACAAAAGTGTACACCAAACCTACATAAACATACCAGTTTCTACACAGAACCCCATCACACCAACCCCATGTGTTCAACGCATTTATATACTGAGAAACTCTGCCATATGCTAGAAACACAACAATGAGGAAGATTTCACAGAAAAGGTCAACAATTATTACTAAAAATTATTAGCCAGAGACGATACTCAAACTGAGATAAACAACGCAACACAAAGTGTCACTGGCCAACCAGCCAAACTGATTCACAAATTACCAAAAGACAAACAAAACATCGACTTATAATCCGTTCGTAAAACACAAACGATGTGAAACAAGCAGTAAACAAACATTGGCCTCTGAGTGATACAACAAATCCAACAAACTCTCGGAAATATTTCCAAAACAACCCTTTGTTGCATTCAGAAAGGATCAAATCATTCGGGAGAAATTAATCCGAGTAAATCTCACAAAATAATACAGATCCAAAAGGATCAACTGAGAAACTCACTCCCAGGGACCCCGGGGACCAGTTTGAGATTTTCATGTCAACATATAGAGCATTTTCTCTAGATTTTGATGGAAAAACATTTTCACAATAAATTTGGGAGGTCACTTTTGAAAATTGGGTCCAAGTTTAGAGTTTTGCTAGAGCCATCTCATTGAAGAACCAGATGAAGAACCAGATGAAACACTTAATGTTCTGCTCTCTTTATTAGAGGAACAAATAACATAAACACAACAAACGAACGAACTCATACAAAACGGACACATTAATTACAACCGTTTGGAAAACATCAATTATGTCTTATCCAAAAATAAGACAGGAGACAATCCGGTTCTAACTTCTATTGAACCAGCTAGGCCTATTGCAACAGATGATTGCCCACAATTGAGGCATGAAAGCGTAGCTATTGCTACCAAAGGATCTGAAAACATATCCTGTCTCTTCAACACATTTCCCCTTTTTTGACCAATCGGTAATTGTTGGTAGGCCTACCTTTAAACAAAGGGTCAACTATTCCCACAAACTATATATTGTCAAACTGACAAACAACGCAAATAGTCAGTTACGGACCCATATCATCTTGTACGAAAAATACAATTTGAAAAACAAATCAACAAAGATGTATTGTCACTGAATGGGATTGCATGCACCATTATTTTTTCACTCAAATCTGATGTTTAAACAATTTGTTTAAACAAAAACTCCTGTGACAGCCACTGTAGGTCACCTTTCACGTCAGCTTTTATAAATACAAATTTTAAGACACGAGAAATGTATTACAGGACACCGAAAAACTTACGAAAACCCACATGGCCCAGTGGTAGTCATGTACCTTGACCCCCCCCCCCCCCCACAATACTCATGACCGCTCCAAAACAACAACACTGAGGAACCACACGAAATATAACTTCGTTGGCAAGCATCAAAATACGAAACTAAATAGGTTTTTCTAGAAATGTCTGTGGCAAATTTCGTGCCAACAGTGTATGACTGTTAAGAATAGTGTTATTATTTTGTTCTACTTACGAAGATATTGTGACACAAAACCATGCAACAAAGACAGTTAAATGATGGGATTGCAACGTTTCGTGACTACCAGTTTCGCGACTACCAGGTAGGACCAGGCCAGAGACAGGTCTGTAATTCTGATGTGGGGTAGCTATAGCAATAAAAAGGAACCCGATAATCCAGATCCACTCGGTGAATGCCATCTCACCCAGACTTATTTCCGTCGACCTCCAAATAATAATTATACGGCCTTAATATCCGCATAGTGCGTGCGTACAGTCACTCTAACTCGGAGAGTTCATCAGAGTCAGCGAAAGACCAATACTGGACACATAAGACACATTTCAAATTAAACCCGGCTACGCACTTCCTCATTGAAACCGAGGCTCTCTGTGTCAACTCACTCCAACCATTGCTAGCATCGTGTGTGTGGGGGGGGGGGGCGGCGTGCGTGTGCGTGTGCGTGTGCGTGTGTACTTCTGTACAAGATGTATCAAAACGTGTTCCACGGATTCGGATGAATTTGCTGAATATGTTGAGTTTGCTACATGGACCAATCGATTAGGTTTTGATGAAGATCCGATTTCAAGAAAGCATGGATTTACATCAAATAGTGTCCCGAAATTATTTATGGTTTGCACCCTTCATAAATCATTGGGGCACGTAAAGAAAGTATCACAATTTTCTGACAATTATTTTGTAAAATATCTCATTTCAAAGTATTTGTATTCATTTCTAAAAGAAAATTAGCAATAGGCTATTCTACATTGCTGCATCAAACAAAACTTGAAAATAGTCTGTAATATGACGAAAAACACCACTGTATAAAGTTTTGTTCCTTCGCATTTAAGTGAATTGATTTTCTAACTCGTTTGCTTTTTTGATTACGATTTTTACTTGTGAGAATGATTTATCTAATGACAATGAAGATACTATTTCCAGAGGTCAAAGTAACTGGTTCTAAATTTGACAAAAATGGTTTTAATCATTTAACTATTACCCCAGTTTCTGGGAACACTTCTTTAACCTTATAAGGCCTGGAGGGCACAATTTTCCCCTATGACATTTGTTATAATATCTCCAGAACGCTTTGTCCGATCACATTGAAAATGTCTGACTTTATCTAACTATTCTTTGGGACAACCTAATGAAAAACAAAATCAATGATAATGGGTGTTCATGGTTCAAATGAATTACTCCTGAACACAACGGAAACAAAAAATCGAATAAATGGTGACACGCGTGATTTAATCAAGATAGGCCCTATATTGATTCAAGAATTAATTTTATTTTATTATTTTAAATGCATAGTACGAAAGCCAATTAGCGCCAACAAAACATTAATTTCCAATCCGTTATTACGGATTCACAATCCGTTATTACGGATTGGCAATCCGTTATTACGGATTCACAAAGGGGGTCCCTCGAGGGCGCTATTTCCAGGTCGCTCTGCCTGGTTGCAACGTGACCGAGCGACTGAAGAGCTATCGTGACCGGATATTCTCGATATACCCAGGTATTTAGTCTTTTTTGTGAATCCGTAATAACGGATTGCGAATCTATAATAACGGATTGCGAATCTGTAATAACGGATTCGCAATCCGTAATAACGGATTGCGAATGCGTAATAACGTATTGCGAATCCGTAATAACGGATTGCGAATCCTTAATAACGGATTGCGAATCCGTAATAACAGATTGCGAATCCGTAATAACGGATTGGAAATTTATTTTTTGTTGGCGCCAATGGGCTTTCGTAGCATAGAACTATTTTGACCGGCAAATACGATCTTCGTACTTTTGTTTCCACGCCAAATGTGACAGTCAAAACGAAATGTTAGCTGGTTTTATGCATTTTTCTCTAATGTCATTTTAAAAACACCGTGTTTTGAGCTACAATTCTGCAGAGGATGTTTTTGCATCTCGTTGTTGCAAATGTTCCGTCACATACTACAGTGTAGGACAAGTATTTACTTACAAAATTAATAGAAATATTTAGATTGGCAAATATAAAAATCGCATTTCATGAAAACAAATTTGTCGTCAGACGTAACTTAATTAAGAAAAGGGATAACGGTGGCTTGATTATATGTGATTGAAATTAATGACATTACAACTTACAAGTAGTAGATTCCTTGTAGACCATCAAATATTCCTGGTGCAAGTTCACTGATTTCGTTGTTCTGCAGATATCTAGGATTGGAAAACAAAGTAGAATTTGACATTAATTAAAGCCTGTTTTTTATTACCAATGTTATTAGATTTCCGTAAAGACCGGTGATTGGTGAAATGTTATTGATCAATCAAATACTATGAGAATTTATTCTGCCTACAGTTTATGAATACTTGACTGCATCAACATTAAAAAAAAATAAGTACACTGGTCTCCATTGACAAGTGTGACATACTGTGAGGAATTAAATGTATTTAAACAAAATTTATAGGCCTACCGTTTGCCATACTAAAGACAACTACGACTATAATTACTTTTTAGATTCAATATATTACAAATAACGCGATGTTTAGCTAATTACGTTGTGGCATTAATGAGGAAAATGAGTGAAAATACAAATAAATATTCTTATTGGCAATCATGAATTTCGTACTCTTTTTAATTTTGTTTTTGCCGCCAGACGTCAGCTAAAGAACAACATAACTAACTAACGAAGGGACGAATGAATGAAGGAAATCAATGAATCAATTATTCAATAATTGCGGTTTCTGTTAGATTAAAATTGATGACAAGCCATTGAGCTTGATTTATACAATCAAATCTTTTGGGTGCATATTTTATTGATAATTATTGGTTGCATATCCAAGACAAGAACACAAAATATGATTAGAAACACTGCATTGTAGCACATATACATCGGTAATATTCATCAATGCCCTCATATTTTCCATAAAGCAAACTTGTGTGAATTGTATTTGTGGTACAACAAAACAAATTTCTGCCTGCCGTTTGATTATTTAAACGAATAAATAAATAAACGGTAAACATCACTTGAGTGCACTGATATAATAATGTTTGGGGGCAATCTTGAGTGTTACAATGTGGGGCAATATTTTAATTATTAGAAAATAAATGTCCCACATGTTCTTATTAGGCCAATACAATCCATTCCATTAGCATGATGTGCTATTAAATCTAGATTTACATTCAACAACTGATCTGTAAACATGCCTCTGATTCCGTTGTGTCGCATAGAAACAAATTCGTAATGTAAACATGATGTTCATACTTTATCAAGTATGTTTCGCCGTCAGACATGTTCCTCTGGGCAAACGTGAACAGTCAGTGGAACGCTACAGTGTTCCCATTGGAAGGTTCCACTTAGAACACGCGGGTATGCTCTGCTCTGGAAACGCTCCTGTGGGTCGTTCCCGGTTGGTAAACCGAAAGCCAAAGTCAGCCGGTAGCCATTCGCAAACCGTACATTGCACGATACCGGTTCAAATACGATCTTCGTACTTTTCTCACGACATCAACATAAGTGACAGTCTAAACGAAAGCTGGCTGGTTTGATGCATTTTTCTCTAATGTCATTTTAAAAACACCGTGTTATGAGCTACTCTTCTGCAGAGGATGTTTTTGCATCTCGTTTTTGCAAATGTTCGGTCGCATACTGCCTAACATAGACAAGTGTTACAGTATAGGACAAGTATTTACTTACAACATTAATACAATAACATGTTCAAAAGTATTTTGACTTAATCATAAGTCCACTTATCCTAATTTTTATGAAATAAATTTTCATTTTAATGAAAAAGTTTATAATTTTATTGTACTTTTTTCTAAATTCGACTTTATTTACCAAAATTTATTTCATATAAAATTAGGAAAAGTGGACTTATGATTAAGTCAAAATACTTTTGAACATGTTAAATATTTAGATTGGCAAATATAAAACTCGCATTTCAGGAAAACAAAATTTGTCGTCAGACGTAACTTAACTAAAGGGAAAACGTTGGCTTGATTATATGTGATTGAAATTCATGACATTACAACTTACAATCTCAAGAGTCTTTGTAGACCATCAAATGCTCCTGAAGCAAGTTCACTGATTTCATTGTTCTGCAGTTCTCTAGAATTGGAATTAAAGTAGAGTTTGACATTAGTTAAAGCCTGATATTTTGTTACCAATGTTCTTAGATTTTCATAAAGACATACCGGTGATTGGTGAAATGTTATTGATCACTCAAATACTATGAGAATTTATTCTGCCTACAGTTTATTAATTAATACTTGACTGCATCAACATTAAAAAAATAAGTACAGTGGTCTCCATTGACAAGTATGACATACTGTGAGGAATTTAATGTATTTAAACAAAATTGATACCATTTGCCATACTAAAGACAACTACGAGTATAATTACTTTTTAGATTCAATATATTACAAATAACGCGATGTTTAGCTAATTACGTTGTGACGTTAATGAAGAAAATGAGTGAAAATACAAATAAATATGTTGATTGGCAAATATGAATTTCGTACTCGTTTTAATTTTTGTTTCGCCGCCAGACGTCAGCTAAATAAAAATAAATAAATAACGAAGGAAAGACTGAACGAACAAAATCATTGTATCAATGAATAAATAATTAACAGTAGAGCTAGTTGGGAAGCTCCCCTGATCATTACAGAAAAGGCACAAGCTGAGTTAAGATTCTGGCGGAACCGAATCAGGATACTAAACGAATTACCATGCCAAGAATGCTTAGAATACTCAAATTCCTCAGGTGTAGGACACGGCGGTTATATAGTTTTAGGGAGCTGGCCAGAATTAGAAAAGAGTAAAAGTTCCACATGGAGGGAACTCGAAGCGGTGAATAGAACGTTATATTCACTAGAGAGTAGCCTGGAAGGGCATAGTGTTAAAGTGGCACACAGACAATAAGAATGTACCAAGTATCATTCAGAAAGGGAGTAAGAAACTCGATTTGCAGGAGAAAGCTCTAGAAATACACAGTATGTGTACGATGAGTAACATAAGGTTACATCCATTATGGGTTCCAAGAGAAAGGAATAAAATAGCTGACACTTTGAGTAGAAACTCAGACAGCGACGACTGGATGATAGACAGGGTTGTATTCAGTCAATTAGAAAACGCATGGGGTCCTTATACATGCAATAGGTTCGCAAGTAATTATAATACACATTGTGAGAGTTGTAATTATAGATGGTGGTACCCAGGTACCTTGGGTATTGATGCGTTTATGCAAGCTTGGAATAACGATTGTAATTGGTTCCACCACCAAGGCTTGTCAGTAAAACGGTTGACCAATTAGTGTACGAAAAAGCAACACTCACATTGGTAATACCACTCTGGAAATCGGCACCGTTTTGGCCCAAAGTTCACAAAGATGATAGTTTCACATCATGCGTGAAAGAGTTTAGAATATTCGACTCTAAAGTCATCAAAAAGGGTAGAGGAAATAATGGTATTTTCGGTAAGAAAAGTAGCAATTTCAAAATGATTGGTTTGAACATAACATTTTGAGGTTCTCCCGTTACAGATTTAGGACTCGAAAGCGCATTGTTGCATGAAGTAAAAGCTACAGGGACGACATCGGGGAAGCTGATGTCTCTAGCAGGACGTATGGCTCATTGTCTGCTGCAGTCTAGGAGTGAGGGAACTGTCTCCAAATACTACGGAGCTTTCAAGAGATGGAAAACATTCATCAAAGCAAAGGGAGGTCAAGCCATATACGCAGAACCCATATATGTGTCCTAGTATTTGACAAAACTGATAGATTCGGGTTGTTCAGCAGTAGTAGTCCAATCAGTAGAGTACAGGATAAAGTAGGCCCATAAAGTTCGAGGCGCCACGGATCCAACAAATAATAATTACGTAATAAGTCTACTGGAGTCAGCAAAGAGACAAAACAGTTCACCAGTTGCCAAAAAAGTTCTCAGAGACTTGTGTATTATTTTATTATGTTTCGCTGGTTTCATGATATTCAACGAGGTCAGTTCCTTAAATTGTAAAGACTTAACTGTCCATGAACCCTACATTTCAATTTGTGTAGCAAAGAGCAAAACTGATCAATATAGGCAAGGCAGTGAAGTAGTTATTGGTCAAGGGGTAACATCAGCATGCCCAATGAAAACACTTAAGAGGTATATTAGGAGCGCAAACATCGATTTAATCTCAGACCAATATCTGTTTAAACCTGCATGCAGGACCAAATGAAATTGTACTTTAGTTCACAAAAATAAACAATTAAGTCATACTCGGGCCAGAGATACAGTAGTGGCCAGGTTAACGGAAGTATGCCGAGATATCAACATTGTTTTGCATTAACTGAGGGCATGGGCGCACCTATGGCAACGAGGGCCTCCGTAAATGAAAGATGCAGTACCATGGCTTTAATGAAACCCCCCAAAAAAATCACATTAATTTGTTAATTTTAAAACCGAGTTCCAACTAGAACCTAAAGACTTGGCAAAAATGTTTGAAAGACATTTATTATTAAATAATATTCCTTTAAAATGACTTTATACCACTTATAATATTTTTAACTTTGTTCATTGTTAAGAGAATATTCGCAATATTTGAAGAATATGTTAAAAGTGTCTTTGTTCCTACTCCTGTATTTTAAATCATGCAATGAAATAATCTGTGTTGATGTGTATAGAATAATGTGCAACAAAGTTTCATTGAATCACATTTTGCGGAATATGTGATTGTAATGGAAAACCTATAAGGTTTTCCATGGGATTCCCCATGTGGTTTCTCTACGACATTCTTCATGTGATTTACCATAGGATTTTCCATGGGATCCCCATGGGATTCTCCATGGATCCCCATGGGATTCTCCATGGAATTCTCCATGGGAACCTATTGGGATTATCCATGGGATCCCATTGGGATTATCCATGGGATCCTATTCGGATTCTCCATGGGGATCCCATTGGGATTCTCCATGCCATGGGATCCCCATGTGGATCCCATTGGGATTCTCCATTGGATCCCCATGAGAATCCCAATGCATGGGATACCTATGGGATTCTCCATGAGGATCCCATTGGGATTCTCCATGCCACGGGATCCCCGTGGGATTCTCCCATGCCATAGGATCCCTGTCGGATTCTCCATGGGATCACATGCATAGGATTTTGCATGGGATTCTCCACGGGATTCCCCATGGGGTTCCCATGACCAATTCACCATGGGAATCCCATGGAAAAATTCCCCATGAGATATCCTATGGAAGCTATTGTTGTCAAAGGTTTGTGTGTGCCGGGGCCCTTTAGGTTGAGGTGAGAATATTTGCCTACGCCGAAACCATTTCGGTTGAGATTTGGCTAAACAATGGCTGAGGTCCCAACGGTTGGGGGCGGGCCCCACAAAAGAGGGGGTGGTCCAGAACCCCCATTATAAATACTATATACTGAAGCACAGTTTCATTTTGCATCTCGTTTTTGCAAATGTTCCGTCGATACTGACCTATATAGGCAAGTGCTGCAGTGGGACATATATTATACTTACAAAATGAATACATATAGGCCTATTTAGATAGGCAAATATAACATTTGAATTTCATCAAAACAACATTGCCGTCAGACGTAACTTGAGTAAAACAAAATCGGTGGCTTGATTCTTGTGATTGAAATTCATGACATTACAACTTACAATATCCAGAGGCTTTTTAGACCATCAAATGTTGCTGGTAGAAGTTCGCTGATTTTGTTGCCCTGCAGATATCTAGGATTGGAAAACAAAGTAGAGTTTGACATTAATTAAAGCCCGTTTATTTTGTTATTTTCACAAATTTTCTTAGAGTTTTATTAACCTTATCAAGCCTGGGCTTTTTTGTTTCGTTCTCAGACCTATGGCCAATGGTTAACGTACATGAGCTATAGTAACTTATCACTCATTGGCCCACATGGGTTTTGCGCACGAACCACCCGTACCAATGGTTCGCGTGCACAAACATTTACTAAATGTCACTTTGTTCGAGAGTGTCCGGCTAATGTAGCAAAAACAAACACAACAAACGTTTACAGTGATATAGTAAAAGCAATCCTAAGGCGGAATTTTTTTGCCGAAATGTTCACGACAGTGAGAACTGTGAATAATAATGCCATTCGTACATTAACAAGTAACGTTACCCAGACCATATTTGAACTTCTGAAATGGATTCTCTTTATCCCAAAACCGATGCAATAATTAACAAAAACTATGGCGTACATTCTTGACATTTAATCCACAACAGAGATATCTCTGTTTCTGGCGTACAAAGTTAACATTTAATTCCTGTAATAGAGATATCGCTATTATTAATAGAGATATCTCTTTTAACCTTTTAACAATAGAGATATCTCTATTAATGGATTAAATGTTCTGAATGTACGCCATAAAAAACATCACCAGTCACAGTTCAATAAAATCAGTACCATGGATGTTGCTCGTTGCAATATTAATCATAGTATTTAAATTATCAAATATTTTGAGAACGTTATGTACACTACATACACAACAGGGCCATCTTAAGACACGCCTTTGCAAGCACCCCTCACGATTTAGTGACAGAAGACCGTTCTCTCACTAAAATAACACATACATAAATATTGGCTCCTAGAACCTTAAAATCATACACCTGTTTACTAAGAATTATTTTGGTATTAAACATTTCCGCCTTTCATAAATATTTAAATCTGAACGTTTAATTATCTACATCTAAGAACATTCTGTGTCACGTGGTGAAAACGTTATTTTTACATTTTTCCTTCACACACTACCATGTCCTACACAGGCCAACTGCTATGCGGTCGAAGAGTTTGGCACAAGTATAATTATTAAATGACTCCATGTCTCAAATAGTCCATGTCAGCCATAAATCTGAATTACGTCTGCGTCATACCAATTCATTATCTTAACTTTGGTATAACAGATTGCCCCAACCAATTGTAGTAAACCCTTTCTGAAAATAAGATCGAAAAACATCATAACATCATTCGAAAACCGGCTTAAATAAATGCGATTATATATTGCTGCGGCTATCTGACAACATTGCTTGATATTCACTTTGTGATTGTATACAACTTTAAACATTTGTTTATTATTTTGATTATTCTAATTAATAATTTCGAAGTCAAAGTTAAATACAACAATTTGAACCAATTTTAAAAGGCTGTAAAATACAATTTTATATAAATACATATTTTGCTTTTGATGGGCAGTTTAAACAAAATTAGAAATTCCGGTAGGCGATTTCCTTCCAGGTTTGCATTACAGAAGCGCAGTTTCATTTGCTTGATAGCCGTGTTGATAGCCGTGTTGAACGCAGCTAGAGAGAATTTGCCAATGGAGATGTTATGATTAGTCAAAGATATGGTGAACTGTAACAGGAACGTCAGTGGTATTATCTGAACTTAGAAGGTTTTCAAAATGTGAATTCCAAGCAGGTCTTCACCTTGGATAAATACAGTATTTCAACGCTTACCATAAAGCTGTTTAACAAGCTTCCAGGCATTTTGGAGGCCGTTGGTTGATTCACATTTTGTCAAATGAACTAAGTATGTTGATGACTCTGATGTTACGTTAACTGGGCTAGTACATACGAGGTTATGAGGCTTTATGGTCAGTGATGAAAGGAGCGACTTCCCAACTTTCACACACACAAATCGACGAAGTTGCCAAAGGACTGGACGTCAGCGCCCATTGTGGACCACTCATTTATATTAATTATGGTTATCAATGGAAGATACGAGGATTTGATCCCATTTTAAACCCATGATTTTTTAATATCCTTTGATTATGTATAAATGATAATCATGATGTTCTTACATTTGACAATCACCAGAAATATAACCTTTAAAAAATGGCTAATTGAAGAGAAGATTGATTCACTATTCAGGTAATTTTCTGCTGTAGTTTGAAGAAAGTCGTAGTAAAAGTACAATGTATAGAACAATATTACAAATTATTTATTGAGGTGGTTATAAATAACTTATATAAATTAAGGCAATGGTTGATTCAAATGTAAAATTTCCGAGGGCTTTAACTTTGGGCCAACCTTTCAGAGGTGGTGACGACAGAGTGGGTATACTTTTGAAAATGTGAGGGCAGCGGTCATTTACATTCAAGTTAACCAACAGTCAATCTCACACATCGTAGGAGGCGGGCTTTCTTTGGATCATCCCTAGTCTTCTCTCCTTAGCTTTCTTAATCTTCAACATTTACAGATAAACATCTACAGTCCATAGAAACGGTCATACAATTTCCTTCACTTAAATAATATTTTATGATAGTTCGATGATTGTTGTTGTATTCATGTTAATCAATATTTTTTTTATTTAATTAATGTAAGATGAACAAACAGCTTGTAGTAGAGTGGATAATGACATAAGCGAATACATACAAATCCAAAGGGGTGTTCGACAAGGATGTGTTTTTTCCCCAGATTTGTTTAACTTATATAGTGAAATGATGTTGCGGCAACTAGCAGGAATGCAAGGATTAATTATTGGAGGCCATAACCTGAACAACCTGAGGTACGCGGATGATACCGCCCTAATAGCAGAGTCACAAGAAAAACTACAAGCACTGCTCCACAAAGTTGTAGAAGAGAGTAAAAAGAAAGGAATGACCATTAATTGTATTAAAAAAAAACAGAATGCATGGTAATAAGCAAGAGAAAGGATGCTGCAAAATGTGAGCTAAAAATTGGAAATAACGTCATTAAACAGGT
Organism: Zoroaster sp. YZ-2022; assembly: GCA_029582265.1. Lineage (NCBI taxonomy): Eukaryota > Metazoa > Echinodermata > Asteroidea > Forcipulatida > Zoroasteridae > Zoroaster > Zoroaster sp. YZ-2022. The sequence goes on along the minus strand of CM055817.1, from coordinate 32,657,426 downwards.
TAGAAAATTTAATTATCTGGGGAAACCTCATTACAGAGGACGGGCGATCAGACATGGAGATCAAGAAAATAATTGGAATAGCAAAAGATACATTCATGAAAATGGACAAGATTCTGAAAGACAGAAAGCTGTCCATAGATACCAAAGTCAGAGTCCTGAATTGTTATGTGCACTCCTCTCTCTTGTATGGAAGTGAACGCTGGACAATTTCATCAGCAATGGTAAAAAGGTTGGAAGCAACTGAACTTTGGTTCTACAGACGAATGCTACGCATACCATGGACAGATCGGGTAAGTTTTGACAAGAGTTGGAAGAGAGAGAACACTACTAAGAACAATCAGAAAAAGGCAATTACAGTTCCTCGGTCACATAATGAGGAAGGAGGGGCTGGAAAACCTTACCCTAACTGGAAAAATCGAAGGCAGGAGAGGTAGAGGAAGATATCGGCTGACATACATGCACAGTTTGAGCAAGTGGACACAGATACCTGTGCAGGAGATGCTGAGAGCTACAAAAAACACGGAAGTGGAATTCCATGACCGCTGACGTCCTGAAGGGACATGGCACATAGAGAGAGAAAGAGAGAGAGAGAGAATGTAAGATGACGTCAAACTGTTTAAAATATAAGGGCTTTAATTGTATGTGGAGTTTCACGTTGCGTTTAATATGCATTTCGTCACCAAAGTTTTAGGTGTTTTGGGGGGTTTTTTTGGCGGGGAGGGGGGGGGGGGTGGGTTATTGCCCAAACATTGGTTGCAATATGTAGATGATTTACAGACTTGTAACTTGGCTAAAACATTTGTCCTGATATGACGATGTATCTTAAATCATCATCATCATCATCATCATCCAAAAAACAAACAAACAAACACAAATTAATAAATAAAACAGTAAAAAATAGTAATAGAGTAGAGGCCTTGGGCAGACATTTATTGCCCACCCCCTAATTTTTTGGTTTCTACTTGCATTGTTCATCTTGGCTATTTCATGTCAGTAAAAATGCTTCAGTCCAGACTGTAGCATGAAACAGAAGTGGTGGCACAACCTCAATGTGTTATGCAACTTCCTGTGTACAGAGAACTGGTGAGTTGGCAGTCTTTGTTCCCCCAAGCCATTACCATGCTTGATGACTTTGGAGAAACATCGAAAGCAGTTTTGTGCAACAATTCACCAGTGTCTTTGTACCATTATTTTTACAGGTATGTGCACTTTTATTTTATTCTTGATTGATCTTTATTATCCATCTTTAACTTACTTTTCTAGAACATCCTGCTAGAGTGCTAAATATTGATCTAGTTTTTAAGAAATTTATAGTTTTATTGTCATATTGTTGAGCATCTTTGTCTGGAGACAAAGTCAGGCAGGATATGCCGGAGAACAAAGAGATGGAGTTCTTTTGCTCAAGGTTATAGTTTTTAGGCATTTGGTTTGTGTGGCTCATGTTATTTTGAGGATTGTTTCTTTATAGAAATGTGTATAGATTTCCCTTTGCTTTCTCATTTTCTATTTTCAATCCTTTTATCCCTCTTCTTGGTAGTTCTTGGTGAACATTTCCAACCTATCTTTTTCATCCATTTCCTTCTGCTTTTGTACCATCCCTTCTCATGCCCAAACTTTGTCTTCCATGCTCGTGTTCTTTAATCTTTTTCTAATTCAGGGTTAGATTGCTGGACATTGATACATAGTTGGATCTTGCATAGTGTAACAAGTTATCCTTTCTACCACTCAGTGTGTTTTATTGTTACATTGATATATTTTGACATTTCAAAGGTAAGGTTTAAGGGTTTTTTCTTAGGCTTATAGTCTGGAAGTTTGATTGAACTCTTAGAATACTTCTAGACAGAGAGGTTTTAGTTAATTATGTTTCAGCAATTATTTGGTTAAAAGTGTAGATTTCTAGAATTTGTTTTATCTTTTTATAAATGTGCTTTCTAGAAACAGAGTCTAGTTGCCTACATGAACATGTATGACTTTGTATTTTCCTTTGTGTGACTGATGGACTGTGCAATAAACAGTTGGTACCAGGCTTAAGCCATATTAGTCAAGTCAGTGTATAGGGTCTCAGAAAAACAAATAGAAGCTCTAGAGCAGTCTGAGAAGTTAAAGGATTAAGTCAGTAGTGACTTGTTGTATTATTTATATGATTATGATTTTTGATATCGAGAATGGATTTATGTTGTATAAGGATTTCCTTATTGATTTATCGATATAGTTATTTTAATTGATGATATTTGTATTGTTTACCATGCTTGATGACTTTGGAGAAACATCGAAAGCAGTTTTGTGCAACAATTCACCAGTGTCTTTGTACCATTATTTTTACAGAGTCATCAATATTAATGTCCACCTTGGTGTAATAATCCTCATTATTACCCGGGTACAACAATAATACCTCCCTAAGTAGTATGGTTGATGGGCGTCCGAGACCAGTTGACCCTTTTGTGGGCCTGGCTGAAGATGAGATTAGTAAAAAGGGGGTGGGAGTAGTATGTTAGATGGGGGTTCTGGACCAAGTACCCAAAAATGGGCGTGGCTGAAGGTGAGATGTAAAAACAAGGGTGGGAGGAGCGTGACGTCATCAAAAAGTGATGACGTCATGAAAGGTTGTCGCTCGCGGTCCTAAAAACGATGTAAAATCCCCACGAAAAAAAAGATATTGAAAATCGGACTTAAAAAAATGAAAAAACAAAATAAGATTATGTAGATTAATAGTAAAGATGACGACTAAATATTTATCGAAAACGATTATTCTATGCGAATAGCTTTTAATAGGTAATACAGTCAAGTGTTGTGTACCAAGTGTGGGTGGTGACGTGTTTTGCGCACAACATCAGTGGCGCGTAAGACACGGACAAAGTATACCAGTTCCGTGTCGAAAATGTAAGATTGGTACAAAATCAAAAGCTAATTTATGTACAAAATGCGGTAATGTATTAGAATTAAAATTTTTAAAGCGCGTTGAAGGGAAAGCTAGACGAGATTATAATTTAGCGATGAAAGAGTTGTTAAAGACAACAACTCGTTTATAGTGGCTAAAATTTTAAATTATACGGGGGAGGCCTTACCCGCTCCGCTACTCGCGAAGCGTGTTTTTTATTATAATAAGATTTATTTACGGTCAAGTTTACTTTAAATTCAAAAGTTTTTCTATAAGATCTTTTTTTGTTGAACTACTTTGTCATTTAGATTTGTTTCGACATTGTCATTTTTAGGGGGTAAAGCCGTATCTTTGACGTTACGGATTTTTTCTTTCATTTTAGAAATTTTTTCTCGTTCTTCGCATATTAAATGAAATTCTTCTTGATTTATAACGCCGTCTTGGATGGCTTTTGAAACGTGGTTTTCAATCGTGTTGAGTTTAGACGATGCTAAAACTCTAATTTCATCGTGTTTTTTTGCTTTTTTAGTCAATTTATATTTCGCGTATCTGAGAGCAAACGCCGCACCCCCAACCCTAAAGCTAAACCTTCTAAAACAAATCCTACTGGACTTGCTACAACGCTGGCGATACTCGCGATTCCGATAGCCCCTGCTCCCATACAGCCCAATTCTGCCATCGTTTCTACGATGCTACAAGCGTTGATGATTTTATTATATTTTTTATAGACGGCTTCACGTTGATACATTTCGATTCGTAATTCTTTTTGAATATCGTCGATTTTTTTGGAGACGAAATGTTTTTGCATCATCGGGTCGTAAATTTGGATAAAGTACATTCGTTGATTCTATAGGTACGCTCATTCTTTTACTATTAATAGAGTAAGATGAAAAAAAAAAAAAAAAACATTTTCTTAATAGTAATAGATGAAAAGTTGTCAAGTCAGGGGAAAAGTATTAATTTTTATATCGTAACAGATTCCTGCGATTGAATTACCGAAATAGACAAATTTAGCAAAAACGTTTCTGTCGTTGTCGGTGTTTGCTATTTTGAAGCAGATTTCACATTCTAAAATCTTTGGATTATTATCATTAATCTCAAATAGAGTATAATCTTCCGCAAAAGATCAATACCACTCCCTGGGTTTATATTACGTTATTTTTACTTACCCTAATGTGAGTAAAACAGTTTGTTATTGGTACAAGGGTATAAAACCCAGGTGCTCCTTCAACACCATTCCACAGAAAGTAAATTATATCATCTAAATGATATAATTATATATTATGTTGCATTTCATAGCTAGCGATATGTCCACTTTTTTCAAGAGTGTTAGCCTTAGCGGTTACGTTAGGTGCGGCCGACGAAATTCGCTTACTTTTTCGACTGGGACCGTAAATGCTCGCCATATTTATTATAGTATAAAATTAATTTAATGGTAAACTTGCTATTTTTATATTGAAACAGATTTTAGAATTTAGCGCACCGAAAAAGGTTGCCTCTACAAAAACTTTTCGAATATTTCGCATTTTAAAACACATTTCATACTTGAGATGTTGCGTTTCATTATCGATAAAATTAAATTTCTTATCTCGCGATGGAGAAGGAATATAATAAACGTTGGCCGCATAATCACCCGTTGCTGAATATGAAACGAAACTATCAGTTTTTATAAATTGTACAAAAATGGAGCAGTACGTTGGCGCGTTGTTAAACATGAAAAAAGGTAGTTTAAACGTAGCGTGCCATCCAAGTATGACGTTGTATTTTTCGACAAGAGGTATCGTTTGTAAAATTTCATCTCTGTTGAGATATCCAAAATGTTAATAAATTTCGCTAGGAAATGCTCGTAAAATCTTTTCATCTACATCTTTAGCGGCTACGCTAATAACGGAGAAACCGTGATTATTTATCTCTCTACCCTTTGAATCTTTAATTTGAAAGCTCAAGCACGACTTAAAAGTGAATTTCTTACGTCCGGCACCGGTTTAGACGCGCAGCGTGAATTTATAAATATAGTGGATGACGAGATTGATTCTCCGGTCGATTTACAATCTTCTATTCAACGATATCAAGATGTTTTACAATAGGCTCGTTCACAATTAAACTTTGCAATCGGAGAAAATTTATACATGATGCCGAGCGATATGAATTTACGAATAGGCACGTACGCGGGATACAACAATAATATTTTGATCGCAATGAGTGATTTATCTCTAGGTTCAAATTTAGATACAAATTCAGAACCCATTCCTCGTCCTATTCCACCTTTACAATCGACGCCGTCGTTGATCGCAAAGCACGCTAGCGAAGATGATCTAGTATCGAGTCCTTCTAAAACAAGCCCAATGAGCGCGCAAGAATCTCTCTCTACAATAAAAGAAGACTCTTTAGAAGAATCGAGCCCAACGAGCGCGCAAGAATCTCTTTCTACAATAAAAGAATCGCGCGACAGCCACCAAGAAGAAAAAAATGCTTTAATTATTGGTTTTGCGATTTTAACCGGACTCGGTGTTATGATTTACGAATTGATATTCTAGCGCACGAGGTTTTTCTGCACAAAAGTTAAAATTAAAACTCCAACCCCGACCAAAGCTAGCCACAAATGTTCCGCCGTACACGCGATGACGTTGGAAACTGTTTTAAATAACAAACTTGTGACCGCACCGATAATACCGGGTAAAGCGGCTAAAGCTTTTTCTCCGAGTTTAGCTAATACACTCGCTAAATGTTTTAATGTTTTTGTATCCACTCTTTTACACCTCCACTCGGTTCGGGTGGTGTTGGTTCTGGGGGTGTTGGTAAAACTGAATTTACAGTACCTACGATTGAATCACCGATAGCAGTAATGGTCATAACAAAGGCCGTTAATATACTAACGATCGTTATACCTTGTTCTCTAAATAAAGTTTTAATTCTTTCACCCCACGTTTTATCTATATTTTGTATTCTATATAACGTTTCTTTTATTCTATTGAGTTGACTACTATTCTTATAATCAAACTTGGCTATTTGTTCTTTAATCACCGATACTTCGTCTAATAATTCTTGCTCTCGTTGTACAAGTTGTTCTATCGCATTTTCATCTCCTACATCATTATTAGCGATTCGTTCTCTAACTGTTGCTAATTCTTTATTTCGTGTATACAATTCCGCTTCAAATTTTATTTTGTGTCCTTGCTCTGTTTTCATAAGATCTGCGTAACCCCTTATTTCGCGCCATACATTTACTTCCTCACTAGTTTTTGCTTTTGTAGCGAGAAAATCAAGATAATCTTCAATCGTATTTATTGTCTTATTTACTCGTAGATCACTCATTTCAATACCATCCTCTTCTTCTTGAGGTGGAGGTGGCGTTGGTAGCTTTTGACCTGATGGACTTTCTAGCCTTTTTACAGTTTCACCCACTTTTCCTACTATATCTTGCAATATTTTTTGTTTGGTTCTGCTCCAGTCTTTTATACCTAATTGTTCTCTCTTGAAATTAACTTCTCTATAACCAAGTGTTCTGGGTCTACCGGCTATTGTACTTAACGCAGCACAGGTTCTGTTTTTCTTATCAAGCGTCAACTTGACGCTTTGTTCATTATCGTCTCTATAATATATACCGTCGTCAAGTACGTGACATTTTTCCCATTCCGGTTGTTTGTTTAATTTCCAGCCTTTTTTTAATCATAATATAAAAATCATCAACTCGTTGACTCTGAGATCTTTTCGTTAAAGGAACATCACCACGTAATCTTTCTAATCTTTCTAAATCTCTTTGTCTTTCTCTTTCAAAGGACAAATTATAATCTTTTTCACTTAGTTCATTATCATCTTCGTCAAGATTGTGTAATAACGGATCCGCCTCCATAAGTTCATGTCCTCCTGCTGCCATTTATAATTACTTTACATCTTTTTCTGCACATAAGTTAAAATTAAAACGCCAACCCCGATCAAAGCAAGCCACAAATGTTCCGCCGTCCACGCGATGACGTTGGAAACTGTTTTAAATAATAAACTTGTGACCGCACCAATAATACCGGGTAAAGCGGCTAAAGCTTTTTCTCCTAGTTTAGCTAATACACTCGCTAAATTTTTTTATGTTTTTTGTATCCACTCTTTTACACCTCCACTCGGTTCGGGTGGTGTTGGTTCTGGTGGCGCGGGTTTATGGGGTGTTGGTAAAACTGAATCTACTGCAAGGGCGGTCGATTCACCGATTAAAGCAATGGTCATAACAAAAGCCGTTAATATACTAACGATCGTTATACCTTGTTTTCTAAATAAGCCTTTAATTTTTTCACCCCACGTGCGTTCTCTTCCATTTATCGCTTCCAACGCTTTTTCATTTTTTACAAAAAGGGTTTTAATGTTGAAACCTAAATTTTTATAAGCTTCTCTCATCGCGTCGGCTTCATCCAGTAGTTGTTGTCTTTCTTTACGAAGCGCATTCATCGCATCTTCATCTCCTATCTCATTTTCGTTGATTCTTTGTTCAACATTAGCTAATTTTTCTTGATTATCTTGGTATCTATGATTTAATTCTAATGTTGCACCTCGTTTTGTCGACATAAGTTCACCGAGACCTATCAAGGTTCTCTTATCGTAACTATCGTTTAGATCCGAGTCGGCTGAAAGAACGCTAATTGTATCTTGGTTCGCTTCTATTACCTCGTCTAGTATTTGATCGGATTGATCCGGTGTAGATGGTAACTGATGAGCTCCTTTTCTACGATGAGGTGTTTTATCGATAACAACGTTTGGCTCTAATGGTATAGTTTGTCTTTGCGCCTCCTCTACCGCATCAAAATTATCATTTACTACTTTTTGTTGTTGCGGTGATAATGGTTTTGGTTTATAATAGGATACATTTAAGTCTTTTCTTACAAAATCAACGCCATAGTATTGCGCGAGAGTATTTAAATTTAAAAATTTTCCTTTTTCTATTATACCACTTAACCTAATTTCTTTTTTACCTTTTTTAAAGACTAATATTGTTTTTAATTTATTTCAAATTTATCGTATTCTTTTATTAAAGGTTGGGCTCCAACCAGGTTGTAAAAATCGTCAACGTATATTTTAGTTAATTATTTTCTTTGCTTCAAAGTACTATGGTTTCCTATTTCTGTTTCTCTTTCTTTGTCTATTTCTCTTCTTCTTTCTCTTTCTTCTTGGGCGTTTTGGTTTCTTTCTAATTCTTTTTCCATTTCATTATTGAACCAAGTTGTTGTAGGGCTCGGTGTTTGATCACTACGATCAATACCTAAATCTTCCATCGGTATATCGCCTCCTGCTGCCATTTATAATTATTGTGCATCTTTTTTCAGTAATTTATAACTTACGTAGCCCACTATACTCATCCCTAAAATAATGAATAATATTTCTCGCGTTTTTTGATCTTGGCTCGGAACGTAAAAATCTTCTAATTGGGGTTTGTTGTATAAATATTTCGGTAAATTAAATCGCTCGCCGGTTACATTATGATATTCATTCATCGCATCGTCAATGTTGTTAAACGTTCTTTCAGCGCTCGATTCTTTTTGAATTTTTTCGTTTAAATAATCTAGATATTTTAAACGCTTTTTACTAAATTCATCTCTAGCTTTCGAAAGTTGTTCCATCGCTAAATCGTGTCTTTTTTGTTCTTCATGACCACCTTGAGAAAATACAAAATTTGATCTGGTAAAAGCCAACGCGTTTGCTACCGCGCCGCCAATCATCATCGCTACACTCACCATTTTACTTTTTATTTAAAAAAAATATATATATATTTTTGTAACTATAAAACATCAGCACATACAAAACACAGCAGCTCGTGTTGTGACTTTGTCCAGAAAGTGATGCCATATCACGCCAATCTTGAAAGAACTGCACTGGCTTCCTGTTTCACAGAGAATTGTTTTTAAACTTATGCTAATTGTTCACAAATCTTTTAATAACATTGCTCCAATTTATATTTCTGAACTACTTAAAGTCTACACTCCATCACGCAATTTGCGCTCCAGCAACATGTCACTCCTCAAGGAACCAACTTCAAAACGGAACTGGGGTGATAGATCGTTTTCTGTCGCAGCTCCGAGACTCTGGAATCATCTTCCAACTAAACTCAAATCTTGTCATAGTATAACCAGATTCAAGTCGATGCTTAAAACTCATCTTATGTCACAACTCTTCAAAGATGATGTATATTTGTAATTGCATTGTAGGTACATGTATCTCGGTACATAATTTGTTTTGTTTTCCCTATGCTATCATTGTATATTGTTTGTATTAATGTTTTTTCTTTGTTTCCGCGCCTTGAGCGCCTAGCAGGGTGGATATGTGCGCGCTAAAAATCTGTATTATTATTATTATTATTATTATTATGCGTACGGAGATGTACTCGATCCATACAGAAGAATAAGAAATCCTTTGGGATTAAAAGGAGTTCGTCAAAAAGTCGTCATTACAAACAATCCGAGTACCATTACCGAAAATCAATTGTTGACGGTTCGTTTTCCAAATTTAGGGTTGGACGTGTTTTTATTTTTCGTCTGTGTTGTTCGTCAGTTTTTGCTGTGAATTTCTTCATCTGTGTGAATTTATTTCAACTTTTTAATCAGTTTTATGTAGTTAACTGTGGAGCTTTTATATATCCTCTTTTTACGTACTTTTCTGCTGATGGCGAGTGGATGTTGATCGATTATCACCATCGGGATTTCTTCACATACCGGTAATAATTCAACATGGCGGCTGGATTGCTGGGTACTTTATATGCAATACTTTTGTACTGTATGCTGCTTTCTTCATGTAAATGTGGTTTCAACGACATTGAATTTGACGGTATTTATTTTTTATCGCCCATCAATAATACCATTATATCTCCCGCCGCCAGTATGTCTGCTGTTAGGCCTAATGGAATATTTTCACTACCGATGGGACATGAAGTTTTGTCGCATTTTATTATTCATGTTGAGAAAAGATCAAGGAGGGAGTTAAGGATGTCTTTGCGTAAGAAGCTGAACTATTCACCACATGTAAATAAACATAGTCTACTACTTTTGTTGGCACTTTTAGTGTGTGGAGATATACATCCATGTCCAGGCCCTCGAAACAGAACAACTGAACATGAAGGGTTTAATTTTTTGTATATGAATGCTCGCAGCCTAAAAGCAATACGAAGATCCAGGATGAGTAAGCTGAGAGACTTTGAAGCTATCCTGTCTAATGGCACTCATGACTGTGTCTGTGTTACTGAAACGTGGCTTAATTCATCTGTGGGAGATGCTGAGTTGTCTGTGCCTGGGTATACACAGCACCGTAAGGATCGATCTAACAACAAGACCAGAGGAGGGGGTTTATTGTGTGTCATCAAGGACTCGGTTTTATCCACACGTCGAGCCGACTTGGAACCGGATGATGAAATTCTAATAGTTGATATTAGACCGGACAGGATCCATAAGATTGCAGTTCTCCTGTGTTATAGACCTCCAGATGGTGATATTGGAACTTTCGTCACGAACATTAATTCTGCTCTTATAAAAATATCAACTTATTATGATCATGTTATTGTTCTAGGTGATTTTAACCTGCCAAAGGTCAACGGTTGCCATGACTCTGTTTTGATTAATATATCAAATGCTGAACAGGATTTTTGCGATACATTTAATAATTGTTTTCTTACTCAACTAGAGACAACTGTAATAATATTTTGGATTTGGTTTTTACCTCATTTCCTGATAGTATTACTAACATGTGTATTTCTCATGGTTTCCTCACTGACCATAGGCTGCTTGAATTTGATATTAATACTAGCGTTAGAAAAATCAAAAGTGCTCCTCGTTTTGTTTATAACTTTAAGTGTGCACATTTTGAGGTTGTCAGATCCGTTCTCTCTAGTACTGATTTTCATACTATTTATGATGCTGATGATGTGAATATGGCCTGGTCTAATTTTGTTGATATATTTCTGAGTGTATTGGATAGATTTGTTCCTAAAATAAAAATTAAGGATCCCACAGCACCTGGGTGGATAGATGCAGAAGTCCGACATGCTCAAAATTAAAAAAAATCGGCCTGGAGGAAGGCTAAAAAATCTAATTTAACTCAACATTGGACAGCTTTTCGAAAGTTGCGTAACAGTTTTAAGAATCTTTTGTCTTATAAGTATAAGCAGTATTTGAATAATCTTGGGTCAACTCTTGTGGATAACCCTAAGAGATTTTGGTCATTTTTTAGGCAAAAAACTAAAACTAAATCATTACCCAACACGGTAAAAAGTGGTATTGGTCAAACTGCTACTAATGCTAAAGATAAAGCTACTTTGTTTAATAATTATTTTTACTCCGTTTTGACCCAACCAAAGGATTATGATTTCTTACCCGATATTCCTGTTTATAAACATGCTGAATTGGGGTCAATATCTGTTAATGAGAGTGAAATTTTAGACATCCTTAATCATTTAGACATAACTAAAGCAGTGGGTCCTGACGGGTTATCCCCTCGAGTTTTAAAAGAATGTGCTCAACAGATTATTTCTCCTTTGTGTCATATTTTTAACTTGTCTCTTAGAACTCAAGTATTACCCAGTGATTGGCTAAGAGCAAATGTTGTTCCAGTTTTTAAAAAATCAGACAAAGATAAAGTTGAAAATTATAGGCCAGTGTCTTTACTCAGTGTATGTGCCAAGGTTATGGAAAGGGTTGTTTATAATGTTATTTTTCCAGTTGTTCGGGATGATATATACAACCTCCAACATGGGTTTGTTAAAGGTCGCTCAACGGTTTCACAACTCTTAACAGTATTGCAAGAAGTCAGTTGTGTTTTGGACAGTGCTGGACAAGTTGATGTGATTTATCTTGATTTTTCCAAAGCTTTTGATAGTGTTTCTCATGAATTAATCATTCACAAATTACAGTCTTTTGGTATTCATTCGGATTTACTCGGTTGGTTTAAGTCTTACTTGAATAATCGTCAACAAAGGGTGGTTGTCGAGGGATGCAACTCTGATTGGCTGCCGGTTGTGTCAGGTGTGCCACAGGGTTACGTATTGGGTCCGTTATTGTTTCTTCTGTATATTAACGACATGCCCAGCACTGTCCAAAATTGTACAGTGGCACTGTTTGCCGACGATTCCAAGTGCTTTAATTCAATTAAGAATATATCTGATTGTAAATTATTACAGAAGGATATTGATTCCCTGTATTCTTGGAGTGTTAAGTGGGATTTGCATTTTAATATTTCGAAGTGCCAAATTATTTCCATATCTAGGCGTAAAAAATTGGTAAATTTTGATTACAAATTAAACAACATTTCTCTCGAACGGGTTGATTCTGTTCGGGATCTCGGCGTGGAGATTTCCTCGGGTTTTGTGTGGAATGATCATGTTAATAAAATTGTTGGCAAATGTAATAAGATGATGGGGTTGATTAAACGTATAATTGGCTATGAAGCTCCTGTTCGAGTTTCAAAAACACTATATTCTACTTTGATTAGAAGTAACCTTGAATATTGTAGTTCTGTGTGGAGTGGAACATCAAAACGTAACATTAGATTAATTGAAGGTGTTCAAAGACGGGCTACAAAATTTTTCCTGCATTATCCTGAGGAAGACTATAAGTCACGATTGGATAGTCTTGACATTTTACCGTTGTCTTTTAGAAGAGAAATTGATGATCTTATATATTTTTTTAATTGTAAAATTAAACATTTTAATATTGATCGTTATGTTAGTTTTAATGTAACTCAAGGCCGTCCTACCACTAGACTTTCTTCTGATCCTTATATGTTAACTGTTCCTAGGTATAAAACTGAATCACATAATTATTTTTATTTTCAGCGGATTGTTCCAATCTGGAATCAACTTCCTTTGTCAACAAGATCTGCCACTTCACTTTCGTCGTTTAAATCTCAAATATCTCAGTTTTACAGAACAACATTTTCTTCCAGTTTTTCGGTAGATAATATTTGTACATGGATGTATTTTTGCCATTGCTCTCTCTGTCGGCGTATTTAATTCGTTGGTTAATGTTGTCTTTTGGGTTATTTTCCGTCCTAACTTGCTTCAGCGGCCCTCCAGTGGTGTAACGGGGCGGGGAGGGGGGTGGGGGTGTAAAGAGGTATATAATGTTTAGTGGGTTTCTTGTGGTAGGATGGCCTTGTAGAGGTGCTGGTCACCTGTTCTATCTTACCATTCACTGGCTTTGTTTAAAATGAATTTTTGTGTATTTGTAGTTAATTAGGGTTTGGTTTTATATTTAATTGATGTAATCTGATTGCCAGTGTAAAATGTAATAAAATAAAATAAAATAAATTAGCCTTTAACATTGATATAGTGTCTGCGGACGATGTTGCGAGAACGATGGTACAGAATATAGGTAGAGCCATCGTAAAACATATAATCATTAAAATGGAAGGAAATGAAATATTTTCATTAGACGATGCGGATGTGTTTCATTGTTATAAAGACGAATGGCTAACGGGAGATCAACGCGATAATCTAGCGTATCAAGGCATCGAAGATGCCAAAGTGACTAAATTGCGAGTAGGCTCTAGCGACGCCGTTCCCGCGGGCAACGGAGGAAAAGATAAAGCCATCGCGGATACATTAAAAAATAGATATCACATTCCGCTAGATTTTGAATTGTTGACCGATCATCAGCCCTACTACCAATCGGGGATCGGAGATCGGTTGACTTATGAACTCGTGTTTAATCAATTTTCGAGCGTGATTAAAAGCACCGACGATAATGCGAAATATATCATAAGTGGGATTTCTTTAGAATATCAAGTCGTTCATATACCGGAACTCGCTCGAACGATTAAAAATCAATATAGCAACCGGTTGTCGATATTGTTTGATCGCGTTCTAAGACAGAGCGTGACCCCGTTAAACAAACGCGATCCGACGTGGAATATAAATTTAAATACCCCCGCAAAAAGTATGAAAAGAATATTGTTTTTATTCAAAGAGCCCGATGTAAAAGAATCCAACAAGTTTTATAATCCAAAAATTGATAAAGTTTCAATCACGATCGAAGGCGTTCCCAATCAACTCTACGCGCATGGAATGAAAAGGTATCAACACTGGGAAGAAATTCATAAATATTTCGGTGATTCGAGCAAAGAACACGCTATTCGAGTCGTTAAAGCTCTAAATTTATCCAACGTTAAACAAGCCGATTATTTACTCGATCGATACGGTTTATTTTTTAGATATGAGAAGGAGCGACGACAATAAAATACACGGAAGCGGAAGAAGAGTACAAAACTTATCCGAATGAATTACCATTCAAATGGATAAACAAGTGGAAGCCACGGTTGAATTATACATGTACACTTTTATTATTATGGACGCGCAACTCGTTATAAAAGACGTACGTTTTGAATCCGTCGATTATTAGTATTAACGACTAATATTAAAAAGGAAATGTTACCGAAATATCCTCACGTTGGGCTCATTTGCGGACAAACCGGATGCGGAAAAACAGAATTTGTTTTAAATCTATTACAAAAAGAATATTTAAAACGTTTTGAAAATATCGTTATATTATGCCCCACCATCGCCGACAACGACGCGTATAAAAATAGAATTTGGTTTTATAACGATGAGCGAGTGCACTTTTACGATTTAAAATACATTTCGTTAAACAAAGCGATAACAATTTATAGCGACGTATTCAAAGGAGACGAGACGTTGTTTATCATCGACGATTGTAGCGCGAGTAAAAATTTGCGCTATAAAAAAGTTGATCGAGATGAGACGAATGTATTGTCATAATTGGCTTTTAGCGGCCGACACGCGCGTCACAGCTGTTGGATCATTGCACAAAAATATAATAGCGTATTGAAAGATTTTAGAGAGCAACTCAAATGGACGTGTTTAATTTATTGTAAAGATAGAGATTCGTTTGAGAATTGTCTTCGAGAAAATGATGTTATACCGACGAAAGAGTTGAGAATTCACCAAAAATTAAAACGAGTTAAACATCGCAAAATATGGATCAACCTACCGATTATGAAATACGTGACTAGGTTACTTGTAGGTTACTTGTAGGTTACTTGTCGGTTACTTGTAGGTTACTCGTAGGTTACTCGTAGGTTCATTGCAGGTTACTTGTAGGTTACTTGTAGGTTACTCGTAGGTTACTTGTAGGTTACTCGTAGGTTACTTGTAGGTTACCTGTAGGTTACTTGTAGGTTACCTGTAGGTTACTTGTAGGTTACTTGCAGGTTACTTGTAGGTTACTTGCAGGTTACTTACAAGTTGGTGTTTTTAATAAATATTATAGAATCTATTTATACATATGAATACTAAACAAGTAAACGAATCATTTATAAATATAGATACTGACCAAGTGCAAAATGTTATAGTAAATCTTGTACAACTTTTAAATACTGAAAAAGGAAAAGAATAACTAGTACGAGTTTTAAATACCAACGCTGAAAAAGTGAAATATTTAATTATAAATATAAATATAAATACTCAACCAGTGCAAGATACAATAGTAAATTTTAAACAACTTTTAAATACTGATGGGTTATCTAGCATTACTTATTGGTTACTCGTTGTTTTTATAAATTGTATCGATTATTCTATAAATACTTATAATAAATGGAAGACCTTCATAAAATGTTGATTGAAAATCCACAAATGATAGGCCAACCATCCGCGGATGAATCTACGAGCGACGGCTTGCAGCAACGACGAAATGTACGACTCGCATCCGTTGTTGCGGGGGGAGATTCGAAAAAATAAATTGGTAAAGAGTATTCCATCAGCGACATTGAAGCTTTGTCTACGGAAGAGCGAGATGTATTGTACACGCAATACGAAACTAAATTAGGTCGCGATATAACGCAGTCTTTAGGTAGAGCCATTCTAACATTATACGCCAAATTATTAGGATTTAGTTGAAATCGCATTGATTTACACGGTTATCATTTTGAAATTGACGACGAAGGTAAATTAATTTCGGATTTAGAAAAAGATCCATTCATTTCGAGCATGCTTTCTACCGTAGCCTGTTAAAATATACTACAAGTACGGCATGTTGATCGCGCCGCTCTCGACAATGTTAATTACGGCAAAACATTTAAAAAGAAAAGAAGAATCTTGTATAGATAATAAAAGCGATGGAGCCGAATGTAGATCAAACGAGCAACGATTCACCGCGCCAGCGTCAAGCGAGCGGACGTTGACGGTAACGAAAACACCGACTAAAAAAGATAAAAATCCAAACAGAGTCGCGGCTGGAAAAAGACTCGCCGAACTTAATAAAAAGAAAAAACAAGAATTTAAAAAAGGTGGTATTCGTTATGCCGCGCCAAAGTCGTCACGAGACGATATACCGATAAAAGAACAAAGCTCTGTCAACAACTACTACTATATCGCTATTGCCTTGGCCGTTGGAGGTCTCGCTTATTACTTGTTTTCCAAACCCTCAGAACCCTCTGCCGCGCAAGCGCGAGCACCCCCTAAACCAACACCCAAACCTACACCCGCCCCCAAGCCAGAACCGAGAGAACTCGTTGTTTTTGAAATGGAATAAAAAAGAAAATTTTAATTTTTGTATATTCTAAGTATAAAATAAGATGGATACAACAAAAATCGGTGATGCGGTTTATCACAGCGTCGTTGTAGGACTTTTTACCGTTTTTTACAGCGTGCTCGGTAAAAAATATTTAAAATAAACACAGCTGATTTAGGAAAGTTGGATATGATGGGTGGTCTAAAACTAACCACGGCGGTTGTAGCGGGTTCGTTGACGGAAATGTTACTAGTTGAAAAAGGAATTTTACCAGACTCTATCATGCCTAAAGTTACTCCCAAATAAAAATATATTGTACAATATTTAAAATGGATAAACGAATAAATCAAAAGCTACGAAACGTCTATTATAGTCCAAAAGGATACTGGAAAGGTCTCGACGCGATCGATAAATTAGCTCGAGAAACTCGAGTAAATAAAAAAGTAGTTTCACGGTGGATAAAAAAGCAAGCGCTGTGGCAAATTTATTTACCCTATCCTAAATATATTCCTAGACCGACCAGTTCAAATTCAACGTTACAAAAACCAAATGAGGTTCATCAAGCGGATTTATTGTTTCTTCCGCACGATACGATCGGTAAAACTAGTAAAACGTACAAGTACGCGTTAACCGTTGTAGATGAAGCCAGCAGATATAAAGAAGCGGAACCGTTGACCGATAAAACCGCCGGTCTAGCGTTTGAGAAAATTTATAAACGTTCGCCGTTAACTTGGCCAAAAATTTTAAAAGTCGATCCTGGAAAAGAATTTATGTCTAGCGTTAACGTATTAAAGAGTAAACATGTTGTAAAAATCCAAAGAAGCGAAGCGAGTCAACATAGAGCCCAGGGTATAGTAGAGCGATTTAATAGAACTTTGGGTGAAATCATATTTTCTCATCAATACGCGCAAGAACTAGCGACGGATACGAGAAATAGAGAATGGGTTAAAAGATTACCCGCGGTCGTAAAAGCATTAAATAATGAAACGAGCAGACTCTTAAATTTAAAACCTAAAGATGCGATTAAATTGCAAGTCGTTAAACAAAATCCTGCCTCACCAGTTGTAAGGAAAGAAAAAAGAATACCAACTAGCAGCCTAGTTCGATATTTATACGCACCCGGTGAAGCAGAAAAAGATACGAGACGTCGCGCGACCGATCCTATATGGAGTATAAAAATGTATACATTAGCTAAAACGATGAAAGCTCCGAATCAACCCATCTTGTATTATTTAGATGCGGGCCCCGCGCGCAGTTTTGTAAGAGAAGAATTACAAATTGTTCCTCGAGATACGGAAAATCCACCGATTAAACGATTATAGCGGAGCTTTGCTCGGTTAATTCTGAAATGTTATAATGACCGTAAGAACAAGTATGTATTCCATCCTCTAAAATATATATCTTTGTGTCTAAAGGAGATAGTGATATTTTATTTACTCGCGTTGTATATAATCTATGTTTTTAATTTCTAATAAAATTCATCTTGCGTTTTAATGGTTTCAAATCGCGTAAAACTTGTTTATATCGCTCGTGTTTAATTTCCCGTTCTAAAACTTGTTTTTTAACACCCTTGGATTTTCTTGGTTCTTTCGAAAAAACACCGGGTCTTGATTCTATTTCTTTTTGAGCAAGTATCGAATACATTTTCGGTCTTAAACCGACAATTTCGGAGATTAGAGTTCCCGCAGTCTCGTCTTTCATTTTACCGATCACTTTTTTATTTTCTTCAGAATATAAAAAATGTTGTTTATCTTTTTCTTTGCTATAATAATTACTAAAATCGTATAAATGCTTGTCTTTTTTCATATCTTTATAAACATCTTCCGTTTGAATCTCGAGTAATAAGCTATCCGTATCCGTGTACAGTAAATTACACCTTGAGTCGTATTTCTTTTTTAAATGATTGTAATAAAAATCGTACATTAAATGTTTAGATAATTCATGTATGCTCATTCCGCCGTAGACTGGGTGGTTGAGTACGAGTTTTATTTTGTGCATGTGAATCGCCACTAGATCGTGATCTTTAAACATTTTAGCTTCGGCAAAATTTGGTTTTGCGAATAATTTAAGCATTTGCTTTCGTTCGTTTTCATCGTTGAGGCGCTTCAAATTCACGTTGACGCGATTTCGTACATTTTCCATCGTTTTTCCAAAAACTGAATTATTCATGAGTTTGTACAAATCTTGCTCAAATTTTGACGATGCATTTTTTCTGAGTTGGGTGTTTAAATCAATGTATGATTTCATCCACGGAGATTGATTAAATTTTAAAACGCGATGAATTTTAGTAAGTTTCATACCGAGTTGTAAATATAATTGTAAATTACGATAATGAAGCACGTATTTTGATTTATCGTATAAATTGGGAACTAATTTTACAACGTTTGGAGCTGGTTTGTCGTTTAATAACTTTCGTTGGTATTCACTCATCCATTCTTTCGGTACC
This sequence comes from Zoroaster sp. YZ-2022, assembly GCA_029582265.1. NCBI lineage: Eukaryota > Metazoa > Echinodermata > Asteroidea > Forcipulatida > Zoroasteridae > Zoroaster > Zoroaster sp. YZ-2022. The sequence goes on along the minus strand of CM055817.1, from coordinate 32,638,612 downwards.
CTCAACGACTCTGGCGCGAGTGGAAACGCGTTGTGAGAATCGTGTAATTTTTCTGGATATTCTAAATCAACTTGTAAAATGTAGCCTTTGCTCGATTCCGATGAAATTGATGTTATATCTAATTCGTAAATTTCATCTCTAGTTAACCATTTAAAATTACCCGTTGGTAAAGGCTGACTCATCGCGTACCCGTATAAATTATTCGCGTCTAAATATTGTATAAAAGTCGTAGGTTTTGTTTTATCGTAATCATTCAAGTATTTATTGTTTGCTTTCGCGTATCTCTCGCTTACCATACACGTTCCTCCTCTCAAACCTTTTTCTATAAACAAATGCATGTTGTAATCCGTTAACAATTCCAAAGTTTGTTTCGAATGTTTAAACAGATCGTCCCAGCTCAATCCTGGACTAGTATAATAATGAGCCGGATCTAACCCGTATTGTTTCATACAAGTATCGCGAAAATTTTCAAACACGTCCGCCAATAAGCAAGTATCCGTACGCACGTACAAATTGTGATAATCACCTAGATTTTTACAATCAAACTTGTTGAAAACGTCAATTGCATGCGCGTATTGTTCTTTAGTAATACTAACGTTGTTTAAACTACTATAAAAATATTCTATCGGAGGAAGTTGTACTTCTTCAAATCTTTCAAAACTATCCATGTACTCGTAAAGATAAATACCTTTTTGTTTTAAAAGATTAAATTTTTGTAAATTGGGTGTGTGTAATTTCGTAATACGAAAAGATTTACTCGATTTTACGAGTTTATCTAATGAAGCGAGTAAAAATTGAAAACTGTCGATAAATCGCAGTTGACCGATTGAAAAAGAAATGTACTTTTCCATATTGTTTGAAATACACGTTAGATTTCCTCTTGCTCGACTCGCGGCATGCATAATGAGATGAGAGTCGTATCCTCGCAAATTATGAAATACGACCGGAATAAACGTTTTATAAGGTTTTAAACTGAGTTGCAAGTTACATTTACTATGCGCAGCGCCTCTATATTTACCGGTAATGTGACAATGATCGCGTACTTTTGTGTAAGTTTTTTTATCGTCTTCAAAGAATCTCTTTTCGCATATCCAACACTTGTTAGTATTTTTAAAATCTTCTACATCTTCTTTAGTCATGTAAATTTTTTAAGGATTTTTAATCATCTCGTTAATATTTTCTTCTTCCTTGGCTAATTCATTTAAAAAATGCCGGCTGCATCTTCTCCTCGGTATACAACGGGAGAACGAGTTTCACCGTCGCATCGAACGACGACGTACGAATAACCGCAAACGACGTGTTCTTGTAGTTTTCTAGTACTCGTTGTATTCACATCGTCAATCTTTTTAATTATACTTTCAAAGTCGGCGTATATGACAAAAGGAACTTGTTTCTTTTTATGAAAATTTATAAATTGCAACGTATCGTTTTTACCCTTGGCCGGCATTTTAATCGCCGTTGGTGTGCCGTTAACTCCCTTGGACATTTCTACGTGATTTTCAAGATACGCTTCTGTTGAAAAACCCTGTAAACATCTTACGCAAAAATGTTTACGAGGATTGTGTTTTGTTTGATCGTGAAGTAAACGACTTAAACTTGTTATCCAAACGTAGTGCGATACATCTTCTTTATGAATTAATAATAAAGTTATACGATCTATAGTTTTAGGTTGCTCGCTAAGCTGGTAAACTATAAACATATTTGAATCATAACCAAAAACGTTTACCGCCAAGTTATTTTGTTTCTCTACTTGCTTAATTTGATCGATACGAGTCGGAAAATCGATTCCGTTAAAATTTAAATCGTCTTCCGTCGGATAGCTACTCGCTCTATCAACGTGTTTTTTCGCCGGAAAAAGAGCGCTTCGAAGCGCCCATCGAAAACATTCGTTGTCTTTATGTTTTACGTTGATGCACGCTTGTTTGTTTTTCGCATAGCTCGATATGAGAACGACCGTGAAAAGGTTGATATTTATTGTAAATAATACTCATTTCTACGATACGAATCACGATCCATCCGGAACCGTTGTGCGTCCACTTTTCTAAAGACTCGACAATTTGTGAAAAAACAGTTTCGAGTACATTTTCAATGTCGTTCAAATTAAATAAAACAATTTGTCCGTTATTATGAAATCTTGGCTCGGCCTAATCCATATAACCCTCTCCTACATCTTTTTGTAATCTAATACGTATATGTATCATAAACTTGTACGACCTAAAATCTTTCAAGTCTATACCAAACTTGGCTATAATCTTTGGTTTCACCGCTTCCCAAAATATGTTTAATCTTCTTCTTTGCTATGGCCATACGGTACATACATCCATCGCTCGCGTAAACATCTTCCACCGTCAATCGGCGGTTCGTCAAATCTCAACTCGGGTTCTAAACCGCGAAACCGTTTAATAGCGACGATATACCCTTCTTTAGTACGCTCTCCTCTTTTCCCGCGGTAATGTTCGGGTAAAACAATATTATTTATTCTTACGTAATCTTTAGGTTCGGCTAAATTTAATTTATACAATGGCTTTGGTTTACGACGACGTAAATATCTTTTTACCGCTTCGTAATAAGACCGTTTATTTATTTTTTTCGTTCTTTCGTCTCGAAGTATAAAAATTGGTTCATGCTCTCGCGCAAATTCTTTCAATTCTCGCAATGTCCATTTCGATAAATATTTAGTCGTCATCTTTATTATTAATCTACATAATCTTATTTTTTTTCTTTCAGTTTTTTAAGTCCGATTTTCAATATCTTTTTTTTCCTGGGGCTTTTACGTCGTTTTTAGGACCGCGAGCGACAACCTTTCATGACGTCATCAAAAATGATGACGTCATGCTCCTCCCTCCCCCTTTTTTATTACTAATCCCACCTTCAACCACGCCCATTTTTGGCTACTTGGTCCAGAACCCCATCTAACATACTACTCCCACCCCTTTTACCTTCAGCCACGCCCACAAAAGGGTCAACTGGTCTCGGACGCCCATCTACCATACTACTCCCTAATAGAATGGTGTAGAGACTTGTAACTTGGGACAAACATTTATTAAGATATGATCAAATCCATACAAACATAAAAGCCCTATAACTCCCTAACGATATGATGTGCACACTTGACAACAAACATTTATACCAACATGTAGATGGACTAAAACAATGGAAGTTGTAAATCCCGAACGAAACGAAGTACAGACTTGTTACAAAGATTTGTTGTGGTAGGCAGCTGTATCACAAAGTCACGGGAAAGTCAGCGGATCCGGTTTATTGAGCTAAAACAATTAAAATGTAATAAAACAATACAAAAAAACTATAACTCCTTTATGGAATGGCGTACAGAATATTGAACTATCATCTGTCCCAATAATGTAGATGTGTCTAAAATCATATAAGTCATACAAACGTAAAAGGTTCCTGCACAATGGACTAAAACAATGATCATTTGAAAGCATTATAACTCCCAAGCGGAATGACGTACAGATTTGTAACTTGGCACAAACATTTCCTATGATACTTAGATGTATCTTAAATAATGAAAGTCTTAAAAACGGCACATGTACCGGTAAAATGGGCACAATAATCAATTGGATTTACTAGCACAGGTTTAGGAATCTCGGTGGTCCAGTGGTGAATGCGTCTGACTGCTAATCAGAAGATCCTGAGTTCGAGCCCGCCAATTAGCATCACAGAGGTTAGGTCATTACTCTTCATTGTTTTCTTCCTAACCCGTTCACGGCTCTCATCCGTGACAAGTAGTAAGTATTAAAAGCTATGAAGTACAGACTTGTAACATGACACAATAATTGACTGGATTTACCAGTACCCGTAAAGGAAACTAGGTGGTAAAGTGGTGAATTCGTCAGAAGGTCCTGAGTTCCAGATCCACATGAACTGATTTTATAACTCTTCTTTGTATTCTTTTGTATTCGTTCATGGATATCATCCGTGGACAATTAATGTTTACATAAACGCCTTTAAAATGTTTTCCATTCCAACATTTTAACAAAACACAAAGTCTAACAAACATTAAAACAAAACGGTCGCTGCCCTGCATTAACAAGTGCGACATATTGTGGGAATTAAATGTATTTAAAAACGAAATGATACCAATTGCCACACTAAAGACAAGTACGAGTTTAATTACCTTTTGTATTCAAGATATTATAAATAACTCAATGTTTAGCTCATTACGTTGTGTTAAGGAGGAAATTGAGTGAAAATTTGCAAACTAATGATGGCCTGACACCAGGTGAGTCAATTACCATACATGTAATCATCAGTTTGGCCATAATAGGAAGGCTATAATATGTTTATGTTCTCCTTCCATTTAGTGTTTTGAAGGTAGACGTATGTACCTTGCATATATTGCTACGGCTATTATGTGCGTACTGATCTGTGGCGACACCAATGCCCACTTAATTAAGCCTGAACTCCCTGTACAGACTGATGGTAGCAGTAGAATAGCTCATGTGCGTGGGCGAGTTGCTCACAAGAGTGATTTGTTAAAACCTCCTGAAACTGGGCTACGATTTAGGTCAACATGGCTACATCCAAAACAAACTACGTGAATTGGGTCATCTCGTCATACAACTCCGAAAAAAAACAACACTCACCAACCAAATGCATCACTTGAGTTATTCGTGCATCCCCACCACCTGAATGGTATCGTCAAGGCTGTTCATGATGTCGCTGGCTTCAGTGAAGACAAGCAGTTGTATCATGTTCCATCTCTAGCACTAAAGATTGGACATTCCATCAAGAAATGTGCGCTCATACTGAAAGAAATGCTCTAAAGTGTGGGCAAAAGTACAAAGCGGAACAAGCGGAAAGTTTCTGCAGTTGTGTGACATGAATTGGCGAGAACATGTGTCCACCCACGTGCACAAAACACTGTACTAAGGAAAGCGCAATAAACCTCACGTTCTCCTGACAAATGCCGATATAATAATAATAACAACAACAACAACGACGACGACGACGACGATGATGATAATAATAATGTAGACTTATATAGCGCACGTATCCACCAAACTGGTGCTCAAGGCGCATTACATTATTACGCCTGCTCATCAGGCTCATAAATCATTCCTGAAACCATCTCAGCTCCCTGGGGAGTATACGGCTCAAGTGCTGCCATTTCAGCGCATATGGGCTAGTCAAACACAACAACAACTCTGCCCTCACAGCTACCCATTTAACCTGGGTGGAGAGAAGCAATTATGGTAAAGTGGCTTGCTCAAGGACACAAGTACCATGGTCGCGGTTGGGATTCGAACCCACATTCTGACGACTCAGCCATCAGAACACAAATCCGATGTACTAAACCGCTCGACCATGGTACTCCATATGGTCAAAATGTCCTTGTACCTCCGTGAATCTGATGCCAGGGAAATGCAACTCCTTTAGGGTGCTCGGGGCCCATAAAATATACCAGCTTGGAAGAGACTGAATAAAGTCACTCTGTGCAATCTCATTATGTTCAACCGCAGAAGGCCAGGGGAAGTATCCAAGATGAAACTGGAAGACTTCCACAAGCACATGTGCAGCCATTGTCACTGAGAACTGTTCCTGTTCTTCTCACTACTGAGGTGATGTCGTCGTTGATGGCTCTGGTCGCAAAGATACATCAAGCTGGAGTCGCTCAAGACAAAACGTACTTGTTCGCGTGATGTTGTTATGGAGGAACAGGCCATAATTTATACGAGGAAGTGACTGTTGTCTAAGAGCATATGCAAATGATGCGGGCCTTGACAATGCTGACAGCATCCGGTCTACAAAGCTTCGTGAACGTGTAACGACTGCATCACAATTGTTTTCCTTTAAGAACCATCAGCTTGAAACACTTGCCGACTTCATGGGTCATAATTTGGGAATAGCATGTAGACGTAAAACCCACCGTGGAAAGAGAAAACAGGTCTCCCATATCCCAGTAATTATTACTAAGAAAAACTACAGTATTCCACCTCGTCTAACGTTGGTATCTCCTAGACAGCTTACACCCATATCCCTGGTACCAACTACGAGTGAAAATCTTCCCCTCTTGCCCGTTTTGTTCCTGACCAATGCACGCTCGCTCAACAATAAGATTGATGAGTTGGAGCTTAGTTTAAATCAGTATTGTGTTGATATTGCGATAGTGACAGAAACTTGGTTTACTGATTTTACTATCCAGGCGGCCAATATTCCACATTTCAAACGTTTTATCAAAGTGAGAGGTAACAAACGTGGAGGAGGAGTGGCTAACTATGCAACGGATCACTTACCGGCTCAACATATCCCCAACCACACTTGTGAATTTGAATGTCTCTGGCTCAAAATTGATTTAAGGAAATCCAGAAGTAGTATTGGCAAAATGTACATTGGTGTTATCTACTTCCCACCTAGTGCTCCTTACGGCAATGAGCTTCTTGATCATATTCAGCAGACTATTGATGAGATAAGGGCACATGACATCTCAGCCATTATTTCCATTTGCGGGGACTTCAACGAGTTGCCAACTGCTTCTCTCACATCAGATCTGGATTTACTTCAAATTGTTGACTTCCCAACACGTGGAAATTCATCATTAGACAAGATCTTCACTAATTGTCCGGAATATTTCGATAGCTCCACTTGGTTCTAGCGACCATTGTTCCATCCGTTTGAATCCTGTTCATGAACTGTACTTCAAGAGAAAGAAGGTCACTCTTTATCGTTTCGGTTTGCGGTAACACCATGTGTTTATCTCAACTAACGTGAAGCTGAGATACAGGTTCTGAAAAGAACCGTTTCGCACAACTCGTATCTCAACCTTCGTTAAGTGAGAAAGGTTCAAGGGAGAACCAATTTCGGGCAACTCGTTTTTCTCTACTGTCGCTAAGTGAGAAATATGGTTCAGGGAGAACCATGGGGACTTCACGGGTTAATATGGTTCAGGGAGAACCATAGGGACTTCACGGGTTATTCTCTACGTTTCGATTAGCCTGCTCTAATCTTCTTCAGGAGAATGAAGAGGTTTGCCGATGCAACTCCTTAAGTAGTATTTGCTGGGATTATGTGTAGAATGGGAAGTGTTCCGATTGGTGCTACTGTTGTGTGATGTGTTGTGATTGGTTGCCACCGTGGCATTGTTCTTGCTCGTCCTTACCGAGACTCTTCAATTCGCTCCTTTGGTCAATGGATCACGAGTCATGACTGGGACAGCGTCTGTACAGCACCATCAGCTAATCATTCTGTTGATTTGTTCTCCCAGGAGCTACAGGACTCCTATATAAAGAACTTCCCACTCATTAGATCTCTCTTAACTAGAAATGACAAACCTTGGATGACGTATAAAATCAAAAAAGTTGTTAAGAAAGAGAGATAATGCTTACAAACCCAATCACTTATTAAGATAAAGGCGTACTCTACGTAACCAAGGTCAAAGAGAAATAAGAGTTGCTAAGAGTAATTATTATAACCAATCTGTGCAAGATCTAAAGACCTGCCAACCAGGAAAGTGGCACCAATATATTCAAAGATTGTGTAATCTTAGACCTAAGCATGTCAATATTCCAGGTTCTGAGGATAATCTTCTTGAAACGGCAGTCGGTATCAATACTCACTTTGCTACAATTTGTAATCAGCTTCCGCCGCTGGATTTAACATTACTCCCAGCTTACTTACCTGCTAACTCTCCACCTCCTACAATATATCGTGGTCAGGTTATTAAGGCTCTCAAGAACTTAAAAACTTCCAAAGCAGGTCATTCAAATGATTTACCTGTTAAATTAATTAAGGAATTTTCTACTGAACTGGCCGAACCGCTAACTGTCATATTTAATACATGTTTGCAAGAGGGAGTGTTTCCTACCAAGTGGAAACCGCAGTCATTACTCCTGTACATAAAGAAACTAATATTACATCTTTTGACCAATTACGTCCTATTTCATTAACGCCATTATTTACCAGAGTTGTTGAATCTTTTTTTAGCTGAATGGATTATTCATGATATTTCTGCTTACATTGACATTAAACAGTTTGGCAATCTTAAGGGATGCTCAACTGTACATTATCTTGTAGATATGCTAAACAAAATTCTGGAGGGACTCGATAAACCGGGACACTATGCCTATCTTGCCACAATTGATTTCACCAAAGCATTTGATCGAGTTAATCATTCCATTGTTATTTCCAAACTAATTCAATTAGGAGTACAGAGATCAATTATTCCTATTATGTGTAGTTTTCTCACTCAACGAACTCAGTGTACTAAACTTGGCTGCTATACTTCACCACTTTTTACTGTATCGTGTGGAGTACCACAGGGCACTAAACTTGGGCCAATTTTGTTTATAATCCTAGTCAATGATGTGGCCAATAATTGTCCTCACAGATGGAAATATATCGATGATTTAACTCTGGGTGAAGTCGTGAGCAAAAATCAAAATCATCAACCTTTTCTTCAAAATTACCTTAACAATATTTCAGATTGGTGTAGACTAAATGATGTTCTTCCGAAACCTGTCAAGTGCAATGTAATGACTATTTCCTTTTTGAGACGGATAACACACAAAACCGATTTTATTATCAATGGTGTTCAATTAAATGTAGTTTCGAATTTTAGACTTCTAGGAATTATTATTCAAAGTGATCTTAAATGGAATTTGCATATCTCTGAAATTGTTCTAAAGCTTCTCGTCGTTTGTATACTCTTCTCGTCGTTGTATGCATATTGAGAAAATCAGGTTTTCCCATCCAAGATATGGTTACTGTTTACAAATCCTACATAAGGCCCATATTAGAATATGCCTCTCCAGTTTGGCATACAGCCATTACTCAATCCCAGTCGAAGAAAATAGAATGTGTCCAAAAAAGAGCTGTTCAAATTATACTTGGAAAGAAATACAATTACAATGATGCTCTTGATTTGATCAAACTACCATCTTTGGCTGAACGAAGAAATCATTTACTTCACAATTTTGGAACTAAACTTTTGAAATCAAACCGTCACAGACAGTTGCTTCCACCTTATAAATCTGAAACTAATTCGAGGGTCTTACGTAACATGTCTGGTTTAAACTTAATTAAATGCAACACAGAGAGATACAGGAAATCAACCATTCCACAACTCGTCAAAATCGTGTAATAATTTTGTTTTAATGGGTAATATAATTGTCTCAATGTTTTATTTTAATCCAGCATGTTTTGCTCATTAGTTATTATCCAAGCCTTTTAATTTGTTTACTATTTAACTTTTAACTCTTTGGTCCCTTAAAGGTCCTAGGAAATAGAAATTGTTAACAGTGAAAACAATAAAGTATACCTATTGGAACATATATTTGTCATTTGTCTATTTTATCCCCGCCCCTTTGCACCATTAAAAAAATAAATTCTGAAATTAGGGGGGCGCCACGCTCCTCCCCTACCTCCTCATTATCATATTATAATCCGCAAATCCGTGACGTAGACCTAGGAAGGTCCAGCACTGCCTGCGATGAAGTTTCAGTCAAGTCGTACTCAAAACCACTGAAGTTGATGTGTCATATTAGATCTTCTTTTCAGCTAAATTTAGTAGATATCCCACATTTTTGGGAAATGCCTTGTAGGTGTGTTGTTGCTGGGTGTAGCAACACCACAAAGGAAGGTGTCAGCCTTCACCGATTTCCACCAGACCCTAAATACAGGCGAATTTGGACGGCGAGTGTGAAGCTGACCAGGGCGAAATGGTCAGGACCAACGGAGCACTCTATGATATGTAGCGCTCACTTTGAGCCAACATACTTTGACCGGGTGGCTCCAGAGCCAGTTTGGCATGAGATTTAAAGCCATGCTGCGCCCTGATGCAGTACCAACAATATTTCCCTTAAGTCAGAAGGCCAAGAAACGTCCAGAAAAGAAAAGAGTAGCTTTCTTGAAGCGAGAAAGTCTCAGGGTAAGTTGCTTTGTTTTCCGTGTAACTTACATGTGTATGTGCACCCACAAGCAATAGGCTTATTACTAACGTTAGAGGTCGATTGTTACACTTCGCACACCACATTAACGCTAAAAATGTCGTTTCATTGTGAAGTCACTGAAGATGTCATTGTACAATTATTTGACAATGTTAATTATGTGTGTGATTTTTGGATCTTGTTTCAAAATCATCGAGTGCAGAATTATGTTTTGAAACGGTCATAACGACGGCTTACACAATTCACCAATGACTCCTGGCCATGTGTATCCATGCCATTGATTCGACGGGGCCTTGCGCTTCGTTTTACGGTAGAGCCTACAGTACAGATTTATCGGTGCTATACGGTCATGTTTACTATGCAACTTGCAAGTCGTGTGCACATACACTGTACATGTGTACGTTGCGCACAGTTTATGACCCTTTTTTATAATCCCACGGTTTAACCATGGAGCAACTAAACACAATGGCAACATTGGTGCCTAACATTGGAGCTTAGTTTATTCATGGTTTATTGCTCCTAGGTCTACGTCACGAACAGCGCCACCGCGCGTTGGGCAGCATTTGAAATTAGATGAGGCAATTTTTGTAAAAATCAAATTAAAAATAATTAGCCCAATCCAGACATAAATTAAACGTAAAATCGTTTTTTATTCATATCAATTGATAAAATAACAAAAGAAAATAAATAAGCACAATTTGACTCTTCCTAGGACCTTTAATGTTTGGGTGATTGTATTTTTATTTTGTAATAATATTTGTTATCATTGTAAAGTGACCCTTTCAGCTACAGATGTTGGTCATTTTGTCTTTGAATAATTTGCAGGTCCATCGCGAGTACGACCAGTTGCCAGATACTGTCTCGACTTTTCCTGAGCTTGGAGAGGGGCAACTTGGCTTCCCAACATGGGAAATCATTTGATGAGTTGCATGTAACTGGATGTAATAATAAATGATAAATGTGTGCTAAACTACACCAATCAATGAAGTTAATACATGCTTATTGTTTACTTGCAGAAGGCTTCACCAGTGATGAGGACAGCAGCGATTCCTGCGACTCCAACCCCTCAGATGAGCCGAGTGACGTCAGTAAGTTTTTTATATGTCTGTGTCTGTGTGTCTGTTTGTTGGTTTGTTTGTCTGTCTTCCTGCCTGCCTCTCTGATGGGCTGTTTGTAATCCTGAAGTAATTCTTGCTTCTGGGAAATGAAACACTGCAGTTGAATTTGCCCTAACACTAATGTATTTAATTATCCTCGTGTTTGTTCTGTGTTATATGACCGATTGTAGCCAGTGTACCATCCAGAAGGCAACCAAGGAGAGGACTGCCGAGGAGAAGAGAGACGTCACGGAGGGCTTGCAGGGATTCTTTTTGGTGAACAAGCTACCTGACAAACGCGACATCGAAACATGTTGTCCTGTGGCACTACAGGCCCGAACTTGGAGGAACATTAAAGACTGTTGTCGAAATACAATGAAGCGCCATCAAAGATAAGGTCTACTTGATCTTCTCGTACCCCTATTTAAAGGAGTGGCTCTAAGGTCGAATTCAGTTTTGGGCTGCACTCAGTTTCAACTAGATAGAGTTCTTATGAGAGTGAAAGAAATATCACAAGTTTGTCACCTCACGTTGAAACGTATGGCATTGGAAGTCAACAATAAATGGGAATGTTAATTTCCAACTACGTTCAGCACACAACTGAATTTGACCTTAAGAGTCGGTCTTTAATCCCAGAAGAAATGCTGGCGGTTCCGCATCACAGATAGTACCGCGCCTCATACCGAACTTTTACGAATCTAATCAGGAGTATTTATCCAGAAGATGCATACCAATGTGAAATTATGTCACTCAAGCCGTCGATACATGGACAACCCTCATATTTGACCGATATTTTTCATTGACGGCAAGGTTGTACTGTTATCTAAGGACATATGACTACATGCAGATCGTGGATTTTTCCATTTCCTTTGCCCTCATGTCAGATATATTAATTCAATATTGTTTTTGTTTTAAAATGTATATAACTATTTCGACCTGCAAATACTATCCAAACATAAATGACAGTCAAAACGAAATGTTGGCTGGTTTTATGCATTTTTCTCTAATGTCATTTTAAAACACGTTGTTATGAGCTACAATTTCCGCAGATTGTCTTTGCATCTCGTTTTTTTCAAATGTTCGGTCGCAATGTTCAATGTTCAGTGCATTTCATCGAAACACAATTTCCGTCAAACGTAACTTAAGTAAAGATAAATCGGTGGTTTGATTCTATGTGATTGAAATTCATGACATTACAACTTACAATTCGAGGAGGTTTTGTAGACCATCAAATGTTCCTGGTGCAAGTTCACTGATTGCGTTGTTCTGAAGATTTCTAGGATGGGAAACAAAGTAGAGTTGACATTTAATTAAAACCCGTTTATGTTGTTATTTTCACCAATGTTCTTAGATTTTCTTAAAGGCCTACCGTTAGTTGGTGAAATATTAGTGATCGGTCAAATACTATGCGAAATTATTCTGCCTGCAGTTTATTTATTTAATATTCACTTTGTGATTGTACACAACTTTAAACATTTGTTTATTATTTTGATTATTCTAATTAATATTTTCGAAGTCAAAGTCAGATACAAAAATATGAACCAATTTTAAAAGGCCTGTGAAATACAATTTTATATAAATACATATTTTGCTTTTGATGGGCAGTTTAATTAAACAAAATTAGAAATTCCGGTAGGCGATTTCCTTCCAGGTTTGCATTACAGAAGCGCATTTTCATTTGCTTGATAGCCGTGTTGATAGCCGTGTTGAACTCAGCTACAGAGAATTTGCCAGTGGAGATGTTATGATTAGTTGAAGATATGGTAAACTGTAACAGGAACGTCAGTGGTATTATCTGAACTTAGAAGGTTTTCAAAATGTGAATTCCAAGCAGGTCTTCACCTTGGATAAATACAGTGTTTGAACGCTTACCATAGAGCTGTTTAACAAGCTTCCAGGCATTTGGAGGCCGTTGGTTGATTCACATTTTGTCAAATGAACTAAGTATGTTGTTGACTCTGATGTTAAGTTAACTGGGCTAGTACACACGAGGTTATGAGGCTTTATGGTCTGTGATGAAAGGAGCGACTTCCCAACTTTCACATACACAAATCGACGAAGTTGCCATAGGACTGGACGTCAGCGCCCATTGTGGACCACTCATTTATATTAATTATGGTTATCAATGGAAGATACGAGGATTTGATCCCTAATCGTGACAGCCCATTTTACACCCATTTTTTTTTTTTTTAATATCCTTTGATTGAAGTATAAATGATAATCATGATGTTCTTACATTTGACAATCACCAGAAATATAACCTTTAAAAATGGCTAATTGAAGAGAAGATTGATTCACTATTCAGGTAATTTTCTGCTGTAGTTTGAAGAAAGTCGTAGTAAAAGTACTATGCATAGAAAAAGATTACAAATTATTTATTGAGGTGGTTATTAATAACTTATATAAATTAAGGCAATGGTTGATTCAAATGTAAACATTTCCGAGGGCTTTAACTTTGGGCTAACCTTTCAGAGGTGGTGACGACAGAGTGGGTATACTTTTGAGGATGTGAAGGCAGCGGTCATTTACATTCAAGTTAACCAACAGTCAATCTCAATCATCGTAGGAGGTGGGCTTTCTTTGGATCATCCCTAGTCTTGTCTCCTTACCCTTCCTAATCTTCAACATTTACAGATAAACATCTGCAGTCCATAGAAACGGTCATACAATTTGCTTCATTTAAACCATATTTTATGATTGTTCGATGATTGTTGTTGTATTCATGTTAATCAATATATATATATATATATATATATATATATATATATATATTTTAATTAACGTAAGATGACGTCAAACTGTTTAAACTATAGGCCTGAGGGCTTTAATTGTATGTGGAGTTTCACGTTGCGTTTAATATGCATTTCGTCACCAAAGTTTTAGGTGGGTTTTATTTTTGTTATTTATTTATTTATTTATTTATTTTTTGTCAGTGAGAACTGTTCCTGTTCTTCTCACTACTGAGGTGATGTTGTGGTTGATGGCTCTGGTCGCAAACAGACATCAAGCTGGAGTCGCCCAAGACAACACGTACTTGTTCGGGTGATGTTGTTATTGAGGAACAGGCCATATACGAGGAAGTGGCTGTCGTCTAAGAGCATATGCAAATGATGCGGGCCTCGACAATGCTGACAGCATCCGGTCTACAAAGCTTCGTGATCATGTAACGACTGCATCACAAACATCATTTCCTTTAAGGACCATCAGCTTGAAACACTTGCTGACTTCGTGGGCCATGATTTGCGGTGCCATCACGAGTATTACCAGTTGCCAGATAATGTCTCGACTTTTCCTGAGCTTGGAGAGGGGCAACTTGGCTTCCCAACATTGGAAATCATTGGATGAGTTGCATGTATTAACTGGATGTAATAATAAATGATAAATGTGTGCTAAACTACACCAATCAATGAAGTTAATACATGCTTATTGTTTACTTGCAGAAGGCTTCACCAATGATGAGGACAGCAGCGATTCCTGCGACTCCAACCCCTCAGATGAGCCGAGTGACGTCAGTAAGTTTTTTATATGTCTGTGTCTGTGTGTCTATTTGTTGGTTTGTCTGTCTGTCTGTCTTCCTGCCTGCCTCTCTGATGGGCTGTTTGTTGTGCTGGGTCTGTCCCTCTGGATATTTGCTGTGCTGCATGTTTTGTTTGTGTGACATGATCTTTCGGTCCGAATCTGTGTAATTATCTTTGTTATGTTGCCTGTTGTTGTAATCCTGAAATAATTCTTGCTTCTGGGAAATGGAACACTTCAGTTGAATTTGCCCTAACACTAATGTATTTAATTGTCCTCGTGTTTGTTGTGTGTTATATGACCAATTGCAGCCAGTGTACCATCCAGAAGGCAGCCAATGAGAGGACTGCCGAGGAGAAGAGAGACGTCACGGAGGGCTTGCAGGGGTTCTTTTTGGTGAACAAGCTACCTGCCAAACGCGACATCAAAACATGTTGTCCTGTGGCACTGCAGACCGGAACTTGGAGGAACATTAAAGACTGTTGTCGAAATACAATAAAGCGCTATCAAAGATAAGGTCTACTTGATCTTCTCGTACCCCTTTATGAAACAAACGTGTTTTTCAAAAAGAGACTAACTTCAAACGACGTTTTCTTCAAATATAAATGTTGTCTATGTTGCAAGTTTGTGTCACTTTGTAAGACTAGTTGTATATGTTCGGTCCATTTCGATTTGATGGACTCAATAATGATGTCTGATGAACTCAGTAATATGTTTATGCATGTTTAAGGACTCCAGTGTAACGATGAAAACAACTATTATCTATGTTAATATAATAATTGAGGTCGAGTAAACCCACATCCATTCGTGTTTTATTAAAACAGTCTGCCAAAATCTCGGCGTCCAGAATTAATTGCTCATGTAGTTTGTTAAATTAGAGATGTGAACATTGTTGTTCTGAATGAATGCAGTTTTGAGCTGCTGCTGTAAACGTGTACAATTAACTGTTGAATTGTATATATTAATATCTCCGTAGATCTTAGATGAAACAAAGAACAAAATACATTAACACTTACAATGTTTCTAAGAGTGGAAAGTCTATAAAGAGTCCAATTTGCAGAACGCTGATATTTCTATCCGATAACGTACTGCAGATAAAAGGTGTCAAAATACAAAAAATAGCGACTTATTGCATATGTTGTCAAACAATTACATTAACTAACTTAAACAAATTACATGAATTCATTGAAAACTCACCATGATATTGTTTTGTTAATAATTTAATTATTTTAAAGTGTCATTTATGACTCTGTTCAGTAAACTCCCCTGTACTTACAGCTTGCTTGTTCTATTCGTGATGCCACTGATAGTAGACTGGTTCCAGCCATCTGTACAACCAACTGTTGAACCCCCAGAACTATCCATATAGCATATGCAGACATCTGGACACAGCTGAACTGCATATTGGGGATCGAGTAGAATAAGAACGAACCTCATAAAATTTAATATGTTAACGGTCTGCAGTCATACTTAAAAGCATTCACTGTCTGCATTTATAACTGTCTGCATTTCCCGCATAAAGTGCTTTCAATTTAGAGAGAGAAACAAATACATGCGGTGTTGAACTATACTGAGACGTATACTATCACTCACCCCTGACCAAATTCATGATTTGCTACTACCATGTGTCTCTTCAAGTTGTTTTCAGTTTCAGGGCAAGTTCTACGAGCAGACAGCTGGTACCTCCATGGGATCTCCTTTATCCCCGGTCATTGCTGATATTTTCATGGAAGAGTTTGAAAACTCTTCCCTCAACACAGCCGACCTCCAACCCAAGCTGTGGCTCCGATACGTGGATGACACCTTTGTGGATTGGCCACATGGCAGAGACACACTCCAGGATTTTCTACAACATCTCAACCACCAATACCCGAGCATCAAGTTCACCATGGAAACAGAAGAAGACGGCAAGATCGCGTGGTTGAACGGTAGGACCGAATTGTATTCGGGGTAGGCTGTCGGGAACGCCCGAGTCCGGTGGTGAGCATAGGGTTGAATTAGCAATTGGATTGTGGTAGAATTGCAGAGTTATGAGTGAGCTCTGACAAAGGAGGGCTGCCTTGCCGTGAAGGTACACGGTTGAATGGTGGTTTATTGCTGTGAATTGCATACAGTCAGTATATTACGGGCATGATTATAGACAAGGCGGCTTACATTAATGGTTGAATGTGACTTAGGTGGCTTCTGGTCATCCACATATTTCCTTGTAATTAAACCACACGGTTACCTGTAACTACGAGTATTCGAGATAGGCTGAGGAGAGAAATAAAGCACATGGTTGATTGTTCTGTTTCTTGAATTCATGGACTCTTGTGAATCATTTGGTGCATAAATTATTGTGTGATATAACAGTAGGGAGAGACAATTAATTTCCAATCGGTGGTAAACTTTCTCCAAAACGAAGTTTGTCCCTATCGTTTAGGCCGCTCAATACTAGGGTCCAGGACCACGTATATTTATTCTTAGTGATCAGGTCCTGTAGATAAATTTCCGCCACAAGTGTCAGAAGTGAGATGATTGGAATTGACCGTTGATCTCTCTGTTCAAATTTAATAATCGTTATTTTGGATAACTGTTGTGCTAAATTCCTGTTGCTGGGTTTACTCATAAACTGTGTAAAAACAAGTACTAGCACGAACGAATACGAGACATAGTTATGAGTAGATTTTGGAAGGGTCAAGAGGGGACCTTAGGTGTTGATGGTCAGTTGCAGAGAATCCAAGATGGATTAACTAGTGCAAGGTTGGATATGGAACTTTTGCAGTGGGAGAAAGACCACTATGCTAAGAAACATGCTGAGAAAATGCTGGAGCATGGTGGTGGCGCTGGCTCCCCTGGTGGGGAAAGCGAGAGGGTGAATCATGAGAGTAGTCGTGCGAGGTTTAAGGTGGATTCGGACATTGAATTTCAGTACCCGGATAAAACTTTTGGGTATGTCTCGGATAATGGGGCGAGTTCGTCTCCAGGTGTAGACAAACAACCTCAATCGGGCCCCGCGGTGGGGAGGGGTGTCCATTTTTCGGAAAGCACCCCACTTAGGGACTTTGTCTCAGGAATGCCCTCACGAGCAGTTGGGAAGCCAGTCACTGATGTTGCAGATGTGTCGCAGTCATTTCTGTTCAGTCAGAATTGTACGGAACAGGGGAGGAAGAGTATGAACCCGTTCCTGGAGGATGGAGATATGGTCAATCCAAAGAAATTGCACAGTGAACTTTTAAGTTTTGCAACCAGACCGGTGGGTGAGGCTGGCAACATCTTTCCAGAGAGAAAGGCACAACCCTCAGTCACAACAAGTATGAGTCCTTGGCCTTTGCAGAGGGAGTCTATAATTATCGTTGACGAAGATGGGGGTAGTTTGGAGCGTAAGTGTCGACGCCCAAACATCATTCCCGACAGATATAAGGGGAAGATTTTGTGGAGAGAGTATTTTCAACATTTTGAGTGATGTATCGAGGTTAATAACGGTTGTAACGAAGAGCAAGCGGCAAGGTATTTGTCGGCAAGTCTTCAGGGCGATGCTCTTAGAATTTTGGGGGATGTGTCGTTGGGTCGTCGGCGTACTTACGGTGAGATTGTGAAGCTACTAGAGAGAAGGTTTGGTTCAGGGAGGCAGAGCGAGAACTATCTCGTGGAGCTAAGGCACCGACGGCAAGGGTCGAAGGAGAGCCTTCAGGAACTTGGGCAGGCTATCCATGAGTTGGTGGTCAGGGCTTACCCTGATATTCAGGGGGACTCTCGTGAGAGGCTAGCGAAGAATCACTTTCTTGATGCAGTGGATAGTCGGACTATTCGGGAGGGTATAAACAGGGCCCGCCCGATAAATCTTGATGAGGCCATCAGAGCCGCGCTTGAGACAGAGAATTTTGAAAGGGTTGAGCAACAGAGAGTGTTGGATGGAAAAACCCCTAAGATTGCAAGGGGACTTGGTGACGACATGACCCAGAGGATAGAGAGGATGGAAGATCAACTGCAGGTTCAGGCCGATTCTTTGAAGGTGATGGCCTATTCTTTGAAGGTGATGGCTGATATGATGGGAAGGTTGTCTCCCGATCAGCCTATTCTGGTGGGTCATCCTATTCCGGCTAAGAGAGGGAACCTGAGAGGGAGAACCAGAACAGGACGGTGTTCAAGTGACACAAGTGGATGGTAGTCCGCTGTCGGTGCTGGGTGTTGCTGATGTAGAAATCAATGTCGGTCGGACGACCCAACTGGTCAGGGCAGTCTTTACCAGCATGAGATCCTCTGGAATCTTGGGAATGGATTTTCTTATGGCTACCGGTGGGAAATTGGATTTTGGCTCTCGGAAGTTGACCATAAGCGGTGAGGAGATAAGGTGTACTGGATTAGCGGGGGCGCCTTTTGTTGGTAGGGTGGTTGTCTTGGAGAACACGGTGATCCCTGCGGGTCATGAGGCAGTCATTCCAGGTATAGTGACGAGGAAAACTGGTGAACTGGTGGGACCGGCAATAGTTGAACCTTTACAGGGTGGAGGTGAGCTTGCCAAGAAAGGCATGGTACTTGCCCGGACGCGTCTCTGGTCGAGTCAGGAAACGACACTGCTCCATTGAGGGTTTTCAACCCTGGTAAAGAAAAGAGGTTGCTAGAAGGGGGACGACGGTGGGACTCATTTTCCCCGTTGAGGAAGATTCGATTGAGGACAGTTCTGGTGTGGTGGAGGAGTCAGCACATAACCTACCCGAGTATTTGCGTGACTTGTACCAGAGAGGTACGTCGAATGTTGAACTGAAATACCACGGAGAGGTCCGGAAATGTCTGAGTGACTTCCAGGATGTTTTTTCCAGTGGGGATCAAGACATTGGTATGACAGAGGAGGTTAAGCATCACATTCAGACTGGGGATGCCAGACCGATAAAGGAGAGGCCACGGCGCTACCCTTTATGCAATCAACAGGAAATCCAGAGGCAAGTTGTTGATTTGGAGAAGAGGGGGGTGATAGAGCCATTGGACAGTCCCTGGGCCTCTAATGTCGACTTGGTTGGAAAGAAGGATGGTACCAAGCGCTTCTGTGTTGATTACAGGAGGTTAAGCGCGGTAATCATTAAGGATGCCTATCCTGTGCCTCGCATTGATGAAACATTTGATGCATTGAGTGGGGCAAAGTGGTTCTCAACACATAATTTGGCTTCAGGGTACTGGCAGGTGGCACTGGATGAAGACGCCAGCCAGAAATCCACGTTTGTTGTGAGAAATGGGTTGTATCGGTGTAAATGTATGCCTTTCGGGCTTTGCAATGCTCCGGCGACCTTTGAGCGCCTCATGGAGAAGGTTATGGCAGGCTTGCAATGGGACATCCTCCTCATCTATTTGGATGATATAATTGTTTTTGGATAGACAGTTACGGAGACAATCGACTGTCTCAGGGTGGTGTTGGCTAGGTTGAGACACGCAGGGCTGAAGTTAAAACCCAGCAAGTGTCACTTGTTTCGTCAGTCGGTGGCCTACTTAGGGCATATTGTGTCCTCAGACGGTGTGGCTACGGATCCACAAAAAGTACAGGCTGTGGCTGATTGGCCTGTTCCGAGGTGTGTAAGGGATGTGATAAGTTTCTTAGGCCTCGCATCCTATTACAGGAAGTTTATTCGTGGGTTTGCAGGGATAGCTAGTCCTATGCATGAGTTGACTGAGAAATCAAGAGATTTTGTTTGGAGTGAGTCCTGGCAGGCTGCATTCGAGGAGTTGAAGAGTAGGCTCCAGGCTGCACCGATCTTGTCCTATCCAATTCCCGACTAAGATTTCATGGTGGTATACTTGAAGCATTTCCGCCAGTATTTGTACGGTAGAAGGGTCACCGTTAGAACTGACCATGCGGCACTTCGGTGGTTGCTCAGGTTTAAAAATCCTGAGGGTCAGTTGGCACGATGGTTGGAGGTGATCTACGAATACGACATTGAAATTCAACATAGGCCTGGCAAGAAGCATTCCAATGCTGATGCGTTGTTGCGACGCCAGTGCAAACAATGTGGCCGAGAAGAGGGCAAGGAAGAAGTGCTGGATGTTGAAAAAGCAAGCCCTGTGGTTCATGAGGTGCAATCTCCAAAGAAAGAGTCGCTGGCTAGGGGCCTTATGGTTCAGCCAGAATTGTCCTCTGAAGCTTTGAGGAAAGCTCAGCTGGAGGATGAGGTCATAGGTTAGTTCATCCGGAAGAAGGAAGAGTGTGACAGCCGTCCAGACTGGAAGACAGTGTCTGATCTTTCTTCGAGGCATAAATCCTACTGGTCTGTGTGGAAACAGTTGGTGCTTCATAAGGGTTTGTTTTGTAGACAATGGGAGTTGGATGATGGGAGAACAACGAGGTTGCGTCTCGTTTTTCCGAATCAGTTCAGGGAAGAGATTTTGAGTGAGTTGCATGGCGGGCAAATGAGTGGTCATTTGGGGGTCAACAAGACGATGGCCAAGGCGAAATATCGTCACAGTTGGGAGACGCGAACCCGGAAATAACTTGTATTTTCATAGTGAAGTATCGGGAGTGCTCGGTGTCATTTTGATTTCGGTCCATTTTATATTAATTCTGCAAGTATTTATTCAGATTTAGATTTAGGATCGGACTACACATCATTATCTAATGCCATTACAATGTGTTATAGGTGGTTGCACACGCGATTAGGTAAAAAAAAATATCCGTACATATTTGTGTAGTTCCGCAAAAATGTGGTGAGTCGATGTAGGGAATAGATTCGTTTTGAGAACTCCAATGACTGGTTGTAATTTCACTCTGATGGGAGTCATCAACAACATGTTAAGCCCATGTTACTGAAGATTTCGTTGATTAAACTGTTCGAAGGCAGAAAATTCTGGGGAAAGATTAAGGTGAAAGATGGAGCAGTTCCGACAACGGTAAATTGACTACACGAGTACGACGTCTATAAAGTTCTAGTTCTAACGTTACAGAGGAGCCGGCGGGCCTAGTACTATCACCACAAGACGTACCAAACCACTGACTGAGACGGTCAGCGATGATCGCAAGCAATCTGGAGAGGATCGAATTCCTTAAAAGAGAAAGGGCCATGGTATGTGCAAGAACTATCTAATTATCTAAAACGACAAAACATTTCAATGTGAATTTGGGGCCTGTTTTTCATTATGAATCAGGGTATTTTTTCACTTGAAGTTGACAAAAAAGTGCACAAACATTTTTTACAGCATTTTTACAATTATGAATTTAACAACCATTTAAATAATTAAAACAGGATTGGGACTAAACAACCCGATAAATATTTCCAGTTCGTCCCGTGTTATGAACATGTACAGGTACTGTTGCAACGGAACAGTGGTACTTCACTCGTATATGAGATTCAGTCGATGTATCTACTTGGACGTGTTTGCGGATCCATTAACCCTGTCAAGCCTGGGTTGTTGAATGGTCGAATGGTCGAATGATATGAGGCTTGAAAACTTTCATAGGTCACCGTTAGATGGCGCTGTACCCCTTGTCTGTCATTTATCATCATGTTTTGTCAAAAATAGTATTTTTCTCATAACTTCCTTATTTTTTTGTCCGTTGGCCATGAAATTTGGCGCAACTGTTGTCTTCAGTACTTGCAACAATGTGACATTTAAAATACCACTAGAGGGCGCTATAAGCAATATTTTGGGTAAATTGTTTAAAAAAATATGATTTTTAAATATTTGGACACAAAATTGTTGTTTTTTAACCACAATTACAATAAAGGCAGATATAATAATATCTATGGTACCACTATAAATTTATACATTGAGCAAAAAAATGAAACAATTTCTTTAAAAATCACGTTTTTGGGGACAAAATATATGGTATTGCATTTAAACGTAATGGCGGCCATGGATTGAATGCATTGGAAGTGGTCACATGACTCAATATTGTCCAGTTCAGAGTTTAAAAGTTGACAACAACCCCACCCCCAAAAAGTGGAAATTCACTATCATTGATTTTTGCGTGGGGGTCCCAAAGAATAGTTAGGAAAAGTCCGAAAATTTCAGTATGATCGTTCTGGCCTAATTTACTCGTGAACATTTGGTCTTGGTCTATTTGTTTGTTAGTGAATATAATTTTTGTTATGGGAATTTATTCAACTGCATGGAAACATTAACCCCTTACCGTTCGTAGAGGGCGCTTACTCTTGAATATATTTGATTTTGCTCGTGGATATAGGAATTTACCTTTGCATATATGACTTGTGAATATATTTGAATTATTTTTATATATAATATTTTCAGAACGCTTAGTCTGATCACGCTGATAATTTCTGACTTTTCCTAACTATTCTTTCGGACCCCACACGCAAAACAAAATCAACGACGGGTGATTAAATGAACAGGTCCAATTGACAATACTAGATTTTCTCCAGTGTAAGACTTTTAATATGTGTTTTAGGTTTGTCAACTTTTAAACTATGAACTATACAGTCATTTGACCACTTCCAGTACATCTAATGGGGATAACATATGGCCGCCATTACGTTTAAATTATGTTTTGTCTCAAAAACCTGTATATAAATTTATGTCATCAATAGTACTATAGATATTATTATGTCTGCCTTTATTGTATTCTTTGTAAAAAAAAACAATTGTGCCAAATTTCATGGCCATTTAAGGACGATCAGAGCATACTGATCAAAACGTCGAGTTGTAACCTCCATTTTTTCAGAACTAATTACTACTCAATAGAGAATTTCACATGGTGTCACCGCAATTAGTCTTGCTATTTTGACCGAAAAAGAGGAAAAGTATAGCGCCCCCTAACAGAAACCTATCAAAGTTTTAATGGCCTCATTCGACATGTTTCGCGATAATTCTCAGCAGTGTGGATAGGATGAATGGCTGAATAGGACCTGTGAATTTTATACGTTTGTTTTATAAAAGAAAATCATGTTTTTAGAGTCAAACGCCATTTAAGTCGGTGTCATAGATTTCTAGATCTAATAAGTCATACCAGGGAATAAAGTCCTAGAGAGTGGATTTATTAGAATATCTTTTTAAAATATGTACACCTGTATGCTTGAACAAAGTAGGTTGTTTAATCATAACATACCTGTTTGTGCCATTATGACAAAGAATCGTTGTGTCATGAGAACTTTAACGAAAAGACACAAGTACCACATTGTTTCTGATTTAATTGTTCCACCTTTCACTCCTTGATGTTATCTGAAATACAAAGAAGGTAAAATTATAATTATTTAAGATCACATAATGAACATACGTGCACATGTGAAAATCAACTTAAACTGTTATTTTGTTAAATAACTATATTAACAATGCTCATTGATGGAGAAACCAAGTGCATTATACGGTTTAATAGACTCGGTCGTTGGATTTATTTGGACTCGGACTAGCACACAACCTTGGGATATACATAATGAAATGTATGTATGATACCGTGACCACTCGACAGACCTAGACAAAGCTAAGAATCCGCATTTTCTGGATGGCCAATTTGAAACATTTTCTACAAAAAGACACGCGCTCCGCACACTCTATGCATTTCCACCCACTATTGCCTCATACTCACTGGCTCCAGTCAGCCACTTGTGAGCGCACGATTGTGTGGATGGGACCGTTTCAACAGTAAACCATACACCATGTTGAGCGCCAGTTGTGTTATAGCGCCCTCTCGTGAGTTGTTGTTGTTTACTCATGGGCGCTGCCATCTTGTTGGCCTCGTGTTTTATCGTTGCATTAAATCTGTTCATCTCGTTCACCTAGTCTCGTGTTTAGCCGTGGTTCATTCATTTGGAATCCCCCTCTATCCTTATAGTGGCGTGGTGGCAGCGTCGGAAACGTTTCCACGCACTTTTAAGCTCATAACAAGACTGGTCGTCACAGAAAACCGTCAAGTTTGAGTGCCATTTTTGGACTCCAGATCCGTTTGCATCTTTCACAAGCAGGTGAGCGGCTACACAGCTGATACTACAGCTGTGTAATAACACTGACTTTGTACTTTTTCCCACGACGAGAGTGACTCCCAACCCCTTTCAGAATGGCCTCTACACATCGTGCTCCAAAACAGTGGTCTCTGAGTAAGACTGAAACAGTGACCTCCTTCGATAATTGGAAGCACTACATACACATATGGATCAACCAAGGATCCCCAAGACCGCCACACAGTGCGCCGAGCCCATGTCTTACGAGCCCCTCCCCAAACCACAACCGTGTGGCCAGGGGAATTCGTTGAGCTTGAGCTCCCACCTGGCAGTCCTACTGATGACGTCATGTTTGCACTGGAACCTCGTACTGATGCCCACACCAAAAGTACCCATCATACCAACCTGTGGCCCCCTCCTGCTCTCATCCAAAGCGTGGCAGGAAGAGTTCGCATCCCAAACCTCACAGACGAGCCCCTGGTCCTCAAGCGCAAGGAGCAATTCTGCCAGGTGAGCCCAGTGTTTCTACCTCACCCAGACAATTCCCATACGGATGACCCTGAACAAGACATAAAGAGTGCACCACAGACCCCACACCCGGTGGTCCCACACCCAACGCACTCAGCCGCAGTTTCACTTGATCCCAACAACACATTGAACCCTGACATGCAAGCCAAGTTCCGCGCCCTTCATGACGAATACGACGAGGTATTCAACCCAGCATTCCCAGGCTACAATGGCGCTGCTGGTCCCTTTGAGGCTGTGGTTAACATGGGCCCAGTCCAACCCCCACAACGCAAAGGCCGCCTGCCACAATATGCTCAAGACAAGCTTCGCGAACTTCAACACAAATTTGACGACCTCGAGAAGCTCGGAGTCTTTGCCCGCCCAGAAGACATGGGTATTACTGTCGAGTACCTAAATCCCTCGTTCCTGATCAAAAAACAAAGTGGTGGCTTCCGCCTTGTCACTGCCTTTGCAGATGTAGGCAGATACAGCAAGCCCCAGCCCTCTCTCATGCCAGATGTCGACTCCACATTGCGCAAAATCGCCCAGTGGAAATACCTCATTGCCACTGACCTCACTAGTGCTTTCTACCAGATTCCCCTGTCCCGCCAGTCGATGAAATACTGTGGAGTCGCGACACCATTTCGTGGTGTTCGTGTGTATACCAGATCCGCAATGGGTATGCCTGGCTCTGAAACGGCATTAGAAGAGCTCATGTGCCGCATCCTGGGAGACCTCTTGGAAAAAGGTGTTGTAGCAAAACTTGCTGATGACCTCTACTGCGGTGGCAACACCCTCGAAGAGCTGCTCAACAACTGGAGATTGGTTCTACATGCTCTATACAAAAGCCACCTACGACTATCTGCACCAAAAACAGTCGTCTGCCCGAAGAGCACAACCATCTTAGGCTGGATCTGGTCCAATGGTACTATCCAAGCCAGCCCTCATCGGATTGCCACCCTCTCAACTTGCTCCACCCCAGACAAAATTGGTGGATTGAAGTCATTCATCGGCGCCTTCAAAGTCTTGTCACGAGTGATTCCGGATTGCTCCAGCCTGATGTCCCCATTGGATGGTGCAGTGGCTGGACGACAAACTAAAGACAAACTTATGTGGTCCGATGACATCCGGGCTGCCTTCAAAAGGGCACAAAGTGCACTGACCTCCACGAAAACGATCACCCTCCCTCGTCCAGATGACCAGCTATGGATCGTGACTGATGGCTCGGTCAAAAAGCACAGCATCGGCTCAACCCTCTACATCACCCGTAACGCTAAACCGCATTTGGCAGGATTCTTCAGTGCCAAATTGCGAGGTCGCCAGCCCACGTGGTTACCATGCGAAGTCGAAGCCCTCTCTATCTCTGCATCGACCAAGCATTTCAGTCCCTTCATCATTCAGTCGAAACATCATGCGTGCATCCTCACCGACAGCAAACCCTGTGTGCAAGCCTTTGAGAAACTATGCCGTGGTGAATTTTCGGCAAGCCCCCGCGTTTCTACATTCCTCTCCACGGTAAGCCGCTATCAAGCATCAGTCCGGCACCTTGCCGGGTCAGCCAATGTCCCCTCTGATTTTGCCAGCCGCAACGCCCCCACGTGCACAGACCCGACCTGCAAAATCTGTGCCTTCGTGAAGCGTGAAGAAGAGTCCACAGTACTACGCATATCAGCCGAGGATGTGATTTCTGGTAACACAAAGCTTCCGTTCTCCAGTAGAGCAGCTTGGTCAGAGGTCCAGTCTGAATGCCCGGACCTACGACGCACCCATGCTCACCTTGTTCAGGGAACTCGCCCATCAAAGAAGCTTACAAACATCAAAGATGTCAAGCGTTACCTCCACGTAGCATCTGTTGCCAAAGATGGCTTGTTGATTGTTCGCCGTGACCAGCCCCTTTCTCCGACGCGTGAATGCATCATTATCCCACGCCAAGTGCTCAATGGCCTCCTCACCGCTCTCCACATCCAACTACACCATCCAACACGCCACCAACTTCACACTGTGACCAACCGTTACTTTTATGCCCTCGACATGGACAAAGCCATCGACCAAGTGTCAGCCACTTGTCACCAATGCGCGTCGCTACGCACCACACCTCGCACGGTGATCGAACAGTCCAGCGGGGACCCACCTGATGCAGTTGGTGTCTCCTTTTCTGCCGATGTCATCAAACGCAACCGCCAACTTATCCTCGTTGTGAGAGAAACAACTACGTCATTCACCACCTCCTGTCTTATTGACAATGAGCGTCATGACACACTCCGAGACGCATTGATTCGCCTTTGCATTGAACTCCGGCCGTCAGACGGTCCTCCTGCAGTAATTCGTACCGACCCTGCCCCCGGGTTCTCACGCCTGGTCCATGACGACCTTCTCAAACAAAACCACATGTGCATCGAGATTGGCCGCATCAAAAACCCCAATAAGAATCCAGTAGCAGAGAAGGCAGTTCGTGAATTAGAAGAAGAAATTCTTCGCCTTGACCCCATGGGAGGTTCCACTACACCCTTAGCCCTCTCGCTCGCAACTGCCAACTTGAATACCCGCATCCGCTCACGTGGTCTCTCTGCCCGAGAAATGTGGCATCAGCGTGATCAGTTTACCAATCAACAGATCCCTTTCTCCGACCTGCAAATGATTCAGACCCAGTATCAGCTTCGTTCCACCAACCACCCCCATAGTGAATGCTCGAAAGCACCCCTACGGCCCGCCGCACAAACACCACAGGTAGAAGTTGGTGATTTAGTCTACCTGTACTCCGACCGCGAAAAAACTCGTGCAAGAGACCGATACCTCGTATCATCTGTAGAAGGCGGATGGTGCAACATTCGCAAGTTCATTGGCTCACAGCTAAGATCAGCGTCGTATCGAGTAAAGAAGTCTGAATGTTACAAGGTCTATTCCCACTGGGAACACACTCACCGACACAAAATGCTCGCACCTGATGACACCGTTGATGAAGACGCCTATCATCAACCAGCACCTCGACCCCCAGACCCACCCAAAATCCCCACAGAAATATCGACACCAGCAGACGACCCTCCAGAAATTGCTCCAGTCTCTGATGGGGGTGATACACCAGACAGCCACTCTGATCTGAGCCACCAGCCTGACAACCACCCTAACAGTAAGGGTGCAAGCGAGACTTCCACCAACTCCACGGAAGCGGCCTCTACATCAACCCAACCATGCTCAATCACACTTGCTCCCAGGCGCTCCGGTCGCCAGCGCAGCCTACCCAAACACTTTAAAGACTTTGTTCTTGACTGTTAGTTTATCATGCTTTACGGTTTATTGCATATTTGTTTTACGGGGCAGAATAATCCCCAAGGCTGGAGGGTAGTCCACCCCTATGAAGGCCTTTGTTTTTACCAATCATAATTATTTGGTATAATTGGATATTCATTTGTTCATCGCCGTATCATATTGTCCACTTTGAGATCGTTCATGGTTCATGTTCTGTATTTGACTGGAACTTTCAAACATTGACTTTGGCTTTTTTAATAATTACATTTGCTTCATAGATATACATGTATGTACATGCTTTTCACCTATTTTTGGTTGCTCTTGTAGCCTATGCCCGTCGTTCGGTTAGTTTTTTTTCCTTATTGTAGATTCAAGTTGATGGAAGAAAAAGAAGCAGTCACGCCAGTTGTGTTATAGCGCCCTCTCGTGAGTTGTTGTTGTTTACTCATGGGCGCTGCCATCTTGTTGGCCTCGTGTTTTATCGTTGCATTAAATCTGTTCATCTCGTTCACCTAGTCTCGTGTTTAGCCGTGGTTCATTCATTTGGAATCCCCCTCTATCCTTATAGTGGCGGAGCTTCCACCTAGGCTCTTGTCTTAGTGCGCACTTACTGAGGTACGCCCATCCCATCCCATAGGGTCCACACACGTACACTGTACACTGTACAAAAAGATCAATAACTGAGTCGTTGGTACGGTTGTGCATTGTGGTCTCGTACAATTTATATCTCAGTCAACAGATTTTATCATTTTGAAGTGAGAGTATCTTTAATACTTTGCCATCGGAATCTCCATGATTGGAAATTCCTCATGCAAGAATTGTTAATTTGTGGGCGGTTTATTTTAAATGATGGTCAATCACAGACCCCTAGCTTTGACCTCGATAATGACGTATTTGACCGTAAAATATCCTCAGCATGTATACCCGGCCAAAAGAAGTCGGACGAGTTTCATCACCATCTTCATGTAAAGCTGTGCGGGAATAACAAGTTGGCGAATCTTGTTTCCCCTGCTGAATTTGTCGGACTGGAACTCTCGAAACAACAGGCCATCGTGAATTAGGAAGTGTGAGGAGCGTCCGTCGATTTCCGCCTTCTCGTCGTGGCTGTCAGTCAAGTCCCAAAGCTTTTTCAGAGTTGGGTTGCCTTCACATCTTCGGCTGTCACATCTGGGATGTGTGTTATATATTCATCGTGCACCTTTAACTCTTTCGATCCCACGGGCTCTAAAAAGAGCCTTCGTTGTGATACGCTTCGATCCTGTGGGCTCTAAAAGGTGCCGGGAATCGGCATGCCCTTGACGCCCACGGCTACTTAATTCACCACCAGAAAATGCTCGAGCGGTTTTTATGTTTGGCGCCCTCTATTGACAGGAATGAAGTGTTTAAAAGTTCATAAAAGAAAAAGTGCGTCACTTTTTGCGGTTTTTCCTGCTAGTGTCCACTCGCTTTCCACAACGGTCAGTTTTTATTTGCAATCATGACGGAAACGGACATAAATGATGGCATTTTGGGTGAGGTTTTGGCAGACAGTGGCTCAGAATCAGATGACGAAGTAACGGATGACGACAGCACATTAGAACTAGAACTTACAGCGGAATTCGTTCAAGAGGTAGGCCTAAATCACAGTAAAAATGAATAACTAACAGTTAACGTTACTCTTCCTGGCCCAATGCAAATTAATGTAATTCACTTATTTTCCTAGGCTATAGCGTAAATATTGGATGCATTTTTTATATGCTCAAGGGGGTTACAACTGTTGGAGTTGAGGAATGTAAATTTAGAAAATGGATCCCTTGAATAGGATTGACCAAATCCCCACACCCTGGACTAGGTCAAAAAAGTCAGGCACAAAGTGCTCAAGTGAAAATGTACAATTTTGTGTAGTTTGTTGGGGTAATATTTGTATTCATTGAAACAGCAAGTTGATGTATAGATATAGCATAGAAATTTTAACATCCACCCATAGCCGGTCGTACTATTTAGCGTCAACAAGCTGAAAATGCACTCTAAGCTTCCAAAAGAACAGCCTCGTATTCGAAAGGCCCTTATAAGTCGTATTATGTAAGAAGTTGGGGGGAATTCACATTCACAATCCCACATTAAAACGAAAATTTCTTTTCTCAGCACAATATTCATTTTGCGCATGACCCCCTGTGGCCTGTGCACATACAGCAAAGTAGCATTGAGATATTGTATTTACAAATGTAGGACCGAGATTAATCCTAATTTGCCTTGTTTTTCTGTTGCAGCCTACCTACCAAGGTGACAGCCGGCCGAGATCAAGGAGGACGACAGGAAAGTTAGATTTCCGATCCGGTTGGGAACGATGAGACCATTACGAGTGTGGGACTGTGCAGTTCACTGGAAATCCTGGCCCCACCAGCGACTTTGCCACACTGTCGGCAGTGGAGGATCTTCAAGCTGTATTTTTGTCAACTCGTGTGGGATATGCTCGTCGACGAGACTAATCGCTATGCGCAGCAAACAATCCTGATCACCAATTCTCCTGGCACCTAACCAACATTCCAGAAATGATGGCATTTGTGGCACTTGTCATTGCTATGGGCATAAACAAATCCTCTCAATACAAGATGTACTGGTCGACATCTGAAATTCTTCACATCCCATTCTATCCGTCGATCATGTCCCGTAATCGGTTCAGTTTAATTCTTCGGTTCCTCCACATCTCAAATAACCAAATTCCTCGTAGAGCCTTGGCTAAACGGGACAAACTTTCCAAAGTCTGGCCCTTGATAGAAGTCCTCGTCCCGAAGTTTCTCAACCTATACCCTGCGCAGAATCTGTCTCCAGACGAGAGTATGTTGAAATTCAAGGGACGCTTAAGTTTTGTTCAGTACATGCCTAAAAAACCTATCAAACGGGGTATTAAAGCATTCTCCCTGAACGAGTCCAAAACAGGATACACGTGTGCTTGGAAACTGTACACAGGAGCCGACGACACCCAAACTGTTTATGATGCAGACGTACATGTAGATTCCAAGTCATCAGACTGCCATCCACCAAACCCAACAGTTGCAGGAAAAGTCGTCATTGATCTGGTCCATGGACTTGAGAATAAGGGACACGTAATATATGGTGATAATTACTATACTAGCCCAGCTCTTTTAGCTAAACTTGCGAAACTAGGATTCGGATGTTGTGGAACTGTTCGTTACACTACACAGGGAATACCCCAGGCCGCAAACCCCAAAAAACATAAAATGAAGAAAGGAGATGACCCATTTTTTGGGGTGAAAGGTGGGCAATTGTGTATCATTTGGCAAGACAAAAAATCTGTAACACTTTTAACTAATGTAGGCAACACTGATTTGTCCAAAAAGCGAAATCGGTGTAATAAGAGCACGAGTGGATTTTGTGATGTTATGAAGCCCAATTGTATTGAAGATTACAACAAAAACATGGGTGGAACTTATCTTGCCGACCAATGTTTTCAGTACTACAATCATAGACACAGAAGCTTGAAATGGTGGAAAAGAGTTTGTTTTTTCCATATGCTGAATATCTGTATTGTCAATAGCAGAGTAATATTCACCAGCATAGCAGGGAACAAAAATGTAAGTAACCTTGATTTTCGTATAGGAATTGTACAGGGCTTGCTGTTGGGTTGGGAACGTAACGCAACAAGTCAGTTGAGATACCATATTCCTATCGAGTTGACAGGGCAACAGCACTATCCTGGCAAAAACCCCAATGGAAAGAAACACGACTGCATTGTTTGCAATAACCGAAAATTCGGCAGGCGAAAACAAACAAAGATGATCTGTAAACAATGTACACAACCTATGTGCATAGTTCCTTGCTTTGAGAAATACCACATCACTTGATTGTAAATCTGTACTATTTGCCTTCAACCCCCCCCCCCCAATTCAATGTTGGGAAATGTCGGCCGAGCCGCAGATTACAGTCCAAACCAACATTGAATGGGGGGTGGGATGAGGTGTTAGCATGGATTGTGATGTATGTACACTGAATACAAGTAAATGGTTCATTTCCAAGTAGAAAACAAAACAAAAATCCCCAAAAATCTCATTCAAGTTATTGTTTTTCACATGGAAAAGAAATCTTATACATGTACCGTATTTGCATGTATTTATTACAAATTCTCTGAAATATCACCCATTTGTATTACTTTTCTTCAGTGTAAATACTGATCTAATTATTTCATTGGTTTGCTTTTACACTTAAAAAATATGCACAATATTTCCCTCCCTTTGTATACTCATTTTTACCATCAGTTTAACATACAAATATATCTGAGCCATTTGGTATGTACAGTACACATGTAAAAAAAAGTGTCTATTACTGCAGAGTGAGGGCGCACTTCAATGAAATTGTGAAAAACCCACTGGTGCCGGAGTGACATTGGGCTCCTAATTACTGTGGTAAAGAAGGGTACTCTTACATAACTGGCTGGTAATGAAAGGGTTAAGTCCAACATGACCCTTGACCTTGTGTGCAACAATAATACATGTCCCAACATGGCGACGTTCAGTTAAGTAAAGTTACGTGTCTTCGTCCAGTTACTTGTGTCGTCTAATTGAGTAAGTCCAAACATATTTACTACAGGATGCTCGGCGGGACTTTCAGCTTACGCAAGGGTTGTTTCTCTCTACGTACTTGTACTCTAGTTTGGACAGCCATAGCCACATCTGCGTCGACATCAGTTTCGTCATTTTGTCGGTTGCCTACCCGCCAGTCTGGATGGGGATCATTGGGTGGGTCTTGCAGCTCTGATGCCAATAGCATATTTGACCAATATAGTACGGAGTGTCGATGATCACCTTTGTAGTAGGTAATTTCTGAACGGTGCCATTGAGGAAGACACAGTGTTTGTGGTCGCCAGTCATGAGATCAGGAGACATTAAATCAGTGCGAACAACAACGCCACTGCCACCCGTGTCTCGAAGTACGCTGACTTTACGAGAGCCAACCCAGCCTTCGGTGACGGGCATCCATCGATGTACTCCGTATTTGCAGGCCGCACTCACCACTGTGAGTTCATGACCACATTGTAGTTTCGATACACCATCGCTGCTAATTATGAAGTTTCCTGTCTGCAACAACCATACAAGCTGCGGTATCTTTCTCAGTTGGGGAGGGTGAAGTAAACCTCGGACATGTACACTCAACATGACTGGATACTGACGGATTGGTTTCCTGGTGACCACTATGCCGCTGACCTCAACCTCGTCCCTGTTGCTTCAGTGCACCAGAGTGGGGTTGGTATTATTTTATCGTCAGGATCGTTAACATGCCGGCAACCTTGGCGTGCTCTGTCTTTAATCATACAGTCTTTGGCGAGATGACCCACTCGTTTGTTCTGTTTTCCGTGTACTGTGGGGCTCTGTTCGACTGGTTGTTCCACCTACTATCAGTGTTGCCTCTGCAATGGACAAATGGATGAAATCCGGTCGAAATCCAGGCGAAAATGGCGAAGCCGAAGGAAGATCTCGAGTCCGGCATGAGCACACTTCCCACGCAAGTTTCATTCAAAACGATTTTTGTTACATAAAGGGACTCGGACTTAATTTTCTTTTTTTTCACTGTGAAACGATGTCCAGTTGCAGCCAAAATTGCTGGATCGATTGGAATTCTGCAGTGTTGTGTTTTAAACGGCTTCTTTCAAATAAAAAAAGTCTTGGTGAGGCTTCGGTTAAGTTTTTACGAACCATTGCAGAGGCTAAACGTTTGAAAGGTTGTTCTTTATTAGATTCTGACATTGTATCAGTGAACATGCATCATTTAATTGAAACATGTTTTGTCTTGTTGACATATCCCCGAAAGAAAACCGTAGTTCCCACTGCAAATTGGACCCTAGTTACATTACTGACCGTTAATAAGGCTGACAACTAAAATAATTAGCGAAATATTTACTATACACGACGTTTAAACCACAAACGCAGACATTAAATTTATTTATTTATTTAGTTATTGCAATATTGGGTGGGTGGGTTGGTTAATTGGTTGATTTACAAAACAACGGAGTTTGTGTTTGATTATCATATTCATGCACTAAGCAAGTGTGTGTAAAGAACTTCTATGTTATGAATAATGAATCATCAAAACTGCACGACCCAGCCAATGGGAGTGATATATACACCTGATGAACTTTACTGCGCTTGGGAAAAATCGCTGCCCGTGCCGTGCCCGTGCACGGGGGTGCCAGCTCCACCGACGTTTGCACGTCCTTTCACAGACTCCCGACATTAATTCCAACAATTTACTAATTTACCTTTCACTTGTCTCTTTGCACAATCATGCCATAAATTATACTTACAAATAAGGAAAAGAATGTGCATAATTATTTATTTTCATTCAATGCTTATGGAAATAAATAAATAAATATAATTGTTTGTACCGGTATTAACACGAGACCGCTATTCATACTTGGATTATCCGTGTAATGCTATCACCTTTAGTCGGTCTATGCTGATAAATCTTTATAATGTTATTAAATAAACGCGGTGACTCCCAAATCCATAAAGGAAATACACTAAACGAAGAACAAAATGAGACTATGATATGTGTAAAGATATTGTATATACACTCTAATACACTCACTGGCCAAACGTATTGCAACATGCTCAAAATAGCACTTTACAGTAACAGGTGAGATAATCATTTAATCCGATTTCATTGATCGTGTATTACATAGCAAGAACAGTAAAAACAAAAAGAACATTGACTTCAAAACAAAGGCAATTTCAAAAGTCTTAAGTCTTAAATAAAATAAATTATTGTAACACAGTTCTCCAAACTGAACTTTGGTGTGAATTTAAATGTTGCAATACTTATAGCCAGTGAGTGTATATACAATATTATTTTCAATAAGAATAAGTATAGTGAGAATTATGATACAAATCTAATAAATCGTTATGAATCTCAAATACAGCATTAATCTATCCAGTCTGCTCTTTCCAGTTATTATAACTGTTCAGGGAAAGCATAAAATACTTTGACGATTCTACCGTCAAATATAGTGTTGGACTTTACAGTTCAATGCACGTCCCATTGAACGCAATTCAACCCAGGAATTTGCCATCTATAACAGTAAAACATAACCAACTCGTTCACGTTTTGTGATAATAACTACATTGTACATATGAACTAAACAATGTAAAATGATTTACTCAAAGATTTAACATTTGAACTCTTCACAAAGTGAGCTTCAACTATAAAACAACCTTGTACAATTTAACTTTAACTCCAACTATTGGCCTTTTTCTTTAAGTACATCGTATCTGTTAAAAATCGCTTGTCAATTTTCATTAAATTAGCGATCATCAGTTTGTGTAAACTGTCCATTATATCAATACTGTATAACAGAATAGTGTGAGTAATCTGTGGTTTTTGTGGTATTGCAATGTGCGTGCGCATTGTGGGCGTGGTTTAGGCCTGCAACGGTGACTGCATTGGTTGTGTGTGTACATGCGGCAGGAGTGCAGCTTGTGACAGTGACAGAGAAAGACGTAAGTTGTGCTAATTGCGCGTAATCAGACTGGGTTGTTGCTCTGCCCACCGATCTCTATTATACTGTCAGTATAATAGAGATCAGTGGCTCGGCCCATGGTTCGCCAATTTCTGGAGGAGCAACAAAAGACG